>BMAV01015688.1:428498-455438 GCA_019973955.1 Trichonephila inaurata madagascariensis | reverse complement strand
GTTATTTATTGTTTCATGCAATATTTCATGGAGAATTTTGCCTGTTTAGCTGATATATGTATTAAAACCATTTGTAACTGTCCTAAATTTAACTGGGTCTTTATGAAATTTGGGAGTTAGAAATATATGTGGAAATTTAAAATTATTATTAATTTGAATTTTTAACTTTTTATGAAAAGCCAAGATACGTTTATTTATTTCTCTATCAGAAACAGAAGACTTAATAAAAGCTGTATTATTATCGAAATAATTGTTGATCAATAAATTATAATAGTATTTACATATGAATGCAAAATTTCCTGGCACTTTATCAACATAAACTATAATAAATTTATTTTGTAAATTTTTAATCTGACTTTTAATATTATTAAAAAAGATTTTATTATCTATACCATAGTTATATTTATTAAGCTGCTTTGTAATTTTATCTTTGAATTCTGTGAATGCCTCTATAGGCATACTATATTTAATAGCTATTTTGTATATAAAATGCTCAATATCATTATATAACTGATTTTTGATAATTTTATTATTATTCGAAATCATTAATCTAAAACCAGTACCTTTATACATAATATTTCTAAGATTATTGTCTTTTACAATATTGAGATCACCAGTAACAACATGCTTGTGATGTTGATCAATGAAATCTTTAAATTCACTACATTTACATATTAAGTTATCTTGCTTTATAGGCACATTATAGTTAAAAATTGATCTACCTATTTTTTTATTGTATTTAAAAGCTTTTTTAATAGTGATATTTTGTATTGGGAAAGATGACATGTGTTTTTTAAATATGTCAGAAAAATTAACATTATCATATGATTTATTCATATATAAAAGTGTACAGTATTCTATTTGATAATCCTTATTTACATTAACATTTATGTTATGTTTATGTTTCAAAAATTTATGAATGTCCTTAATAATGTGCAAAGCATGACAATCTTTAATTTTATTTGAAATTAGTACATCTTCTGTAATACATAATTCTGTCTTACTTAGTCCAAACATAAAAGATTTAATGTGTTTTATGTTAAAATTGTTATCAAAGCTATTACAAATATCTATAATACTATCTGAAAGGACTTTTTGGTCTCTACTTAATCTTTTAGTTCTAGCCCCTCTATTTTTTCTTTTATTAGATATATTAACCTTATTATTGTAGTAAAACTCTTGAGAATTTATTTTGATTGCATTTAGAATATTTTTTCCTTGGTATAATACATTAAGTCCATAAGGATAAATTGCATTATAATATTTAATAAAGTAATTTTCCCACCATAATCTCTCTTTAATATTAGGAACAACTTTAATAATATTGAGTGATACATGATCAAAACCATGTGTACTAAAGTGTCTTATTTCTATTTTATTTGAATTTTTAATACTATTAAAATATTTAGTATCTGATCTATGTTGATTAATTCTAATATTAATTTTATTTGATGTCTGTCCTATATATTTAAATTGGCATTTATTGCATGTCAATAAGTAAATACAGTTATATGTCTTACAGAAGGTAAATTTAGAATCCTCTTTGATTTGATCATTATGGATCATTTTACAAGTTTTACATCTTTTGTCGCCACATCTTTTGTAAAAAGGAATTTTATTATTGCCAGAATTACATATATATATATATATATGTATATATATATGAATGCAGATGGTTGATGTAATATTAATGGTATTGACGAGGCAGCCTCGTTGAACGTTAATCCTGTTTATTGCACATGTAGACACACATAAACATACACATCTTAAACACAACACTTAACACAGAAAACACACAGCACAAAAAGACACACGCGCTTTACATTGTGACGAAGACAAAAGAGATGGATTTTCTTGAGGTTTTGTATAAAGCGGCAACAGGAAGTCTTCGAATCCGTGTGACTTTCGTGGACGGAGATTATGATTGGTGGAAAGATATCGTTCGATAGATTCTAATGTAATATTCCTTCAAAAAGGCAAGCTGTTAATTTTATAGAGATACGGTTAAAATGATTCTCGTTAGGCGGGTAGCTGGTAATTATTTATGGGCGAGTCCTGAAGGCCAGGACCATTACAAATTAAAAAGCTGTTTAGAGAAATTAAAGGGAATTATTACATATATATGTATTCTAAGTTTTGAGATGTAAAAGAATTCTGAAAGATTTAAGTTACAGAAGAAAACCGAGCTTTATAAATATGTTTAAAACAAATTTATGGATTTTTGGAATACTCTTATTCGAACAAATATCTATCTTACTCTAAAAATGTCATTAAAATTAATATAATTTGGAATACAGCATAAATATCAAGAAATGGACTTGAGTGCATTGGAACAATGCATTACTATGATTTTTATTAATATGGTGACAAATATCTTGGCACTGTTTTATCCCATGAAGAACCATTCTCATGTGATAGCTAACTATGTTGAGTTAGTGTTATTAAAGCTTGCACTATTAAAGTTATTGTCCATGCACCTTGTAGTTTTGGCCCTTGATCAAATGATGAAGACAACACTTGAGCTGACACCCGCTTTCCTAGCTTTCACATCACGTCAACGTGAGGACTTTGAGCCATGATAGATTAACACTAAATATACCATAACATGTCAAAAGACCGGTTTTGCTTATGGTAGAAATAGGTCTGCAGTAAGTGTTGGTTGTTTAGTGCTAAACGTGCATTAGCTTCTATTACACGGCAGATCTTCAGTGGTACTGGGTATCGAATCCATAACACGTCGACTATATGAGTTCATAACGATGACTACTGAGCTACCGCTGCCACCTAGCTATGCGGAAGAGAAATATAAAGTATAAATACTGCAATATATGAGGTCATATCTATATTCAGAAAGATTTTTTTATTAAATTTGGAACTGAATTGTGAGTGAAAATTTTTTATTCATTGAATAAAGAAATGTAAGCATTTTAAAATTAAAGGATTTAATGCGGACAAAAAAAATTACTTATCTCTTTCATGCTATTTCTAACGTTTTATTTAATTTAGAAGACATTCTAAAATCGTGAATAACTGATACTACATTATTCCTTTAAGATAGAATTGTGTGTGTGCATATAAAAAAAAATGTAAAACATTGACATTATATTGTAGAGTACTGAAAAAAAGTGGTTGAATAATCATTCTAAAAGAAATATCCAAGAATATATGGCTTCCTCTTTAAATATATCGTGTGGATGCTGTATTGAACTGAACCTCAGAGGGTTTAATGCATTTTAAGAAGAATTTCAGTTTCGAGGGAGAAATATTTTAAGTATCCCAAGACCGTCAAACAGAAATTAACCATTAAGGTATCCAAATACGTTCAGAACCGTGATTTTAAAAAAGCGTATAAATGGCTAATTTTCGTGATATTTAGTGTCACTTAGATTAGAATACATGTATAAAATTGTTTTAAGGACATTTTGAAAAAAAAAAATCTAAATACAATATTTTGGCAAAAAATTAACTTAGAATAACCTTTTTACAAAATGTTCTCCTTTTATAAAAAATATTTCTAAAGTAATAATATTTAGAGAGAGAGAGAGCTTATATAAAGTAAAGATTTCTCCAGAGAGTCTGAACTATTATGTTTGACAAATTCACATTATTTTCCGAGTTACAACCCATTGAAGTAATTATCGGCGTTTTTTTTCTTAAAATTTCTCCCCTCTGTTGTCGTAAAACACGGATAAACCCACTTGTAAGTTATATATTTCAAAAATTCTAGTTGAGCCTCTGTATTGAGGTCTGAACTATATATAGGCAAAATATTATTATAATAGAAGCATTTTTCACAATAGGAGAATATTTTGAAAATTGGTCATTCCATGTTCATTTTTTGGCAAAATATTGTACTCGAATAATTTTTTATTGTAATAATATCCTTAAAACAATTTTATATACATTTTCTAATCTAATTGACACAAAATATCATAAATATTATCCATTTATACGCTTTTGCAAAATCACGGTTCCAAACGTAGTCGGATACCTTAAGAGAGACACTCAAACTTCCATCTAGATTAATCAAAATAAAGATAAAACGATAATAATTCGAATTGAAAGAAATCTTTTTTGCATCTAGCTAGTCAAAAGATGGGGATAACTTCTTTAATGTCATGTCAGTATATCTATCAAATAATGAAAAGAAATATATGACTTATTTTTTTTATCCATTGTTTGAGCTCAATAAAGACTTTTAAGAAAATGTATAAAAAATTGAAAGTTACTGGTTTATTTCGCGTGAAAGCAAACTTTAAATACACGTTTTAAACCTCTAAAGATAACGGCAACAGAGTTTTCCGCCGACAAGAATTTTTCGTGAGCTGATAGAGATCGTTAGTGAAATCACGACTAGTTCAGAACATAAGCATCAGATTAAACAAAAGAGGTTGTTCCTTTGAAATCATTTGATAAACACTCTTTAGAAACTTTTAAATAGCTAAATCTCAAAAACAATTTATCATAACCAGAAGCGTTTGGAAGCAAACAATAGACTAACTATATGTCAGCTTGTACACTATTTAGAAATATGATTTTTTTATAAGATTGATGAGGTAGATAGGCATCTTTTTTAAAACTGATAGTTTTCTGTTAAAAAACTTATTTAATAATCAAATTTGGTACTTTAAGGTATCCGACTACGTTCGGAACCGTGATTTTGCAAAAGCGTATAAATGGATAATATTTGTGATACTTACTGTCACTTAGATTAGAAAACGTATATAAAATTGTTTTAAGAATAGTAGTACAATATTTTAATTAAAAATGAACATAGAATGACCAATTTTCAAAACATTCTCCTTTTATGAAAAATGCTTCTATTATAATAATATTTTGCCTGTATATAGCTCAGACCTTTTTACAGAGGCTGAACTACAATTTTCGAAATATACAACTTAGAAGTGGATTTATCCATATTTTACGACAACAGAGGGGAGAAATTTTAAGAAAAAAAACGCCTATAATTATTTCAAATGGTTGTAACTCTGAAAATAATGTGAATTTTTCAAAAATCATAGTTGAGTCTCTGTACAGAGATCTGAACTACATACAGGCAAAATATTATTATAATAGAAGCATTTTTCACCAAAGGAGAATATTTTGAAAAAAGGTTATTCTTTTGCCGAAATATTGTATTTAAGTAATTTTTTTTTGTCAAAATGTGTGTCCTTAAAACAATTTTATACATGTATTCTAATCTAAATGACACTAAATATCATGAAAATTATCCATTTATGCGCCTTTTAAAAATCACGGTTCCGAACGTAGTCGGATACCTTAATACACAAATAATTGTTAGCAAAATGAATGATAATCGAAACCTTTCTATGATTTTAGTAATTTTACTAACTGAAAATATAGATATGAAAACTAGTTAAAATTACACTCGTTATAACATGTGTCATAAATACTAGTACTAAAGTATTTCAACTAACTAATTATTGTTTTTAAAACAGCAATAAATTAATAAACCAAGACCAATTTGAAACACTCACACACACAACAAAAGCATGCTGAAAACAATTAAGAATTCCTTTTAAAACTTAACATACTAAATATTTACCAAAAATATAAAACAGCATTGCTAGATAAATTATTAGATAACTTCTGAAAACTAAATTTATCAACATAACAATCATAAATTTAAACAAGTCCGAGTTGCCGAAACATTCAAATAGTTTGTAACTCGTAGCGAGATAAGCATTTAAATAGATTTTTTTTTTAAAAAGTCGTTTTTCTTCTAATTTGCATAATTTATTTACGAAGACTGTAATTTTTAATAGTTAAACTAAATGGATCTAGTCAGCATCAATAAACTAGTTCACTATATTACATAGAATCGAGTTGTACTTTTTAAATTTTAGTTGCTTGTAATTTATTTTAAATGTATACTTAAATTTAAATAAGTGATCTCATAATGTTGAAATATTTTATGGACATGCTTTACTTGAGAGGATATTTTTTTGTGACGAGGAACAATGTTGATTATAATCTTGGTTATACATTCGCGTTTTGAATAGTAAGATTTCCTTCTGTATTAAAAATTGAGTAGCAAACGTAAGAATGAAAAATTAAAATCAGTTGAAGTTAAGCATATAATTAAAAAATTAAAATAAGTTTAAGTTAAATATAATTAAAAAATTAAAACAAGTTTCTTTAGGGATGGGAATACAAATATTTGTGAAAGTAAATTTAAACAAATATGTAAATAATTTGAACAAGTTTACAATTAGATGTGTTTAGGGGATATGGGACACAAAAATTAATAAAATTTTTAATTTTTTGTGTGATATTAATGAAATTGAGGACAAATTAGTCTATTAATTTATATCATCCTATTTCTAGTATTTTGATTCAGATTAAGAATATATTATTAATTTTTATACCTAAATGTATTATTAAGCTCGTATTGGAGAATCAAAGCGGTCCAATTTAGTCTTTTCAGCATTAATATTCTGACGTAAATTAGACAATTATATTTGTACAAAAAGAGGATTTGTATTACTTCTCATAATTTCCTGTTGCAAATGTAAGTATCAATTAAGTTGTAAAAAATCAAGCCTCATTGGTTTTCAGTCTCTCAGTTTCTACTTTGGTATCAGATTGAATAATTTTTGTAATGAAATAAAATATGCAATGTACAAAATTATAACAAGTTGTAAAATACCATAAGCGATGTGTGTAAGGAATAACACAAAATCAAATATTTAATGAATAAAATTATAATAAAGGTAAAGTAAAAGTTTTAATGTATAAAATAATTATTAAGTAAAATATTCAATGCCAATATAAGAACAGCAAATTAATTACGTAATTTTAATTAATATAAATTGGGGGAGGTGTCAAATTGGGTATCGTTTGGGGTAATGAACTCGAAAGGGTAATGTTTTCCGTTTGCAATTCATTCAATGCTTCAGAGTGAACAGAAGAGTTAATAGTTTAATGTAAGTTTTTAGTCATTTCGTCCTTTAAAAGTCGCAGTATGATAATTTTGTTACAAATGCTCTTTAGCTATTTCTCTGAGATAAGAGAACCCAATTATTACCTGGAATCAAAATAAACCATCCCACCATTCTTTAAATAACACTGCCATGGAGAGACTTTTTTTATTATAAAAAAAAATATATGCATATAAAATATATGCAAAAAATTTTTCCACTCAATAAGTTATTGTATACAATAAGCTAAAAATATGGTAGTAATAATAATATTTGTTGTTTAATTAGAAGGCAAGGATTTATAAAGACGTCAGCAATAAAAGTGTTTAATTAAAAGCAATATAAAAAATTATTTAACTAGTGAGCAACCATTCGTATAACTTATTAGATCTTTGTTTAATATCATTTTTTACCTATGATATTATATTGGAAATAAAAAAAAATAATAAGATGGATTTATTTAATGTGATTGTCTATGTATATATTTTAAATAAGTAATCAAAAACTGCGACATTTGAGATGTGAATCCTAACTATATAAAGTGCTTGTCTGAAAGAAGGCCCCATGGTTAGAATTGAGTTTAACACCCCTGATATAAAGACTCTAAATATGTGAAACATATTTCAGATCTTGATGGATTTCTCAATTATAATACATGATATATAAAAAGAACAGCATAAGAATTCCTTTTAGAGTATAGTCTGGATGTAAGCAAAAAGAATTGGTATAAGTTTTTCGTTCTGAATTTTAGATAAATGGCCCATGTCCAGATAGTAAATGATAGCTTATAATACATTGTTCACTTGGAATATAACTTATACAGAAATATAGAAATCCCATATGTATATATAAATAATGTAGGAAGATAAAGTCAAGCGTATTTTATTTTGAGAAGCAATGCTTATCATAATTTTTAGCTTTATTCTGAGCTTATGGCATTTCTGGAGAAGAAAAGAAAAATGTTATTTGTCTGCTGACTTTTCCTCAAAAATTATGAAATGGACCATTGATATGAAGAAGAATATAATATAATTAGCAGTGTTATGTTTAATTAATATATTTCAATTTTCTTATTTTTAAGACCTTAAATGTCTTTAATTCATTTATTACTCGAACTCGTGGCCAGCTTTTGTTGAGTCGCGGGTTTCAGTCCTGGTGCCACTGAAGACCCACCATGTAGGGGGAGGGATCATACACATTAAATTTGTCGCGACTCAAAGTCCTCCTGCTGATATGGTGTGGTAGTTAGGAGCAGGTGGGGTCAGCTCAGGGGTTGTCTTCGTCACTTGAAAGGGACCGTGGCAGCCTAGTGATCAAGGTCATGGACTCGTGTCATGAGTTCGAGCATAAACCGCTAAAGACCCGCCTTGCAGAAGCGGCCTACTACACGTTAAACCTGTCGAATGAGTGTCAAACGTCCTCCTGTTGGTGTGGTGTGGAAGTTAGGAGAGGAGGTATCACTTGACCGTGGTTAGAAACTACGAGGTTCGTCACTAATAGCCCTCGCGCAGCTTTATAGTGCGACGTAAATATTACTCTCCCTCACTCGTTACTTGACCATGGCTCAAAATAGCGAAGTTCGTCGCTTTTGTTGCTTTTGAGTGCGACATTAATAAACGCTGACATTCATTTGTAAGTTTGCACAAAAAACTAAATTTGGCTACTTATCTCAATGAATGATTTATCATTTGAAAGAGAATATTTATGTAACATTATATAAAATAAAAATAGCTTTTGTTTTTGAAAATCCTCCTAAAAATGCAACCGAAGACTCTTCGTGTACGTTTAATCTGCTTAAGCTCAAAGTTCTTATTTTGGAGTAATTTGAAAGTCTAGAGATAGAGGTTCCACACACAGTTCAGGCGTTGTCTTTGTCACTTGACCGTTGTTCAAAATTACAAAGTCCATCGCCAATAGATCTCTCGTTGCTACAGAGAACTGATTCCCGAAATGGTCTATATCAGGGATGGCGAACCAATGGCACGCGTGCCATTGATAGCACGCGACACAATATTTTGGGCACGTCACCGATCAAAATAGAATGCATTTTAGATCAAAATAACAAAGTTTAGTATAAAGTATTACGAATAAACATGAGTGATCAGTCGCGTTTTTACAGACATATGCCAACATTTCAAAGAATTGAACGTAAAGCCTCAAGACATAATTTTAAAAAAAATTATCTTCAAGAGGGATCTCAACGCTTTTGAAGCTAAACTGCATGTTTTCAGAAACGGTATTATTACAAGAAACTACAAGTGCTTCCCAAACTTGAAAAAGCAACAGACGAGAAAAAAGTTATTGAAGAACTTATTTCCATAATTATTATGTACCCTGATGTGACTTCATTTGAGACTGAACTTGTCCCAATTCGATTGGTTGGAAATTGAAGAATTTGAAATGCAACTGATTGATTTGCAGTGTAGTTCAATATGGATCCAAACTTTATTGAAACAAGGAAAATATTGGAATTGATTGAAACAGAAAAATTAACAAGAAATATAAGTAAAAAAGCCAGTAACGAAATTTTGGAAACATAGAATTCGATTTCAGATACATTTAATTTGAAGAAGCTGGTTCACATTCTATTTTATAACCATATTTTCATCTACCTATGCCCGAGAATCATTATTTTCAGAGATGAATAATATTTAAGACTCACTTTTAGAAACCATATGGCAGATGACTCTAATTCAACATGCGTTCTGTGTGCTAAAAGTAACATCTTACAATCCTAATGTAAGTTATTTGTCATCTAATCGGCAACAACAGAAGTCACACTAATGTTACTTTAATTTAAATTACACGTATATCTAAAACATTTACTGCTATTCAGTGCAAAATGAATTTTTTAATAATAAATAAAGAGTTTTGAGTTGTTAGTATTTATTTTCATTATTTTCCCAAAAATCACAAGTCAAAATTATTTGACGGCACGTCTATACCCCATTGAACAGTTTTTTTTAAGAAAAAATGGCACGTTGATCCAAAAAGGTTCACCTCCCCTGGTCTATATCAATCCCCAGGGGCTTATGACGACCTATAAGGAATCCACGTCAGCGAGAAAATAATTTGGGGGTCCATGAGGTGTAAATGGAGGTCTGCGATAATGGCCAAATCGATAAACCAAATCGTGACTTAAATTTTAAAACAATATTTAATCAAGTAGAAATCACACAGATTTACTTACTAAATTTGAGGTTAATTTACGAGCACCAAGGTGACATCATAAATTTTATTAAAGCAAGAACCATCATTTCAGCATTTCTTGCCAAAATAAAGCTAAAGACGTGAATATTGGACGTCGTGAATTTTCCCAGTTTGGCACTGACAATCAGCCAGGAAGATGACGTTTAGACCTATGTTCAACATTTAAATGGTCTATATTCAGACTTTGAAACTGGGTTTGAGAATGCTTTGACTGCTAAACAATGAATTCATATAGTCACATTGAAAAAAATGTCATATTACAAGAGGAACTGATCAGAATGTAGGCTCTTACCTAAAATCTTAAAGTAAAGCTTAGAAACGGATGTCAGCAATTTTGGCTTACCTGTTATTCATCCCGAATAATGGAATATTTCGAGAAAGCATTTGTTTGCTACTCAGTTATTTTATGTATTAATTAAATTTTAATTTAATAAACATGTGTTTCTCTTAAGGTATAAGACTACATTCGAAACCGTGATTTTGTAAAAGCGTATAAATGGATAATATTTATGATATTTAGTGTCACTTAGATTAGAAAATGTATATAAAATTGTTTTAAGAATAGTATTCCAATAAAAAATTATTTAAGTATAATATTTTGACAAAAAATAAACATATAGAATGATCAGTTTTCAAAATATTCTCCTTTTGTGAAAAATGCTTCTATTATAAAAATATTTCGCCTGTATGTAGCTCAGACCTCTGCACAGTGGCTCAACTAAAATGTTTGAAATATATAACTTAGAAGTGGGTTTATTCAAGTTTTACGACAACAGAGGGGAGAAATTTTAAGAAAAAAACGCCGATAATTATTTCAGTGGGTTGTAACTCTGAAAATAATGTGAATTTTTCAAAATTCCTAGTTGAGCCTCTGTACAGAGGTTTGAGCTATATACAGGTAAAATATTATTATAATAGAAGCATTTTTCACAAAAGGAGAACACTTTGAAAAAAGGTTTTTCTAAGTTAATTTTTTGCCGAAATAGTGTATTTAAAAAACATTTTTTTTTGTCAAAATATCCTTAAAACATTTTATACATGTATTCTAAGCTAAGTGACACTAAATATCATGAAAATTATCCATTTATGCGCTTTTTTAAAATCACGGTTCCGAACGTAGTCGGATACCTTATGTTTTAAACACACAATATACTTCTCTACAGTTAGAAATTTAAATCTTTTAAAGTAAGTAGCTCTATACTAGCTGTCAAAAAGACACTTAAGTTGCAAAAATTCAATGTTTAAACAGGGATCTACCCCAAACCGAAAAACATGGCAAGGGGTCTATGAGACAGAAAGTTTGAGAAACTGCTTTAGAGCGTAACATTAATAAAAAGTGAGTAAAGTTATACGAGAATTTTTATTTTTTATCACTTTTTTTATTTAATGTTTTTTTTGGCGTAAATAGAGTTTGAGCTACTATATTTAAATATTATTGATAAAAAAAAATTGTGAAGTATTTTTTTTTCAAAAAAAAAAAAAAAAAAAGAAAAAATTCCTCAATTGCTGACAGTATAAAATAATAGTAAATACAAGTTCTTTTGCAAATAAATCATCTAGATGAATTGTATTCGGATCTTATATGTTTGGTTGTGAAACTTATCTTCCCATTAAAAATTAGCTACGCCGACGCTTTGTACATGAAAAGAACGGTGCGAAGAAAAGCTGACAGCATGAAAAATATAATTCTTTCTTTTTCTTTTCCCTCTCTCTTTCTTTCTTTCTTTTTTTTTTTTTTTTTTTCATTTTTTTCCCGTAAAAATGTTTTGTTGCTTTTTATGTAGAGAAGGTTCAAATTAATTAGGAAGAATTTGGAACTTAGTTCTACTCCTTGTATGCGAATAAAGCATTTTCAAACTTATTATTTCTAAAAAGAAGACGACTTTGCATTTTTAAATGCAACATAATGGAAAGAATTTTATATTCGTTGTTTACACATTCTAGATGCGTAAATAATTCAAACTTTAAGAGAGAATAAATAAATAAAGGGAAAAAATTTATTTGAAAATTAAAAAAAATTAACTTATATTTTTTTCATTTTTTATTGACACAAAAAGAAAGAAAAAAGATGTATCGATATTGTTAGTACTTATTTCTTGTACGATTTCAAAATCTCATTATCTAAATATAACTTACAATAATTGAAGCGTTCACGAAAACTTCGTGACTTTTCGAACAGTACAAGCTGCATAAAAATTAATTTAGTTAAAATTAAATTTTAAACTAAATTAAGAAATTAGAAAACATTTCTTTATAACTATAACACAGTTTTTTCATACTTTAATTAGCAAACGAAACAAAATCATTATATTTAGTACCTAATACTATCCTAGGTATACCAATTTTAAGAAAATATAATTTGCATCACACAAAATGGTTGGACTTTTAATATTCTTATTCGAAGACAAAAAATTTTATAAAAAAGCACTTGTGTGTGTGCAAATTAATTATTCTTACATATAATGAATACGTGAGAATAATTTTTCATAAGAGGTTTTAATAAAAGATTTTCGACAATTATTCAAAAGATAGAAATTTAAAACATTTAAAAAATAAACTACAAGGACTTATATCTCTATGAACAGGAAAATAACGCCTTAATCATTTTAATAAGTTAAGAGATTTACCGCCTTTCATTGTAGACTAAATCTTACTTCTTTCCATGCTTTGTAGATAAGGATTATATAAGGTTGTATTTCCTATTTACAAAGTATTTACAAAACGTGATTAATTTTTCAATAAGTATTTTATTCAAAATGAATTAAAATTACTAAGACTAATTTATTTTACTAAAAATGTATGTGGAATTTAATATTAATAATAAAGATAATATATTTGCATACGAAATCAGTTGTAGAGTAAAATAGAACAAAAAAATCATGTAGGAAGATAATTAAGAAATTTACACATGTCTTAGAAATATCACTTAAATCATATTATCTTAGAAATTTCTTAGTAGAATAAATATTTTAGTGTAAAAATATATTAACATTTACGATGTGTACAGGATGTTTTTATAAATATTTAACTCATATAGAATTAAAAATGAAAATGATTTATTTTTATAATCGATTTTAAGCTTTTAGAGAGAGACTAGTATACAATCTAACATTTGTAAATTTCGTTATTGTGCTTCATTAATTAATATTTTTTTATCTTTACACTTTAATTAATCAAATTTTTTGTTTTCATTAGAATAATTTTTCAAGCACACAATTCCTATACATATATGAAATTATTTCATAAAAACCCTATTTCATTTCGAAGTGTTACTTGTGTTTTTAAAATTTATATTACAATCCTGTAAATTATTACAATCTGCTTTGTAAAATATTTAAATGATTTCAAAAATACAACTATTATTTAAACTGGAAGAAATCTCATTAATTATTTAAAGAAATTTACTCTATATATACTTAAGATTTTGAAGACCTTAACTGACTAGATATTAATAATATAATAAAGGTTATTTTACAAATTTATAATATTATGCCCTAAAATTAGTGTTAAAAAGTTTAAAATTTAAACTACACGCTCTTATTAATTTGGTTCATAAGGAAAATTATATTTTTTATATGGGTATTATTACATAAACAGATTCAAGGCTTACCAGAAAGTGTGCTTGTTAGCAGTAGTTGAACTAATTTATATTTACTTCTTGAAAAATATTTTATTAATAATATAATGATTTTTGTCCCCCACCTCCAATGATTTTAATCCCCATTCCCCATTAATGCTAGAATTATTTTGGGTGTGTGTGGTTTATACTTAAGTTTAATTTTTATCCTACTTACTTAAACCTTATTAAAACTAACAATAATAAACCTGTAACACAGAATAACTAGATACAACTTTAAATAATGGGGACAAAAATCAATGGTGCAGCATTTTTAGTAAGACACGGCAAGTCCCCAAACGTGAGAGCCATTTCATGTGTGTGTGTGTGGTGGCACTATCTCTTAATTTTTTTTAATTCAAGCTCTCGTCGGATGCTCAATATTGCCATGATTTAATTTTGTCGAGAGTACTAGAGCCAAATTAATACTCAAAGGATCTTTTACATGCTACATAATCATATGACATGCGTGCCTACGATTTTCGCATCCAGAAAACCTATCGAAACCAGCCAGGGTCGAACCTGCAACCTTCGAGCAAGCTACCTCTAAGCCACCGGAGCCGACACTTCACATTATATGAATCTTAAATTAAAAAAAAAAATGATGAAAGGAATGCTCTTGATTTTTATTTTATTGAAGTTACATTCTGGAAATTTACTTTTTCAAGTGCTGGTTTTTAAAAACAGAAAGCTTTGCCCCCTAAACATAATTTTAAATTAAAAATAACATCTTAATTTTATTTATTCTGCTTTTATTGAAACTTAAATTGGAGCACACACATTTCTTCTGTACCATATGAGAATGTGGACAACTTACATTTCAATTATACCGTTTTTCCATTCTATTCCGATTGAAACGATAAACTCAAGTAGCAAATATGACGAAATAGTTGAGAAAAAAAATTAAATAGGTCGTTCTTTCTTAAAAGCTGTATAATTTTCCTGAAAGCACAAAGTGTCAAAATTGTACAGATTTCGTTAAAATTTTCCCTCATTTTATTGAAGCTCTTTATTTCTATAAATGTTATTAAAAATTTACACTCATGCCCACCTATTTAAAACAGAATGTTTCAACTTCATTGTTTACCATTACAACAGCAAAGCAACGCTCAAATGTTTTCTATTCTCTTCCTGTTTTGATTGAACTGGGAAGTATACATTAACATTCGGCAAGAATATTACATGTTAACTTTTTAAAAGAACTAATGAAAAATGAAATAAAGAAACAACACATTACTCAATATGATATGTCTGCCTTTCACACATATAAAAAGTACAGAAGTGACAAACTTACTTACAAAAAACTAGTTATTTCATACCGACTAATGAAGAAATCATTTTATTCATTCTGTCATTGATAATTCAAAAGGAATGACATTCATTTTGTATCCAAAGGTAGTACTTTCATATTATGTATACTTTGATACTATAGTATTAGAAAAAGTTAAACAAGAAAGTGCCCCACATGCTTCCTCATTTTATACAAGTTATATCGTGCTGTTAAGAGTTCGATAAAAACAGCCACGAAAAAAATTGCTTAGCATTCAATGGCTGTCAGAAATGATTGAATCTGATAGCTACGGAGAGAAAAACAGAGTATTCACGATTTGTAAAAAATTAATAATAAGCATCGAACATAACGAGTTTTCTTTATTTACGTGTCCTTTTTAGAGACCATAAAGAATTAAAGGTATGAAATTTGGGTTGATAAGTAAAAAAAGTTATCAATAAAAAAAGAAAGCGCTTTATAAAAGTAATCTACTACGCCTATGAATACGAATATTAATGATAAGGATCTATGCGATAAGTAACGAATTTTTAAGTTCGCTTAGAATATATTAGGCTGTCAAGTTTGAAATGGAGCACAAAATGCACATAATTGAATTCGATTTTTTTCCAATAAAAACTAAGATTTTAAGATGATCTGTTAATTTTTTATCAAACTGAAATATCCTTTAAAAAGAGGAAAAGATGTACCTTTCCCACGAAAGATAAATTATGCCAAAATACGGCGTCTAAATGAGGTTTGTTCAATAACACAGGAACTTTGCTCCATTTCATACTTGACAGCCTAGTATATAGATATATATATATATTGATAAATGTGTGAGAAAGATGTATGAAAGGTTTAAAAATATTTGAAAGATTTTTGACTTAGTGTGTCGATATTCTGTCATGTAGGTTAATTGAAAATGTGCGATGCACAATCACTCTCGAAAAAATTAAACTCTTTTGTTTCGATTTAAAAAATAAGATACGATGGTAAGGAAATTGATTCTCTCTCTCTCTCATCTTAGCATAAACTAAAATGATGTTATGAGTAAAAGCGTTGATTATTGGGTCATGCATTGTGTGAATAATTTCATTTTCTGGAGATGCAGAAGGAATTATAATTCTCTCCCAATATGAACAATGTGTAATAACAGCTTTAATAATGATGCATATCAGACAATTTCCTCATTTTTATAGTGATATTAATTATTATTTTTTTAATGAAAATCGTATAAAACGTTAAAAAATTTTGGTAAAGAAAAAAAAACTAATCATGTTTATCAGCTATGAGAAATGCAGACTTAAATAAAACATCCATAGACAAGTTATTACTTTGTAAGAATAAATAGTCTGTTCTGAAAACCTTTTTTTCAATTTCTACTATTAGCTCACACTCTCTATATATTTATTTATCTAGGTGGAATTTTCAATCTTTAATAAAATACATTTTAAAGTGCTCCATTGAGCTGAAATTTTATATACACAATTATTTTGGACGACAGTACAGTAACTTAATTATAATTAATAAAGATTAATTGATTAAAACTAATTATTCAAAGTATTACAAATACAGCAACGTTGGCATCATTTTTGGTGACTTATCGACCATTTTGGCGAAGTGTGTCAAAACTTGAAAAGGTTTTTTTCTCACATTTTGAAGCACTCATTTGAACTGAAAATTTCTATACACTATTGTTTCGGGTAAGAAAACGATAATTTAATTATAATTAATTAAAATTAATTGACTGAAACTAATGATTTAAAGAATTACAGATATAGCCACGTTGGTTTCATTTTTAGCGACTTGGGTCAAAACTTTAAAAGATTTTTTTTCTCACGTTTTAAAGCATTCAGTTGAACTGGAATTTTATATACACGATTGTTTTGGATGACAATACTATACTTTAATGATAATTAATGAAAACTAATTACCACTTAATGTTTTGATTCTGTCATATGTATATACATATTTATATCAATTGTAACTATTTAATAAAAAGTAGCTAAAATAAAATTTTTCTTTGTTGATCTAAAGTAGGAATTGACTTAAAATTTTTTTATTTTTATTTCTTGTTAGTTCTAGAAACATAGAACATCTATTCAAGTTTCTATGAATGATTATTATAATTCATTAATACCTTAAATATCCTTTTCTATAAAAGTATGTTAAGAACTGTTTTTCATATTTTTCTCCATGTGACATTTTAGATATTTTTAGTATTGTTTATAGTGAAATGCATCGCGTGTTATTCTTAGTCACTAACACTTGGCAAGTTCCGGCACTACGTTGTATAACTATCTCAATAAGTTTTCGCTTTAAGAACTCAAAAAGATATTTAATTTTAAACTTTTAACTGTTGTTTCTTTGCTGTACATTTTAACTTTGTTTTGGGTGGCTTTTATTTTTGTTTTAAAGCCTTAAGAGTCAGCTACTCTTAAGTCAGATATCCAAAGCTATTAAAGTGTTCGAAAGAGATAAAGTTGACGTCATATTTTTGTCCAGTTTTTTTTTAAGGCATTTTTACGTACATTAAAAGTCGAATGATTTTTATATACTAAATTAAGAAAAAAGTATTGTTGTTTGGGATGTAATATATTTTAATTTGGAAAAAAAAAATACTTAAATATATTTTGTGACTAAACATATTTAATTGGATTAATTTATTTTTATCGCACTCCAAAGCAAAAGTAGGATTACTGGTAAAGAATTTTTTTAATTCTGAACCACAATCAAGTAACGAAGACGATATCTGAACTGGCACCCTACGCCAAATGAGGACTTTCAGTTTTGATAAACTTGCCATGAAAAGAATCAAGAAGATTGCGATCGATCGAGAGGGATGACAGAATACGAGGACAAAGGAATCGTCCGATCAACATTCACAGCTCCTAATGCGTCCTTATCAACGACCCGACGTGTAACCGCGAGGCCAGTGGCTACTATAACCATCGATAGGTGATTCAGTGAACGATGCGTGAGATCATAGCGGCCATTGCACCGAATTTTTCTCACCATAGCATACTGCCCAGCGTGTTTGCAGTTATGCCTAGCGTATTCGACCTAGAATCTTAAGAACGCAAGTAAAATAGATTTCAGCCATGAGTCCCACAACGAATTGAGCCTGATGACCAGCGAAGACGTGTCTGGTGACATTGGGGTGGAGGATACTCACCCGAATATCGCCAAGGCCATCTTGAAGGACCAGGCCGAGACAGAGTTTTGATGACGTCACGAAAGGAGGGAATGCTTTGCTAGTCACAGTGGCTGTCAGGAATATAAAGCTTACGACATTTATTTCTTTTCAGATCGTAGACTAATATTTCCACATTTATAATGATTATTTTTTGTAATTCTCATTTAGAATATTTTCAGATGAAAGTTATGTATTAATACGTTAGAAAGATGTCTAATACTTTCCAGGAAAAAGGGGGAAATAACACTCGTGAAAGGCTCATAACAATGTAAGAAACATCTAAGTAAAAACTGACTCAATATAAAATATTTTCAATCAGATAAAATAACAAAAGCAACATTTACTTGCAAAGAAAATATGAAAAGTAAAGCATTAGAGGCATATTAATAAAAAACATGTGAATTAAGCAACATTTTGCTGTAATCAATGAATCATAATAAAGGTTAAATGCATGCAAAAATATATACAAATGCAAAATTCATGCAAAAATATATAAAAATAAAGAATGCAATTCATGTAAAAATATATACAAATATAGAAATGACACAAACAGTTTTAGATACCACAGAAATTTTACAGCTAAAATAGATTCTAGATTATGCGTCAGGAAACATATACATTAGAAAAGAATACTTTACCTGTAAATCTGGAAAAGAAACAACTTTTCATAGAATATATTATTAATGAGACAATGTACTGAGATTACTTTCAAGTTTTGAATCATTTGGATTTGTACTGATATTATTCAAACCAATTTTTACATTATTTTTTTATGCGTTACAAATAAATATTATGCCTAGGTAAAAATATTTAAAAATCAAACAATTTTTTTTTTTAACTAAAAAAAATAGTATTTTACATTTAACATCCGTCGAATGCTAAAATCTTCATGAAAATGATTTAAACGAATAATGTAAATAAATAGAATTATTCTTTAAGTAATAGTTATGTGAACTATTTTAAACATGTGCATAAAATCTATTTTGAATTTTAAAAAAATGAAGTATAAGGAAGTGCATGTACTTTAAATAATGTACCAATCGATGATTGAATATTTAAATAAATAAAACAGTAAAATATAAAAAGCAACACATTGATCTAACTGGCCTTATATTTTTTATTTTTCGATTATCGTGCACTGTTAAAATTTCTTCATTGCGCTTTTTTGAATAATTATTTAAGCATATATTCCAGAATGTAATGAATATTTTTTTTAAAATACGAAAATGCAGGTGTTTTACACTTTACACAAGATGAATGAAACGAATGCGAGACATTCCACAACTCATATAATTCCAGATATGCTTCTGTTGTGCTTGTAAACAGATAATTGGCAATTAACTTTCGAAATTGATCTCTTTATTTGAAAGAAATATACAATTGCACAATAGGAGCATCCGAATTTTATATTATGCACGCATAACCCGTAATGTACATTAAAATTTTATTCTCTTCTATTGAGATATCCTCTAGTTTATTTGAATTGTTTAATACTTCGTTGAAATCCTTAATATATCTACTTTAACATTAAATACCTCTCCTGAATAATTTGAAATTAAATTTTTCAGTGAAATAGTATCATATTTATCCGCGAAAAGCGCAATTATTTTTCAGCTTGCAAAGTTTTTCCTGTATTACAAATTTAAACATACTTTTCTTAAGATTGAATAGCCATGATATGATGAACAGAATTAATAAAGCAAAGTTCTTCAAAAACATTAACCGTATTAAGAATATTTAGCAATTCACTGAAAAACGTTAATCAATATGTTATCTCATTCAAATAGGATGTACAGCCGGGAAAATGTAAGGATATGTATCTTATTTGATGTACAGTTGGGTACATAACAGTAACGAGGTATTACTATAAAATGTGTGGAGTTTTAGGTTATGTCATTAATAAAACTTTTAATATTTTTAAGATAAGGATTTGATCGATTAAAAATATATATAAATTTAAACACCAATTTCTCATATAGAATAACACATCTTAATTTACAAATAACTAGTGATATTAGCATAAATGCATCAGTTTGTTATACTCAGTTATCTTCAAAACTAAAAATAAATTCAATAATGACCAAGAGTAAAGTTATACAATAATATAAATATTCTACCTTTCTTTATATCCAATGGTATTGCTGATATTATGTTCACTACATTTCATATATAAAAACACGTGGTAATATAAAGCACTATATTACAAGCTTTAATGGAAGACTGGTAAAGTGATGGTTCGCACGAGGGGAAAATCGTCCCTCCTTTGATCATGTGACTTGTTTTGGGCGAGTTTTCTGTCGCAGCCTTCAGAATCAAGATAGCCTTGATATCACTCGTCACACAGCCGGACAACAAGGAATCATGGTATGAGATGCTAATTAATTTGATTGTCGGATCCCTTTGCTGTCATCCGTGACACTTTTGTAGCATGCAGAACATGAGCAAGATTCAATACCCAGTAGTATTGCCTTTCCTTATACGAACTCCTGGGCTTTCATTTCAACAGGCTCCCCACGCGGCATGTCATTATACTGCTTTCCTTCACGCTTCTCCAACACTAACCTGTCTGCCGTGATCTCCAAATTTCTCTACAATACAGCACGTTTAGAATCTGATGAGAAGGCTTCTCTGATCTTTGTTGGATAGCGCTGATTTAACTTGCCAAATGGAAAGAGTATGACAAGTAATCCACCTAGGAGAGCATATACCAAATTTACAAGTCAATGCTCTGCCGGATAACATCTTGCTTTAGGGTCAGAGGTAGGCTAAAGGATAATTGATTTTTTTTGCACTTGTAGTTGTATTTTCTGAATAAAATCCTTAATTCCCATGATACCACTCACGTTTCATTTTCAACACATATACATCACATTTTCCAATTTTTGTCCTTTAATTCCCTCTTGATGTGTCAGTTTTTATATTACACAATGTATAGTTACACTCTTCTGCACATAATGCAAAATAATCAAATGTAAAATTTGGATTTAATGCATGAATAATTTAGTGTTTTTTGGATAAATGAAATTTTTTATATGAATGTAAATTGCTCTCTTTTGTGAAATACTTTTTTTATAACGTTGTCAGTTAATGTAAATTTAAAAGGAGGTCAGCTAAAATAAGTCTAATAATTTCACATAAGTTTGATGTTTTTAAGACATGTAGATTAGTAGAGCTTCAGGATGTTTTGTCCGTATTTTGAATTTAATACCATGCTTTCATTACGTAATATGATCATTATTTTTGAGAATTTCCCATATTTTGTTTTCAATACGAGAAGCAATTGTATCATTCTTTGGTATTCTTTGCTGAATAGGAAAATTAATGCCTAATTCTTAAGTGTAATGAAAAAGCTCAATAATTGACATTTGTATTTTGACCTGGAAATTGGGTGACAATAATTTATTTAAATGGAGCATAGTAATAAAAGTAAATTAAATAATAATTTCCTAGATAAACACTCAATAAAATTAAAATTTAAATAAAATTAAGATTCGTTTTTTATACAATAATTAAGCTTTTTTCTGTAATTTATATTGTGTAAATTTTAACATCTACTTGATAATATAATTTGATAATTTTTTTTTCCATTTAGCAACTCGACTAACTTAAAAAAATATCCTATTGCAAAGTTTAATTCTTATAAAGTAATGCTTTTACAGGTAAATAAAGACTGTAAGATAATAGGCATGATGCTATCATAAAAAGTAATATTTATTTATATTGTTGAATTTGATTAATTTTTCATATTATATATATATATATATATATATAAATTAATGTAATAACAAGTAATTAAGGGCTCACAGGACTCTCTTAACCGATATCCAAGCACTCGAAAAAAAGATCCTTCTTCAAATCAATGTAACTTAGCAATAAAACAAGACAATAGATTGAAATTTTTACCACATGATAATCACATATATTTACAATATTTCTCAAATTTTCAGAGAATTTGAAAAAAATTTGAAAAGTTATACAGAAATAAAAATTGGACAATTTTTCAAATATATGAAAAATTATTATTTTACACCGCGCAGGATTCTGAAGTACAAAATTGATCAAAATTTACGAAATTAATTTTACTTGGTACAAAAATGTTCACTTTTGAAGTTATACTAACTTTAAAGAAATTTAGAGGAAAAAAAATTCTTTTTAAATACAATTATAACGAAAATTTTTAAAAAAAAAATAAAAATTAAAACTCAAATAAAAAAAATTCTATTAATTCTTTTTTGAAAATTGAAGTATATAAGTTAAGAAGAGCCTTATTTTGAACACGTGTATAAAATTACAAATTGTGTGATATCATAAATAGTTTCTGAGAAATTCTGCGCGGAAGCTAAAATTTTTTGTTTTGCGAAAAATGAAGTTAAAAGATAAGAGAGAGATAGGGTTTTCGTTTAAATTTCACTACTTATTTCTCAAAAACTTCGGAAGTTTTCCCAGTATCAATGTAATTTTGGTACCAAAATACTCAGAAATATTGAGGCTTTAACGTATATTTTTTTTCAAAAGATTGAAAAATTTGCAATTTAAGAGTCCAGTGAGGCCTTAATATTACTTGACAAACAGCTAGTGGCCAGGGTAGCCTAGTGGCTGGAGTGTGGGAGAGGGGTGATGAATGTTAAATATGTCGAGGCTCAAACGTCATCCCTTTGGTGTAGTTTGGAAGTTAGGAGATGAGGAGCCAGCTCAGGTGTCGTCCTCGTCACGTGATCGAGGTTCGAAATTACGACGTCCATCACCAAAAGCTCTTAGCTAAATAGTACTTGACAAACAGCTAAAACACATTTTAAAGGGCTTTGATTAGGGTTATATATTTTTCTCTTTACAATACGAAAAATATTGCACTGTTGGAAATTGGAATTCGGAATTTAAGTTGAAATAAAAGTTATGAATAAAAAACTACTATAATATCTACTACTCATTTAAAAGAGACTTTTAATATTGTAGATTGTCTTAAAGTTTTACATATTTCTCACATATATTTGAATTAATAATGATTTACAGAAAAGTTCTTTATATATTTTCATATGTTACCTGTTCTTGCTCTCATATATATATACATACAAATCTTTAAAATTCTATTCTACTTTTTTTTTTGTCTTTTCAGATAATATTGCAAATTTGGCGAGAAAGCTGAAAAATGTTCCTATCGCTTTCTCAACAATAAATTTGGAAATTTCCATTTAATTCGAACTATTTATTTTGATTTAAAAAAAGTACTTGGGGTTTGCATTTTTTTAACACATGATTTTTAGCATAAATAATAAAAACTAAACAAGTTTATTTTACACTTTTCATTCCAGGTCTTGTTGTTTCAAACTACATTCAATGCAAATTTGATAAAATAAAAAATACGCTAAAAATATATTTTGAGATAAGCTTTAGTCGAGGTTGAATTAACTCTTGAAAATAAAAGAAAAAAATTTGGCCGAAAAATGTCACCAATTTAGGTAAATTTCTGAAAAACAAAGTAAGTAAATTTGCACTGCTGTTTAAACCTGCAGTTATGAATAATACATCTGAGGTGACTTTTACAAAATAAGGTTTGACGTTTTGTTAGCAAAGATAACTTTATTTCTGGAGTCACTGTGTGTTTTACGAGAGAAATAAATTATTTTGTTACATTTTTTTTTAAAGCTGTCTTCGGTAAAAGTACAACAGCTTAACCCTCTGGCCGGAACATCAATTTTTTTGCTGTTTTGAGGCGCATCCGTCTGATAGACGGATACGCAAACTTTTTTAATTTTATTACCTTAAGGACTGTTTTAAATGTCCTTATCGCTCATGAAATTGAGTATGGCTCAAATATGACGATGTGTGGGGTTAAATCAAACACAACTATTTTTGCAAGATATATACATTAGACAATTTAATTAAAAACACGAAACATAAAGACGAAAATACAATTTTTAATATTGAAGTCTTTATGTGAGGCACGCTATATTAATATATTTGTATCACTAGAAATGTGACTAGTATTTTTATAAAAAGTGATTAGAAATTATTTATATTCATGTAAAAGTAATTAAAAATAATAATACCAAAAACGGAAAAAAACTATAGGAACAAAAGTAAAACTAACAATGCACAAAATTATATAGGAACAACAGTAAACACACATAACATTTTCATAGAACACAAATATCACATGTTTTTTTTTTTTTTTGGTGTGTTCCAAGCAAATAGGAGTTCCACCTTTGACGCATTTATATGACGTCATTCTTTTTTTGTTTTTTTTTGTTGGGACAAAAACGGCAATTTCCTCTTTTTTCATGGCTGCCATCTACAATAATCATAAATACTTAAAAAAAGCAGAATTAAAATATTATAAAATAAATATTGTCGATAGTAAGGAACATTCGTCTGCGAGACGGGATACTAAAACATACGTAAGGAGGAATATCCGTCTGATAGACGGTGATAGATAAGAAAAATCGTACATACCTAGAGTAGAAAAAGATCGCCAAGTACCACCACATGATACCCTCACGGGGTGGAGTCCAACTGAAGATGTCTAGGGAGCCCACTCCAAAAATCACACCACAGCGTTATCTACAGGCATCACAGCAAGTCCTCCCCGTCTGAGAGACGGATGTTCCGCTCAGAGGGTTAAACTAAATGCAAAGCGCATTTTCATACAGAAAAGTGCCTCAACTTCTATGAAAATTTACAGTATTATAACTTGTACCTCTGTTAACAATATGGTGTTTTTAAAAATTCCAAAATATTCTATTAATACTTTCTTTTTCATTTCAATATGGGAAGGCATAGCTCAATTATCATTACGGTGTAGGGGAGAAATAACGCGAAAAACCCATTTTATACCAGAACAAATAAATCAACTGTTAAAAATGGGAAGTATGATAAAAAATGCTGCTCTCTAAAGGATAGTGAAGCCAGAATATCATATTAATTGTTCATTTCTTTTAAATCTGAAAAAATATTCCAAATTCGGGTCCTATTCTTTAACACTGACCGAAGACAGCCTCCACTTTGTAATATACTCCGGACGAATTTAACTTTACCACGATCACTATATCTTAAAGGAATAAAAACTGTTCCATTTCTCGCGTTTTATAGCGTAATTAATTTGAAATCTTGTTTCCCAGTTTCACAACTCAGTCGACACACAGGACTAAAACACTCTCGAGTTTAAAACTCAGCAATTTTAATTTTGCAAAGAAAGTTTTTAACAGTTTTGTGCGGTGAGCCTCTCCTAGCGAGAGACAGAACAGTAACTGAACATTCCACAGTTTCTTATTACACAGACAACTTTCAAAGCAAACAAGATATTGGCATCGCTCAAAAGAAAAATAAATATTCTATGGCATTGTTAAGTGTGTGTGGCATGACAACAAAATAATTATAGTGAAAATCGTTTAACACAAAACTGAGGGGGACTGAAATATTTTGTGTGTGTGTGTGTTAAAAATATTTTTAAAAACATATATTCCAGAAAATTAAGGTTATTAGAGTACATTTTATTTACATAGATATGTATAAATGCATGTATTTAATAAAAATGAATGAAACAAAAGCATTCACAAGAACTTAAAGTATCCGACTACTTGCGACAACTTTTTTTTAAAAAAATGGAGATATGGGGTTCTTTTGTGATTTTTAGATTTATTTAGTATATTTTAAGGAAAAAGTCCTAAAACTGAAAACAGAAAAAAAAATATTATTATTAAAATGGGAAAAAACTGGTAAAAATGTACAAAACATTACATAAACGGGCCCGCTCTGTACAAAAATTTTATGAACAAATTCTCAATTTTTCAATTTTGATGTGTTACTTTGTTATTCATGTTTGAAATGACCTTTAAGACAAAAGATATTTTAATTTTTACAAAAACTAGAGGACTTTATCTTAGTTATTATATGAAATTGCTTTAAAAAACAGTGTCTGATTTTCAGTCACATACAGAATTGTATAAATTTTGTAATAAAACAGAGTGATTGATAAATCTGAAGGTTAAAACACTTTTACTGTTATACAGAACATGCAAAAAAAATTTCACAGCAAATTATTTAAAAAACTTTTTGAGCAATCACTGTCCCCGTTTGAGCTTTTCGAAAAAAAAACACATTTTGAGTGAAACGCATTTTCAAGTTTGACCTTATGTAAAGTTATGGGCAACTGCGTTTACTAAAACACTTGTAGTTTTTGTTCCAGTGAATAGAAAATAAAAAACTTGGTATTTTTATAAAGCTAATAAGATTACCTATAAAATAAAATCATAAAAAGTTAGTCATTTTTTGTAAAAAAAATCAGGATTTTAGGGTAATCGGATATTTTAAGGAAATTTAATACAAAAATTTCAAGTTTTTTGAAAAACGAAACATTTATTGAATTTTTGGAAAATAATCTGATATTTTTCTTTGCATTATCTTTTTTAGCATCAAATTGTCAACAAATTGCTGTCATTTATTTTGTTATTCATTTCACCATTGTAATGTGCATCTAAATAGCTGCACATACTTTTCATGATGTTCCTCATTTCGGATGACGTTGGAACAGGAGGTGCATTATCCATTTCATTTTCACCGTCGGAATCAATGGTAGCAATAATATTTTTTGAGCTTTGAACAAACTCCAAAATGTCCTTGTCTGTCATAATTGGGGTTGTATACACATTATCATCATCCCTGCAATGTATTCTTCCGATGATATTGTAGGACAGTACAATACAGAAAAATA
>BMAV01015688.1:379309-416348 GCA_019973955.1 Trichonephila inaurata madagascariensis | reverse complement strand
GTGCAAAAGAATGACAACTTTGTACACATAAAGTTGACATGACAAACCTAGGCCTAAAGAGCCTCTAACCCTCTCTAACTCCATTAGCGTCCATCTGTCTTCATCCTTGAGCTGCTCGATGACGGCACGTGCCAAGTCGGTCCGCTCACTGACCGGTCGTTCCGAACGTTGTTCATCACTGGTTGACACACGTCCTTGCTGAAACTTTCCTACCCACCGTGCTACTGTACGGTATGGTAGGGCATTATTCCCTAGGGCTTCCACTAAATCACTGTGACATTCCATTGCATTTCTCCCTTGGAGAACGGCTATTTTGATGTAAGCGCGCTACTCAACTCGGGTTACTTCCATCTCACAAGACACTCACCATCTGACTAATTTCACACCCCTTGCTGTGCAACTACCAGCTATCACAGAGCCATTTGTTGTTCTGCATATACACTATGACTGTAGAACTTCCACACGACACAATATACATTTGTGATCCGTTCACATATCTACAAGGAAAAAAATAGTTGCCATGACTTACGCCCCAACTCTCTTATATATATATACGAGGTTTGGAGCATAAGGAAACAATTTGATGTTTTATAATTTAGCTCAACATTTTATTTAATTAAAACACATAAAGGGAAGAAACGAAATGCAGTACACATGTAAACAAACAAGCAAGGAACAACAACGATGTCTTTTATCATCCCAGCTTTTATAGCTTCCTCAACCAAAAGCTCAAGGAATCGTACGATTTTCGTTAATGAACACCATGATTGGACAGAATAATTGGGTGATGCAACATTGCATCATCTTATTTTGCAATGTGTAAATGTAGCAGTTTTAAAGAAATAAAATTGTAATGCAAAGGTTATTTCCTGTTAAGCGGGTAAACTAAAAGGAAAACTTGCCGCGATGTCTTGGAGAGCTCACGACCATCCTGAATTAAATAAAATCCTCCGACAGAAAATTTAAATGGTGAATTACACACACACATGTATATATATAAAGATAATTTTAAATATATATATATATATATATATATATATAAACATAAGTTAACTAGACAGATAATAAATTAGCTGAGTATTCTTCTATATAAGCACACTAACGAATCTAAGCTAAACATAAAAAATAAACATCATGATTACATACGAAAAATTGTAAACTTTTCCACATTAAAATGACAAATAATTAAATTTTTAATCCATTAATTCTAAAGAGATGCGATTAATTTTCCAAGCGACCATGATGCGTTGGATCATTAAGTAAACGCCTGATACACGGAAATCGATTCATTTCAGTTTAAGCTACAAAAGAAATTAATTATAGATTTCTTGATGGTTTCATTGACCGCAAGTTCATTTTTAATGAATTGGGTTCCGTAATGGAATATGAGCGAGCCAAATATTGGTAAAGCAATTTATGAGCGTATAAATACTTCATAAAGCAATAGTATCTTGAACTTCTGATGGCCTTTTTAAGGATGGTTTCATCTGAAATTAATGTTTGGGGATATATAATATCTTAAACACAGAAAAATAATTATGTATCCGACACTTGTGAAATCTGAACTTTTGTTAAAAACTAAATAATATCAACTTGATATTTAATTTTTTTTCATGCCAAACTATAATGTTTTATTCTTATTTCATAATAATTTCTAAGTTTCTTAACTTAAAGAAGTGAATAAACTGAATTAATTCTAGGGTAAGAGAGATAATTTTAATTTTTCTTCAGTGTGATAAATATTTTGATTAAGTAAATAACTTAAGGAAGGGAATTTTTTAAATCCTTTATTTCCTTTCATGGACCTCTCTGACAGTAAAGTATAAGTTACGGATCTTTTTTCAAATAAATTTCCTTTCCCGGGCTCTTCCCCCTTCTTATATATCTAAATTATGAATATATGTGTGTATATAAGGGCAATGAAAAATATGAAGGAAGCTAGATAGATCATGTAGTAAAATAATCAACTGTACAAATTATATAATTCAATGTGTTCTTCATTCCTATTGGAGTAACGCTAATATCTATCTAGAATCAACTGACACTCTTTAATAACAATAACAACTTTATTTACATCTACTAAATACTCACACCTTGTACATTACTAAACTACATCTCCCCTTATACATTGCCGAACTACCTCATACCTTATACAACACTAAACTACCTCTCACACACTCTACTCTCAGACCCTTGCCTGTCATACATATTACTAAGGTGACCAAACATCCTCCTTTTATAGGTTCTGTCCTTCCTCGAAAAGTGTCCTCCTTTTTGTCCTCCTTTTCAATATTTTAAAATTGATCTGTTAATCTCTGTTTTCAGAGATGAACTAAACATGTTTCCAAAATGTCGAAGAATGGTCTGAAACAAATATCACAGGGAATAACAGGTTTCAATGGTGTTTTTTGACTTCATCACAAGTAAATTGGGCAGATATAGAAAACTGTGTTGATTTGTTACCAAAAGAAATGCCTGATTTTAAAATCGTTGACAATGGTTTGTTTGATGAAATTGGAAGAGACTGAATGTACATTTAAATTATAATAAATTGAAACAACTGGAACATCAACATGCTGAAATTGTAAAAGATAGGTGGAAATATTTAACCATTTCAAAAATGAACACATTCCATAAAATTTAGTTATTCTTTTTGAATTTACGTTGTGCTTCCCTGGAACTAATGCAGCAGTTGAAAGAGTTTTTTTCAGTTGGTAATGATTTTTGTGAAGTGACTAGTGAGAAATCAAACTTGAATGATAATATTTTTGCTACAGTGCTTACCGTAAAATTCAGTATGAAGGATATATTTTGCCCGAACTTTCCGATGTATTAAAAAATGATCTGTTGACAAAAAAAATTATTCAATGGGAAAAATACTCTTTTAAGATAATAATTAAAAAGAATGTAAGCGTAATTAGCGTATTTTTGTTTGAATTAATAAAGCGTTTCATATATTTAAGTTGTAATTTTTTCTTAAATTTTTTGTCCTCCTTTTCATTGTTAAAAAAATGGTCACCTTAATATTACTCCCCCGCACTCTCGGAGATACAACTGCACAGCACCTCTGTTGAAACAGCGCCATCTATTACTTTAACATCGATAAGAAATAATATATAAATAGTAGTTAATATTATAATATTAAAGGAATTATCCCAAAACACATATAATGTATAACAGATCTCATTTAAATTGTTGTCTTTAATGAGAACCCGTGCATCCCGCGATTTCCACGGGCAACGTAGATGTAGCAAAACTTGCGCAACCCCCGATTTCCGAAGGGTATGTATTTTTTTTCCGACTATTTAGCTGTGAAATCCGGTTTTGTTCCTGTTATTATTTTCCTTTATGTTTTTATGTTCATAATTTTATGATATAATTCTATATTTTAAAATAAAAACTCTTTTACGAAATTTTTTTGTATATTTTAACTTTAAAATGTAGATGTATTATGTAGATTTGAAATACATAATAAAAAGTACGCAATTTTTAAACTTACTTTAATAAACTAGCTACGCAGCGAGAGGATTAAGCTATGTGTATATGATTTGGTATTGATATGATAAATAAAATTAGTTAAACTGTTATTGTGTGAGTGGGTACATTTAATCGAAATACAAGTATAATACCCAGTTAATTTCACTAAAAGTATAAATAATGAGCTGATTATTCCTCTTTTAAGGCTCCCAGATTTTTGATTGAGAACCCAGGAATACTAAATTAAAACTTCTAAAGTTCAAATTGTATAAAAAAAGAACCAGCTTTGTTGGAAGTAGTGTTTTAATTAACTCGTAATTGAGACCTACAGTCTAAAAATGAAATGTACTGAATAAAACTAGTAAATATATAAAGCTATCATAATAGCTTAATGGTCACTGTCGAGAGCACATGTATGACGATGATCAAACACAGAACGAGTTCAAAATCTCGATTCTACTAAAAGCCTTCTTAAACTAATACTTGAAGTCATCCTGTGACATAGTGGAAAAGTTAAAATAAAGAAGTACTAACAGGTATTGTTCTCTATTATCATTCTATTCTGTTTCAAAATAACGAGGTCCTCGTGCTACAAGTACTGTAATGTTTTTTTTAACATAAGCCAACAAGTATATATAATGATTTTGATTTTTACAAAATGTCAATATTAAAACAAGTTTTTAGTTTTATTTCTAAATGTATTTTTACCCCTAAGTTTTATTTCAGCCCAGTAATTTCGAGAAAGATCAGTGCTTAAGACTTTGTTTAATTTTGAAGCTTTAAGCCTGCGAATGTGCTAATGTACTGTAATACATGCTAAATCAACTACGCTCACACCGCACTCTCCATTTTTTCTCTTTTGGTTCTCTTTTTTTTGTGGCTTTTCCTTCAAAGACATTTTTGCAAGAGTTACCAAATTTCGCACTGTAATATGTCTGAACACGATTTTGGAAAAATATGAGATCACCAGAGGCATTACAATGTTCGTGAAACGCAATATTGTATCATCCACCAGACCTGACAAATTGGCTTACAAGAAAGATAATTTCCAGAAAATTTTGGGAAGATGGTGGCTTTTGAAATGGAAGGAGACTGCTTTTATAACCGTCCACAGCTTCGACGTGTTTTCGTATTGAGTTTGCTGCCTTTGTGTTTGTGCAAGTCTTACTTCCACGTAACACGTAACCTTCCAAAATGTAATTATGTAGTTATCTTGAATAAAATAATTCATGATATATTATCATCATACATTCCTGAATTTTACCAGACGCAACCATATGTATAATAGTACCAAAAAAAGCTATATCATCCAAACGATGTCTGAATTATTTCAATAATACTAATATATGTATTATATATATTAAATAACGAGACTGGTGCTATACAACATTTTATTTTTGATTTCATTGAGGAGAGGGTATATTGAAGATATACCCCTCTCCTCAATCCCTACAACGCTCTATGCGAATCTTCCATTGCTTGAAACAAAGCTGGAAGTCTTCTTGTGTCTCTTATAGGATGTGCGTCTCTTTCACAGGTTCAAAGGACTTAAATCTTGTTTCTTTTAATGTAGATTTCACCTCAGAAAGCAGATAGAAGTCACATGGCACAAGACCCGATGAATAAAGTGGGCGATCTAACACTAGAATACTGTTCTTGGTAAGAAACCTCTTAACAAACAATGTGGAATGAGTCGGAGCATTGTCTTGGTAGAGAATCCATGACGTCCTTCCGCAATTCGGATCATTCTTTCAGGGAGTTCAGTAAGAACATGAAGGTAGTAATGTTGATTATTAGTTTGACCTTCTGGAAACCAGTGAAGGTACACAATTCTATGAATATTAGAAAGAACAACCATTCTTACTTTGAGTTTTGATTTGCTCATTCGAGCATTTTTGGCTCTAGGTGAAGATGTGCTCTTTCAGTGCGCTTTGTTTTTGGATCATAAGTTTAAAACCACGGTTCTTCACACTTTATTAACATTTTCAATAAGTTTGGGCTATTTTCAATGGAATTCAAAGTGTCAGTGGAAACATTTTTGAGAGCTTGTTGTTGTTCAAAGGTGAGAACTGTAGGCATCGTTTTGTCACACACCTTTTGCATGCCAAAATTACTGTGTAAAATTTGCTGTATGGATTCTTTACCAATTTTTTCAGTCTCAACCATCGCCCAAATGCTTAACCAACTCTCAGATCGAACCAGATTACCGATTTTTTCGATACTGTCATCCGTGTTTGACGTGGAAGGGGGATCCGGGCACGAATAATCTTCAACGTCTTCTAGGCCTTTTTGATAATGTTTAAACCACTTAAAAACACATGTACGTAATACACCTTTATTTCCATACACCTCTTTCAATAAATTATAAATTTCAGGAGTGGTTTTTCCAAGTTTCGTGTGAAATTTCATGCGAACAGTTCGTTGCTCTACTGTTACTCTTATTTATTCCGGCTAAGCAAAAAAAAAAAAAAATAACTCTAATACGAATGAAGACTAAGGCTATACAGATTTGTTTACAGAAACGAGAGGCACTGTATTTGAAAAAGAAGGATTCACGCTAATAGCTGTAGGTCACTGAAACATGCTTACTTTTTTTATAGCAAAGTCAGTCTCGTTATTTGATAGCCACACCTTGTATATCTACATGCATGCACACAAATATATTACAGTTGTTTTTTGCAATGGTTTCGTTGGGTGGATTGCTTATACACAATTCATTACAGCAGGGTTGAGAAATGAAAAAATTTAGAATCGTACATCTTAGTAATTTGCACTTATAAGTTTGTGATGCGTATTCGTCAGCGTCCGTAGCTAACTGCTTGAAACCAAGCTTTATCTCCAATCGTTTAAAAAAGTTAAGTTGCGCGGTAGCTGCCACAATATTTTTAGGATATCTATTAAACATTCTACACATTGTTCTGCTGTAATAGTTATATATTACTAGGAAGTCCAAAACAGTTTAAATTTTGTGCCTGTCATAAAAATTTATTTTTGTACCTAACGAAATGTGTAAAGATAATTCAGTTTAAGGGTTATCTAATCTTGAATAAATTTAGAAAACATATTCAAGTTTCAATCGTTATATTTACTGGTACATGATCCCCATAAATAAAAATTATTTTGTTTTGGAAAATGCAGTAAATGTAGTTAGTGATGTTTAGTCATATGAATACCGTTAATCAATCTATACTCACATTACACAGTATACAAAGATTTACATTGTTAAAACAATTTCAAAACCTTTTGTATCTCTTTAATACATATTAAAAATATATTCATAGCGAACTTTATTTACTTATACATTTTTTATGCTTTGCATCTAATTTGCCATGTAACATTCATAAATTTTTTTTAGTAAAAACCAAATCAGTAGTATATATCTTATAGAAAGGGTGTGAAACTCAAAGGCTGACTTGGACCAAATGAACAAGGTTTAACTTAAAGTGTGGGCCGCATAGAAAATCAATATTCATAGAAACGTAGGTTTGTTTCGAATAATGCATTATAATAAATATATATAAAAGAACAAAAAGAAATTTAATATTTATGTCCTTGCACTTGACATCGCTTCTCCGCTACTATCTGTCCTAGTTCGGGAGAAATTTTGATATTTTATTATATACTATTATGTGCCAATATATTGGCCGGGGTACAAAAGTACTCTTTGTGGGCCGCTAGTTTTACACCCCTGTCTTATAGTATGTTATTAAGTGTATTTGTTATAAAAATATCTCATTTTTTTAAAGATAATCTCCTAACAATCAATCTTTTACATGTGATGCTGTGTGTTTATACATGTTTACTATTTTCACTCATTAAACATACTTTAATGCTCATTAATACCACTCCCAAAACATTATACAGCATCAAAAATATTCCATAATGAATCCTGGAAATAAACGATTTAAGTACCTCCTATTCAATACTACCTTTGCTCTTTTAACAAGAAGGATGTAGCCATAACCTTCTATTCTTTACCACAGACGCCTATATTTGACTCAAATATTGCGGGGAAGATCTTACTACCTATTTTTACCACCCCCCATCCGCTTCTTTTCTCTTGATCAATAAATAACATATCTGACAGAAGGTTGTCAGGATGCATTCAGCAGTCTTTGGACAGCGGTTTCTTTTAGCCTCTAAATAGATCTTTTATTCTTTCAGATAGAGAGCCAAAGGAACAATAGAAGGAATGGTAGACCAAAAAAGAATACTTAATAACTTGAGTCTTCACACGAATATTGCTACTTGCTGTTCTTGTAGTTTCAATGAATTTTCTGTTGAACGCTTGAAGCTAAGAAGTATTACCAAGTAATGAAGGCTCCCTAGGTACAAAAATTTTAAGAAAAAGTATATTATTGATAGGAAAGATATTTTTTTGCACTTATAAATTTAATAATGTCAGTTCATTCAGTAGTGTAATCGTTCACTCAAAAAAGTAAGATTGTTATCGTACAATGCGTCCTTAAATAACAGTCCTAAGACTGCTGAATACATACTGACAACCATCTGTGTTAGGTATATAATTTATTAAGGTATCAGACTACACTAAAATCATAATTTTTTAAAAAATTGACAATTTCTGTTATGATTTTATTTTATAAGCCATCTTATTAGCTTTATAAAAATACCAAGTTCTTTTTATTTTCCATTCACTAGAATAAAAACTATAAGTGTTTTAGTAAAAGATGCCATAACTTTACATAAAATGTCAAACTTTAAAATGCGTTTTACTCGAAATGTGTGTTTTTTTCGAAAAGCTCAAACGGGGACAGCGACTGCTCAAAAAGTTTTTAAAATAATTTGCTGAAATTTTGTGTATTTGTTCTGTATAAGAGTAGAAGTGTTTTAACCTTCAGATTTTTCAATCCCTGTTTCATTACAAAATTTACAGTTCTTTATGTGAATATAATCACTGTTTTTTTAAGCAATTTCATATAATAACTAAGAGAAAGTATTCTAATTTTTGTAAAAATTAAAATATCTTTATCTTGAAGGTAATTTCAAAAAGGAATAATAGCAAAGTATAAAAAAAAATACATCACAAAATTGAGAATTTGTTCATTTACTATTTGTACAGAGCGGGCCTCTTTTATGTAATTTTTTGTCAATTTTCACCCATTCTTTCCCATTTTAGTAGTAATCATTTATTTTTTTTTTCTTCTTAATTTTAGCCTTTTTTTTTCTTAAAATGTACTAAATAAATCTAAAAACCACACAAAAAAAATCTCCATATCTCCACTTTCTAAGAAAAAAGTTGTCGCAAGTAGTCGTATGCCTTAAGAGAAAGGAATGATTAAAAAAATTTACAAGGAATATACGTTTGCATAACTTGATCCTTGTTTGACCATTAAGCTGGAGGAATATTTTTTGAATTCTCCTCTGACACAATAAGGAGAAATTTAGAAGATAGTTTCTTAATTGGCTTTTTAAAAAAATTTCTACTCAGTTATTTTATTCGTATAAAACGTAAACTATCTACTTATATAAAGTCCGTACGACAATTAAACATTTCCTTTAAGGACAACGGCGCGTCACCTGTCTTATTAAAGTAATTCTTTGTTTTTCTTAAAATTAAAATTGAAAAAAAGTGAAGCATTTAAGTATTGGGAAAGTACATAATTAAATTTTATAATTATTGTGGTTAAGAATATTGCGAAATGAATTTTATGAAGAAATTTGAATATATATATTTTTAAACTATTTTTCCATTTCTCTACTATTTGTTCACTCTCTCCCTATATATATATCCTGTTCAAATTTTCAATCGTTAATAAAATTCTTTTTATTCATCCATTCAAGTTCAGATACATTTTTTTAAACTTCTAGTGGGTGACACCATGTTAACACAGTTTTTTTCAAATATTATATATATAATTCCTTAACTAAAATTTCATTTTTTAATTTTAAATTTATTCTGCGTTATTTCTGACGAAGTTCGAACTAGCACCAACAGATTGCGCCAGTAAGTTTTTCTAATGAATTTTTTCTTGGCTTCAAATACTTATATTTTTTTCATCCACTAAGTTCAAATACATTTTTAAAAATTTGTAGTGGATGACACGATGTAAAACAGTTTTTATACAAATATTAATTCATTAATTAAATTTAATTAAATAAAACAAAATTTTCTTTGTTGACCTAAGTAGGAATTGACCTAAATTTTTTTTAATTACTTGTTTAAATTAAGTCTACCACAACGAAAATAGTAATCTATGGTAAACAGATTTAATTTTAAAAAACAACAACTTAAAAAGGAACATAATGTAGATCACAGGTTTAGAGATACGTATATGACATATATTTGTATTTAATTAACATTGTTAAATTATCGAACATTTTGTTTATTTTACAAAACAAATGCATAGAAGATTATTTTCAATATTTTCAGTTCAATAGCCCAAGTCTTCGAATTTCGAGTATAGTAAATTCTTTTCACAAATAATTATTCTGAATAAATATAAAAGACTTTCTCGGCCCATGTAATCCTTTCAAAAATAACAGTAATAAACAAAAATGAAAAATGGGTTTTAATATTATTAGCGCGTGAATATAATTAGCCTATTTTTAAATATCACTTTAAGGTTTTCGCAACTATTTGACTATATTATGGGCCATCTGCAAATATCAGGGGTCAATTCCAAAATTAAGAGCAACAGACAATGTTTAATTTACGAGCAGTTGTGTATGCCGGCTTCCGTCTCTTACAAAAAAATATCAGTCATCACTCATCACATTAAAATTATAGATGGCAACTATGATTCAAGGAGTGATTATCCAATGACGCTTGGCACTGCTCCATAAACAACATTTGAACTGATTCAGGCTTCAATTAAAGTAACGAGTTTATGAAGTGTTTGGTTATGCATTTAAAGCGATGTCTTAAGAGAGAAGAGAATTTGATTTGTTTAAATTCACTCATTTCTCATATTCTTGTTAATCATTGTTTTGCATTTCAAAACGAATATAATAACTTGTATCAAATTTTAAGGTATCCGACTACGTTCGGAACCATGGTTTTGCAAAAGCGTATAAATGGATAATATTTATGATATTTATTGTCACTTAGATTAGAAAATGTATATAAAATTGTTTTAAGAATAGTATTACAATAAAAAAATTATTTAAGTACAATATTTTGACAAAAAATGAACATAGAATGAGCCCTTTTCAAAATATTCTCCTTTTGTGAAAAAAAATTCTATTATAATAATATTTTGCCTGTATATAGCTCAGACCTCTGTACAGAGGCTCAACTAGAATTTTTGAAATATATAACTTAGAAGTGGGTTTATCCGTGTTTTACGACAACAGAGGGGAGAAATTTTAAGAAAAAAATGCCGATAATTATTTCAAATGATTGTAACTCTGAAAATAATGTGAAGTTTTCAAAAATTATAGTTGAGCCTCCGTACAGAGGTCTAAGCTATATACAGGCAAAATATTATTATAATAGAAGCATTTTTCACGAAAGGAGAACATTTTGAAAAAAGGTTATTCTAAGTTAATTTCTAGCCGAAATATTGTATTTAAATAACTTTTTTTTGTCAAAATGTCGTTAAAACAATTTTATACATGTATTCTAATCTAAGTAACACTAAGTATCATGAAAATTATCCATTTATGCGCCTTTTTAAAATCACGGTTCCGAACGTAGTCGGATACCTTAAAGTAGGAAGTAAAATAAATTATTTCCCCTTTTTTTAAATTTTAACTCAAAAAGGACACTTTCTACAAAAGCTCAAGTGTAAGTTTTCAGTTCGTATCGTAATGTGTAAAAAATTATAAAAAGAAAGTAAACAAATGAGAGAGATTTTGGAGAGAAAAGAGCTTTTTTCAAAGAAATGGATACAGAGTGATTAGACAAAAAAACAATTACACAGTGACTATTACTTAGTATTTTTTTAAAAAGAAGATGGACTTGACATTTTTTATGAAAGATAAAAAATAAATATAAAAACTGAAATTTAAGAGCAATTTTTATTACTTCAAACAGAAGTTGAGACAGTTGCAAGGAGAAAACATTATTATGTATAAAAACATATTTTGAAATAGGAAGGAAAATAAATTTAATTTCTTCTTATTTAGTATTAATTAATTACGAATTGCATTAACATGTCAAAATAAGACTACTCTCTTTAACAAAATGCATATTTGAGATTAAATAGTATCAACTAAAATGATAATTTATTTTAAAATGCTTTTAATAAAGCATTATTTCATTGCAGTTCATAAACATTTTTATTTTTCCCGATTCTCTTTCTAATTTTAATTTATTGAGGCATTTAAATTAATATCCAATTTTAAATATAAATAAATCATTTTGTGTCCACTAAAAGGTAATTTTATCTTTATATTTTTATTTAAGTAATTTTCTATGTTAAATTTTTTAATGTATTTTTTATGGTACCGGAAAGTAATAAAAATATATAGAATTAATCATAAAATTTAACTGTTAATCAACTCTAATGTATTCTTTTTAAGCAATAATCCATAGTGAGATAAAATTTCATTACAAAACATATTTCCAATTCAATTTTCCAATCTTAATGGTATTTTATCATAATGCAAATTTAATAAAGTCTTGTGATACTTATATTCGAAAGAACATATTAGCAAAAAAAAAAAACATTCAAATTACATATAAATTTTACTTATAACTGTTACTTTAACTATCTAATAAGAGTTCCAAATAAAAACATCTAAAATTATATATATATATAAAAAAAAAAAGAATAGCACGAACCTATTAATAATGAAGTTAAAAAAAATTCTTTAAGAACTTTTTGCTTTTCACCATTTTGAGCGAGAATTCCTGTTCTCTTTTATAACTCTATAAGAATAACTTATTACTCCAAGCTTATCAACACTAAAGAATAGTTTATATTCATGTATTTTAGTTCTAACACGCATTATTAAAGGATTAATATGATTAATTCGAAAAAAAAAAACAATGTTTCCTACACAGTCCAGCCGAAAATTCCTCATCAAACTCCTTTGAAAGAACACAAGTAACTTCCTGATACCCCCTCCCCCAACATGATTTACGCAAGAGCTTAATCTCCTGCAATCAATTAACCTGAACTATTCATTTACAATGTTTTTGAAACGCCCTTACTAGTTATCATTAAGGAACATCTATTTTTTATTATCACCCCCCAAAGGGGGTTTGGGTATTTTTTTTTTCTTTAAAACTGGTTCATTTTGATTTATCTATGTTATTTTAGCCACTTGCAACTAATATTTAAAGAAATAATCTTCTTATGCAAATTAAAACACGGAGCAGTGACATCGTTAATAAACAGCTTGTGTGTTCGTGGCAAGTTATAGTAATATTATCGTATACTAAATTTTAAGGTAAGCTAGTTAGTAAATGTTTAATACTATTAACTTCCAAGTTAATCAGTTGACTACTAATCAGCAGTTAAACAGTCTCAAAATATTTCATTTTTTTTACATATAAAAAAAAAACTACTCTTTTTAAATAGAAAACTGGGTGAACAGGGGTAGTTTACCGGGTTTTCCTTTTTCTTTTTAAAAAAAACCTTTTTTTTTAATGGGCTCTTAGGGCAGAAACCCGTTTTTTCTTTAACTGGTTTCTTTAATTTGGTAAATTTTGCTGGATATTCTTGTTATTGTAGCGCGAAATAATTATATTAATTTATCAGTATATTTATTTTGATTAAAAGTATTTGTATGATATACAGAGTATATCATTACAGGTATAGATAGAGTAAATCTAGACGATGTGAAATCACACAAAGAATGCATGGTCGGAAACGCTTTCCTGGCGCGGTAGTGACGACACAAAAAAATCAGGACATGAATTAGAGGAGAAATCATGTTCATTATTCTTAGAACAGCAAAAAATTAAGAAAAAAGAATATTAAAGGGACAATAGGAGTGCATGTCGGGGTGATAGGAAGGTCACGTCGTTAGTATGCAGGATCCACCAGACGGTTATATGGGAAATCCCGACATGACTGGCGATAGCCCGCATGATGGTGCTGGGATTGTTCTAAATCCATCACAGTTTCCTCTTTGACGTTCTTACTCTTCGCTTACGTTCCTGTGTGTCTATGTTGAAGGATCCGCTGTCGGATAACATATGATGCAAGCGTGCAAAGATTACATAGCTGTGAGTTAGATTCCTGGGGTACTCCTGGGGTTGGGCGTAAAACCGCTGTGCTGCTCGTCTATTGCAATAAGCTGTCCCGTATGCCAGATGCATATCAGCGAGCTTAGCGTTCGTGTAACGTACCTTCTGACTACTATTTTATTGGCAGGCGAAATGAAGCTTCATAGCAAATGCGACAGCAAAAACCGCTTGTGCGCATGTACCGTCATCTGATGCTTCGGTATACGTAGCGCCATCTATCGCGCGTATACCAATTAAAGACTTCTCAGCACTTTCGCTGAACTAAAAACGTTTTTTTTTTTAATAATATTTAACAACGTTTTTATAAGTACGTTTTTTTAGAGAAACCCCTTTTTTCCTACTATTATTTTTATCCTTTCTTTCTCATGTTTTGTGTTGCCTCTACTATTGTTTATTAAAGCCGTAGTTTGAAGCTACACGAAGGCTGTTTTATGCTGTAGAAACATTCATTTCAAGTATTTCCGTTCTCTTAAAATGTGACGTTAAAGTCAAGTACTATTTTTCAAAAATTATTGGAAAGGATTTTCGTAACACATATATAATAAAGTACCTAATGTTTGGAATTCTTAAAAAATTCAAGACTTTCATCCTTTACAACTAATCATTTTAAATACTGTAAGCTTTGGATCTTCAGCTAAATGGCTCCTTCAACTTTTAAGTGGACTAATGTTGACACAAACAAATTTGTCATTCATCGAGAGATGTTTTTTTCTTTGTTTGCGTGTCAAGTTACCAATATGCAGCTCATTGGGAAAAAAAAGTTATAAAATTATTCTAAAAACTTTGCCTTCTACAATGAAACTGGAATGCTTATTTGCGAATTATTCTATTGTACTATATTTGGAATATAGTAGATATAGAGTTTAACAAAATTACGAGCTTCGTTACCCATAGTTCTCGTGTTACCTCAAAGTACGACATTAATAAGAAATAGATCTCGAATGTTTTCAGAATTTTTAGGTGCTACTAATGTTGGTACTTAGATTTAAAAAAAAAACTTGTAACTGAAATTTGAGATAAAAGCTAAAATTTTTAATAATTTGTACTTTGTTAAAAACAATATAAATTATAAATAAATACCTCTCAGCGCTTAACGAATCATAAGAATATTCCTTTTTTTAAGAAAAATGAAGCAGTGTTTTTTCCTGTTTTATTAAAAGAAAAATCTAGTATATATTGAACATAAACTGTCTATTAATTATTCAGAACTTCTTGCTATCAAATCGTACTGCGTATATGGAACGAGTTCTGATTTTTTTCACAAGTACCGTATGTTTCGGAACATGAGCCGAGAGTGCGTTCTTTTTTCAAAAATTTACTCAAAATTCAAAACTCAATAAGTTGAATAGAGGGGGAATCTGTTATTTTCAGCATGTCGCCGAGAGGGCGAAAATGTCTATAATGGGTGGAATATCTTAAAATCAAATTGCTGTTAAATAAAACTCCAGAAGCACAACGAATATAGTTTTATTTATAATAACCCTATTTGAAGTTTGTACCTTTTTTTTTCATTCGTTATCTTTTACACTGTCTGTGCTGGTTATACTTTCTGCACCATTTTTCTTCTTTTTTTGGAAAATAAGCGGGAAGAAAATTTGTATTCGTGCGTATTCGTCGACCTATGTTTCACGCCTTAAAGGTTAAATGCACTGTATGTGGATCTTATGCATTCAGGCATCCCAATAAGTGAGTGGGAATTTTGCGAACTACTCGAAAATTCAGACTCGGATACTGACTTTGAAGAATTTATGTGCCTTTAGAATAAAAGTTTCATTCAAAACACCTAAAAAGATAAAATATGAAAATCCCTCGTGCATGGCTGTAAAATATTTAAAAAACCCCTTTTCCCCAAATTTCGTGTTTTTCAAGATTAGCGGATGCGTATATTAGACGCACTTACTTCAATTTGAAAAAAAAAAAGTTCCAAAAGTTCTCGGTATGTATAGTTATTTAAACCTAAAAGTGACATAATTTTCAGATGGTTCTGAAAAAAAGACACCTATCAAATTATTTCGTAGCTAATTGGCAAGATTATGCATCAATATTGTGTGTATATGGTTTATCAAAAATATTATACAAATCATGGAAATAAACTTGGAGCAGCTATTTTTTGTTAACATAAATCTTCCATTGATATTTTTACTGAATAATATTAGAATATACTTTTATTTTGTTATACTGTTTAAAAAATATGTTTTACAATACATAAAACAATAAATAAAGAAAATCGTGAATACGTAAAAATAAAGTTCATTTAGGAAGGTTTTTACATTTACATTATTCATCGTTTTTAATTCAAATTTGAGGTTGATTTATAAGGATGTAAAAGTTGGAGGGTAGAGTTCAAACATATCGCGACAGATCCCAGTCACATCCTTGGCTAAACAGCTGATTAAGAGAACGCTTACTATGAATACATGAGCAAAAGATAAATTACTACTTTTTATATTCAAGATTGGGGAACCTGCAGCCTTTATAATGAATCAAAATTTTATATAAAACAAAGCGTTTTATTTATTTTGTTAAATTTTCTTCGTCTTGATTCCTTTTTTGCTTTAATCTTTTAAAAGCAGGTTTCGAAAGCTAACGAGCAAACCATGAAATGGTGAAAGAATGGTCAAATTCTGACAACTCAAACATCAGAGGTCACAAATATTATTATGGTGCTCGTGATTTCACGATTTCATTTCTATCTGACAAGAATGCATATTAACTTCCTCATTTTAACTGGGGATACTAATAGCAAACCCAAGGTCTATTTCTTTAAATTATTGCACAGCAGCGTGAATTTTATGAAGTAATATTCATTTCAAAATTACTTATAATAGTTTCTTGAATATGACCTTAACATTATACTAAAGATTTAATGTGGTCACACTGGGTTAAAATTAGTTCAATGCCAGTCTATCAGACTACTATTAACCATTTACTGGACTATTTTTTTCTAAAGATGGTGCATTAAAATATTTTTGGGACGAGATGGATTTAAGAAAAGTAATTAATTTAGCTTATTGGGTCAGTGCTTTTCAAACTTTCAATATTTGTGACCCAAATTTTAATCATAATTTTTATTGCACTCCCTTCCCCATACAATAACAATGTATTGAATGCAATAAAAATGTATACTTTGATGCTTATTCTACAAAACGACCTTAATCATGAACCGTACAAATTATCAAGATAAGGACTAAATTTTGTATATGTTTCTTTTAAGTAATAGATATTTTAAGTAAGTAATTTTTAAGTAACAAGATAAGTATTATGTTACTTTTTCTTTCTAATTTTTAAATTGGAACAGATTGCAAAATAATTTTTAATTAAAGAAGATACCAACACTGCCAAGTTCCCAGGTATCTTGATACAGAAAGGCTTTCAACACTGCCGAAGAAATCTTCATAGATTTCAATTGAAGGGTCGAAATCAAAAGGCAATTTAATAATAAATCACTCTGAAATTTGCGCAGGGTGGATGATGAATTTTCTGATCTGAAAACAAAAGTGTTTCGTATACTATTTCCATTTTCCCAACTCTAGCAATTATTAAATTTGTTCTTAATTTAGTATTGATAAATTTAATTATCAAATACATTCTGCTGTTCTGATATAAGTGTATTATATAAGTCTAAATGTGCATTTTATTTTTTATTATGTCAGAATGTATTTTGTTTTACTTCCTTTCAGTAAAATTAATAATTTTTTAAATAACCTTTTATTTATTTTTATTTTTTAGATGAGTTCACGCCCCCCCCCCACTTAGGTTCATCACGCCCCCTTAGGGGGAGCGCCCCACAGTTTGAGAATCGTTGTATTAGGTAAAATTATTTTGATCTTTAAGACCCCTTTGTGCTTAGTGGGGATATGTTTATCACAACCCGCTGTGTGCTAGAGAGAAGCATTCATATATCTTTTGTTTTTTTACCTCTCCCCACATGAAGTTTCTAAGACATTTTGTGAATACTTCAACCTCTGAAAGGAATAAGAAATGTTTTATTTCTTAAATGATGATGATGCTGAAATTAAGAATTACTGCGCATAATTTCCCCTGAAATTTATGAAAATTGAGTACAAAGTAAGCACAGCGAATTTATGAAATATGTTTTGAAATACTTTAATATGTAAAATGAAATGTACATAGAAGAGAACTAATAAAGAGAAATTAGATTGAGGAATCTGGTGATAAGTATATTTATACCACAGCTTGAGAAAGGGTTAATACAACCTTATTAAATTATAGCTAATTTTAAACTTTATATATTTCATTTTTTTCTGCAACGTTATTGGGTTTTAGTAAATATAAAGTGACTTTCTATGAAGAAAAATTTCTCATCTCTATCACAAATGATAGGATAAAAGATGTGATGACATCGAATCAAAACATGTGCTTCTTTTTTATTTACTAATTTTCTGCGAATAGAAAAGAGCATTTTGACAATTCTTCAACAATTTGACGATGGCCATCCGACATGATTTGATTGATAACCTCATCAGGTGTGTTTGATGGATATCTATATTGCCTGTGTTTCTTTTCTAGATTTAGAGTAATCGATGGTGACATGTCCTTACTTCTGTACAGTAACAATTCCTTGAAACTCACAAATACTACGGAAGGTTTCAGCTGCATTGTTACCTTCGACGAACTCATAAAGGAGACAATGCCTAATGTGTTCCTTATTGCTAGACATGCGTAATTTGTTTGCAAATAAGCTGCATCTGCATATTTGGTTCCTCTTTATAGCTCAGTGTTTGGAGCTGTTAGGCCCTCAAAGTACCATCTGTTACTGCATTTATTACTAAAGATGTTTTACTTGGAATTTGCATCATAAAAAAAGAGACAGAACTTTTGCACACACTCTTAATTCTCTGACAAATATGCGATGCCATCTGCCAGCATTGAAAACTTGTGTAGAAAGAAAACTTTTTGTCTTTCTAGAAGATAAAAAGTTTGTTCGCTGAAAATTCTAATCACGTTATGTACGGCTTCTACATTATTATTTTTGACAAAAATATCAAATTCCTAAAAACACTCATCCACATTTTTTGTATTTGCAGAATGAAAATTTAATTCCTCTCTTTCTCTAACTGAAAACTCACGATAAATGCAAATTTTGCTTTAAATTTTTACGAAAATGAACTTAAAATTCGCCCTTAATAAATAACCACTAAATATTTTTTCTTAAAATTGAAATATAGCCAAGTAGTCATAGTCGAAAGATCATGACTTATTATATGGTTGTGTCATGAGTTCGAATCCTGATGCCACAAACAATCCGTAATACAGAGACCCTGATGCTCCTAAAATCTTTCGAGGTTCAATGTCCTGACGTCGGCTTGGTGTGGAAGTTTGGAGAGTAAGGTGCCAGCTCTGGTATCGTTCTTGTTAATTAATCATGAGAAAAAATTATGAGGTCCGTCGCCAATGGCCTTCGTATAGCTTATAAGAGTTAAGTGGGAAGTTAATATACATCAGGGGTTGGCAACCTATGGCACGCGTGCCACATGTGGCACGCGGTTCAATTGTCAGTGGCATTCTGCAATTCACTACAAGTTTATCAATTTTGAGTGGATGGAAGTTGATAAATTCGTAATGGACATCATTTGACAAACTTCTTCAGAATTATAGATATTTACAGAATTACGAAAACTAAGAGAGATAAGTAACTCTAAACATTATTTTACAGCTGTTTTGTAAATTATTGGACGTCATTACTGGAGAGATTTAATTGTGTTTGAAGAAAGAAAGTCACATGTACTCTACATTCAGCTTTTGGTTTTGCATATCGAAGGGAAAAAATCTTTCCTCATGTGAAAAATATTTCGAGTCTGCAAAGAAATTGTTTAGCAACTGAATGTTTGGAATAGTGTCAAATTAAAATGCACAAATTATGCCCCTGATATTGCAATGTGAAATATAGCGGTGCAGGGTCAAGGTTCGAATTAAAATATTTAATTTTTTTTTATTTAACTATTGAAGGGAGAAACTTATATTTTAAGTTAATTATTTCTTGTTTTAATAAATATGCTTAAATGTACATATAATATATATATATATATATATAGGCTATAATTCTCTACAAACAAGAGATAACATCCAAACAATCACATTCGAAAAACACATAGACAGTAGGAAAATCACACAATGAAGGACATATGAGTAGCCGAGATTAAAATTATAAAATGGATGCTGCAGTGTTATAAACATTACTGACTTAGGACAGCTAATATATAAAAGAATTTATATAAAAGTGGGGTTGAATATGTTTTTTAGCCAGCCAACCTTTTATGTAAATAATACTGAGCAAAAACCTATTGAAAGTAATGGATAGGAATATCTAAATCCATTGCAAGATAGAGGTAACTTACCTAAAAATTGCACTTAAAAATGCAGAGCCCGCGATAAATCTGAATGCAATAAATAAGTTATTGCCATATTCTGGACCCTAATGCAGATTTAAATCATGTGAAGGGCTGAAATGTAGCACTTAACAAAAGTATAAAAAGAATGGAAATAAAAATTAATAAGAGTTGCAAATTATAGCATAACTTTAATAACACTAGAGGTAATATGAGTAAAATAACAACAAGTTATTTTATCTAATAATAGAATATGGAGATAACTATAACTATGAAATATTTAAGTTTATAGTAATAAACTATTATCACAATTTCAGAATTTTTAATCCTTACTATTTTGAGTAGCTTTATTCGTATAACTATTAATAAAATTAATTGGATATTTCTGATTTAAGCAATATTTAATAAAATGTTTATAGTTATTTATTATGTCTGATTTTTTTGACACCAGAAATTTATTACGTTGTATATAATTAATAACAATATTTCTGAATATAGAAACATGTACATTACTCTCCCAATGAGGAACTTTTATAATATTGAAAACTAAATTCTTCTCTTTTATCATAAATATTAGAAACTATTACATATACTGTTTATATATATATGTAATAATTCCCCCTCTAGTGTATCCTTTTAATTAACTACTTTTGAATAATCTTCTTTAAATAACTTTTAATTCGTTGTTTCAGGACTAATGCGTAATCTTAATCGTAATCAAATAGTAGCATTGCATCAGAAAATGAATCTTGAAATATATAACTTAGAAGTGGGTATATCCATGTTTTACGACAACAGAGGGAAAAAATTTTAAGAAAAAAACGCCGATAATTATTTCAATTGGTTGTAACTCTGAAAATAATGTGAATTTTTCAAAATTCATAATTGAGCCTCTGTACAGAGGTCTGAGCTACATACAAGCAAAATATTATTATAATAGAAGCATTTTTCTCAAAAGGAGAACATTTTGAAAAAGGTTATTCTAAGTTCATTTTTTGCCGAAATATTGTGTTTAAATAATTTTTTTGTCAAAATGTCCTTAAAACAATTTTATACATGTATTCTAATCTACGTGACACTAAATATCATGAAAATTATCCATTTATGCGCTTTTTTAAAATCACGGTTCCGAACGTAGTCGGATACCTTAAAACAGCTTAATTTTTTTTAAATATATTTTTCCCTTTTATTATTACTTGAGAACTAGCTGCTATAATTTTTTCATAGAAATTTAAAAAATTGGGAAGTTAAGGGTTAACATGTTGATCTACTTTAAATATTATTTTAAGACATATTCTTCTAAGGGTATGTGTGTGGAATGGGGTTCCCCGAAAACGTCTTATAGTTCTAAGGGTTTCGCGAGTCGAAAAAGTTATAAGACCCCACACTGCCCTACACTGTCGCCATATTATTACTAGCTAACGTTAAATAACACTCGCGATATTATTTAACTGTTCCTTTTTCACACACATCAAGAATGTTTTCCATTTAAACTGCTTATTCTCTCTCTCTCTCTCTCTTCTGAGTAACCCCTCCATGATCAATGATGAAAATGATCTTCCTTTTTTCCAGTTGCTTTTAAGACACTTAGGTTTTAACGCAGTATTACTTGAAAAAAGTAGCACAAGTGTTACTTAAAAGATCACTGTCAGATTACTCATAAAAATTAAGCGAAAAAAACCATTACATAACATTTTCAATGCCTTATAGTAGTTTTTTATGCTCTACTCATACTTTTTATTCAGTGCTCATCCTTGTCGTCACCTTCTTGATGAATCTTCGCAACTCATATTTACTTTCTTGAGTTTGCTAGCTAATTCGAGGCTTTTTTTTTTCAAATGCTTTTAGTTATTTGAATACTAAATTGAATAAACCACAAAAATACGTGATTAGCGAAACAAAACGTAGCGTATATTCCAAGATTTTGGTTTTTGAAAATAATGATGTAATATCAATTCCTGAAGACGCATACGAATAAAATTTATTAACACAAGGAAGTCTTTAGTGTAATACTAAGTTTTTTTTAGCAATAATTTTATTTTTATTACATCTGTTTTGCTATAAGTCCATTTATATTTATTAATTTTAAAATTCTAATCCAGTACTTATCATATGAAACAACATTTTTTTTAACAGTCTTTCTATAAAGCATTATACTTGTTACTAAGTTGAAAAATTGTAAAACTACCGTATTTACTCGAATCTAAGCCTCCTTCGATTCTAAACCGCACTTCCAATTCTCTACATGCTTTCAGAAAAAAATAAAGAAAAAAATTGTATCCGATTCATTGATATCCGATACTTAAGAAATTTAAAAAAATAAATTTTAATGAGCAATATAATAGGAATAACTAATTTATTTTTTACCAGTGTTAAAACCTTTCAAATACATACATGACCGATAATTACTCTAACCGTCGGTATCATGTTTCGAAAATGATTCATCACTCCCATTGTCGCAGTTGACTTCGGAATTGGGGCCGGTGTTGCCATTTTTGGACACAGTGTCGTCTTCCATGCCACCTAGGACCTTTATTATGCAATTTTTTAAAAAAAGAATGCACTGTAGAAGAATGTCAATGAATTATTAAAGACTGTTGAACATTTACAAGCGAAATTTATACCTTTTTGCTTACGCCATCGACCAATATTTGTTCATCATGGAATGTTTTCATGGCTTATTTCTTAAGTTTCGCAAGAAACTTGATTTTGATTCGACACTTTTCCAGCAGAATGCAGTTGCACGTGTTCACTCAATGACGCACGCAGTACTCCCAACTGACCTGATCTATTAGGGCGAAACTGGCCACATGGATAGAGAAAGAGTGTGGGATGACGTCATCAAAACAGTTGTTGCCAACTCCACTCTTTTTTCAAGCTACGCACTTAATCTCGTTTTTTCTGTGTCACACCTTGTGTATGCCATCACTTCGGGGAACACGGCATTATGTGTGAGATTGCATTTTCCCCGTTTGAGGCCCGTCATCACACCGGTGCTGTGGCGTAACGTACACCCTGCAACCCACACATCGCGGGGAAGGGCTGCATTCTAGGGGGCCCAAAGCCTGTGTTATGTTATGGTTTTTCAATCCTTTGCAAGATTTGGCTTTGGGCCCAAAACCTGAATTTGCAGGGGGCCCTAATATTCTCCGCTGCGTCACTGAACCGGTGTGATCTGAATTTGGAATGTATGGAATTTGGTATAATTATAAACTATATATAAATTTCGGCGTATTTTATTACAGTAATGATTTTATATCAATTTTGAATGGAGTTAGGCTTAACTTGAACCTGAACGGGTTAACTTGATTTCTTAACTTTATAGAGTGCCATTGCGAATTGCACCGCGTGCCTTAGGTTACCGACCCCTGTTTTAACACATAGGAAATCAAAAATTTCAATTTTGCATTATAGTGAACTCGTCTCGATGCTATTAACGATATCTTTGATGTTTAGGTGATTAAATATATAAAGCGTGTACAAAAAAATTTCTTAAATACGAGCAGACAACGATGTTTAGAATAGACTGAGTACTGGAGATTAACTGCGGAATGGAATAAGTCATCGATGCAAGTGGCCAGAATGGACAGTTACATCTTTTCGTTTGAAAGGGGGGCTGAATTTCCCCCGAACCACAAATATTTTGCCTTCGATTCTAAGCCACACCCAATTTTCACTAGCATTAACACTGGAAAGAAGCCCAGTGGTTGAGTGGTTGTGTATCGCGCTTCCACGCCACAAGTCCGGAGCTCAAACCCCGGGCAGGGCAAGATTGACTCAGCCTTTCATTCCTTTAGTGGGTCGATAAATGAGTACCAAGCTTGCATGGGAACTGAACACTGGGTGTTTCACTTCAGACTGACCACTTGACCGAAACATCTGCACATGCACCCCAGCGCCTTATGCTACATAGCCTGAGACAGGCACAGTAGGCCTGGACCCTCATGGGCTGTTGCGCCACAGAGTTCAGTTCAGTTCACTTAACACTGGAAAAATTGTGCGGCTTAGATTGGAGTAAATACGGTACATGTGTTTTAAAAAAACAATTTAAAAATTGAAAGGAAAATGATAGTTAAAATACCGGTTTGAAGTATTTTGTGTGACCCCAATTTCATAGTTATCAATATGTTTGGAATTAAATGGTTTGAGTGGGTCGTGTCGTGTTCAAATTCAAATTACGATAATTTGTTTCATTTTTTTTAAAGGGGATAATACACTCGGGATTGTGTATTTTATCAAAAATAAATGAATAAAAAGAAAACGTATGACGTGATTTGGCAGGCCATAATACAACCGACTTGAAGATGATATCGTCCTCTACATGAATGGGCGTTGAAATGTCGCTTTCTTCATTCTCTTGTTACTGACTAAGCTCTTGAAAGCAATATAAATGAATTTTATTGGAAACATTAACTTTACCTTGAGTTTTGCATCCAATAGCCTCTGAAGTGCTGATTCACTCTTCTTTTAATATTTTTTTTTCGAGTAATACTTGTTGAAAAACTACGATAAGATGGCCGAATTCCAAGTTCGTTATCAGGAAAGCAAAGGATTCTTGAAAAGAAAAAAAAAAGTTTAAGTAAAAAATGAAAAATAAAATACAAATTAAAGAATTTATAAATCATTTTTTGTTGCTTATCATCTGAACAATCAGTAGCGATGTATCTTGTGCAAAATACAAGGGTTACTCCTATTATTCACTTGAGATTTGTGTGTATTTATTTTTTTCTGCTCTACTTTCCTTTGTTTATTATCTGTAACCAGTAAACACGCAAACGTTTTTCTTGTATTATATTCAAACTAAGAACGAGGTGAAAGTAGATAGGATTCCACTTCTGACACTTTTGTTTTCATCCAAGGTTAAAATGAAACATTGTTCTATGATAAATTAAATTAAAAAAACAAACAAACAAAAACACAGAATTTTGATAAATTTTTGAATGTTTGAAAAGGGTTTTCATTCTAACTTTTGCTTTGAAATCGTATATGTTTGTATGTATGATTAAAAAGAATGGTATCAAACCAAATAAAAATTAGTTTAAATTGAAATGGAATTCGAGTAATATTGTAAAAAAAGCGTATATATTTAAAAAGAAGACCTATAAAGGGGAAAATAGTTTTTCAGCATTAACCCCTAAAAGCATGATTTTTTTTTCAGGAAAAACTGGTAACAAATGATTGAGTTTTTTTATTGACAGAAAATGAATATATAGGTATAGTTTAATAAATTATAAATAGTTCACATTCCTTAAATGGTAGAGTTTAATTATAATCTCTAGACTATCTATTTTTACTAGAATGGAACTCAGAAGGGCGTAAGAAATAAAATAACGCGAGATACAAGATCGCCCATGTGACTAATTGTTATTGTTAATTGTTGAATTTAAATGTTATTAAGCGAGTAATTGATTTATGATGAAAAAATGTAAAAAAAGAGGTATATTGATTTGAGTCTATATTTAACAAAAACTGAATAACTAATTATATTCTTTTCAAATTTTCCCTAGCATAGTTTAAAACGTACTAGGAATATAAATTATAAGAGACAAGATATTGAAAATATTTTGAAACAACTGAGTGAAAAAGAATGTGCAAATGTTGCTATAGAATTTATGCATAGAAAAAAATAGTGATATCCTGGTGAATGTGGCATTTTAAAGAAATATTTTAAAACTTAGTGAACTCTCAGTGAAGACTCAACAGTGACACATCAAGAAGGAATTATCCTCCGCATACATCCTACATCATACATCTTGGGTATAAATTTTATTGTATTCCAACTGATTTTACTATAGAATTTATGCATAGAAAAAAATAGTGATATCCTGGTGAATGTGGCATTTTAAAGAAATTTTTTAAAACTTAGTGAACTCTCAGTGAAGTCTCAACAGTGACACACCAAGAAGGAAATATCCTTCGCATACATCCTACATCATACGTCTTGGGTATAAATTTTATTCTATTCCAACTGATTTTACTATAGAATTTATGCATAGGATATCCTGGTGAATGTGGCATTTTAAAGAAATATTTTAAAACTTAGTGAACTCTGAACGTAGTCGGATACCTTAAGTTCTTGGAAAACACCGTGGTGGCATCATTCTTTTTTTGTCATGGGAATCACAACGGCGAAATTAAAAAAAAATCAACCTCAATTACCGGTTTTATACTTAGCGAGTTGCTCAGCAAAAATGCGCGCTACGACTGTAATTCATGTTCATTGGCCTTAAAAATTGGATCATTTGCATATTCGAACTGTCTTTGTCTACGAATTTTCATCACAATCGAACAACTCCTTTTTGTTGTTTCGATATTTTTTGCAAAAGAGTACATACGTCTACAGCTTTTTTATCACTCTTCGGAGAGAGGCGTTAATAAAAACTAGAAATTGATACTCTCCTATTATATATTGAATTAATCTATTGCATGTCGCATATTAAATATTTAATGAATTCTATTATATATTATATTAATTATTTATTAAATTAGATTAAATTTAAGACCATGCATTATTTCCTACTTTATGTAATTATTATTTCCTTTTTCGTACCATCAGAATTTGAGTTTCCTTGCAAAAATTTTGCTGTGATCTTAATCTTTATTATACAATAACTTTATATTTTGTTAACATCTAAATCAAATAAAATGTAGTAAAATGTTTATTATCAATGTTTATTGCACAAGCTATATTTATTAATATTGTTTATTATGTATTCTACTAAAATCGGTCACACACACACACAAAAAAAATATTTCATCATAGATGATTTAACTTTATCACATTTGAATGGCAAAAAATTCAAAAGTAATTTTTCTTTTGGTACTTTGGCAAGTTCGCGCGTCTTCATTAGTTTTTTGTTACTGAGGAGTGATGTTAGTCAAATCAATACACTAAGCAGAAAATAATTCGCATTTATGCTTTCTGAATTTTGAAAATGAATTTTATAAGCACATTTAAAATAATACTCTTTCATTAAGACAATGATTAATTTGCACATTCGTAATCAAAGAAAACAAATGACCAATTGTTTCGAAACAGGATAATTAAAAGCTAAGTGCGTTTCAGTTTCATAAGGTATTCTATTCGTAACCGCGAGACTGTTTAAATTATGAAATATTCAATGAATTTTTATTTCACAAACTTTATCGTGAGCTCATGCTACATTTACACATTTACAACGAAAAAGTGTTTTTGAAAAGCCTTTATCGCAGCTCACTTTCTTGTGCGCAGAATATAAAGATACTTGAGGCACCTCAAATGTTTTTTATTCCATTCTCGTGTATTTTAATAGCTGTCATGTCAGAATGCATGTTTATGCACTCTTACAAAGTACATAAACATAAATTTTGACACAACAGGTTAACATAGTTTTCCGAAATGATTTAAAATGATCGATAAAGTATATATTGATGAACTGAAAGTGAAAAAAAAATATTACTTTTGATTTTCTCACTTTTTATTTTAAATTTACGAGGTATGCTTAAGATTTATATATATGTCTCGATTGTTTTTATAATCTTGGTAGGTTTCTAGTTATATCAACTGGCATCTCATTTATTTTCTTTTTTTCACAATGTTTGAAGAAATTTATTTAAACATTTGAGGTAGTGTACTTTATGACCACCTTTTTCGAAAAGGCTTGATGAAAAATGTCTGTATTTCTAACATGTTGATGAATTACTGCCGTATTCCAAAAGAATTTAGAGAAAGAATTTCTTGATCGGGGTCACACATGTAATAGTAAAGAAAAAAGACTAAATAGTGTTTTTTTATTTTTGTTAATAATTTTTAATTTACTTTTGATGCCAGGAAACTAAACTAAAGACTGATTAATGATAGAGATATTTAACTAAATTTCAAAAAGATTAAGTACTTAAATAAATTTTAAAATACATCTTTGTCTTGTTATCTTTTAAATATTGATATTTCAGAACACTTAAAATAATCTTAACTGTCATATTTAAAGAAAGCTTAGATATTAAGCTAATCCTATAAGCTCAAGCTCTAAGCAAATATCAAGCTGATACTAGAAGCTTAAACTAAGCTAACATTAAGCTACTACTCTAAGCTCATACTAAGCTAAAAATTTTTTTGCAAAATTTTCAACGTATTTTCTTTTTTATGACTGAGATAAAGACAAGCCATCAAGAAATAATTTTACATTGATTTAAATATTTTCCAATATAAATTTATTTACTTTACATAAATATGTTGAAACGGTTTTCTAACAATGTTTTTTAAGCAATGCAAAACAAGAATAAGTCAACTTATGAGCATTAGAATAAGTTTATAGTATCGCAAGTGTTAATGAAAATATTGGCATCGTTGACTTAAAAATTTTTTTTAAAAAAAATAGATGTTTTCGCCTATATCACATTTGAAATTTCAAATTTTATTTATTCTGAATAATTTTCTAGGATATGGTTAAACTTCTCGTTCACTGGCTTCACATATCCCCTATTTTGGTGAGACAGATTTGAGAGACTCTTTGTAACTTTTTAATCTTTAAGAAACAATACTTTTGATGGATTAAGCATCTATATATCAGGGGTCGGCAACCTTTTAGTTGTGGCGTGTCAAACCAATCTACCAATATTATTCAGCGTGTCACACATTTGGACATTTTTGAAACCCGCAATGATTCCGTCAATAGAAGAATGCAGATTTAGAGAATTGAAGTCAGTAATATAAATTAACAGTTTTATCATATATTAATTTTTGCATCATTTAAAGGTATTTCTTAACATAAAAATAAACAGCATAAAAAACATAGCTACAGTCGAACCTCCATATTACGAACCTCTATATTGTGAATTTTTCTATACAGCGAACTTCTTCCTTGAACCAAGACCATTTCACGATTTTCTTAGTAAAATAACCTCCCTATATCGAAGTGCATTTTCCATATAATGAACTTTTCTCTTGCGATTCAATTTTTTCCTTCCCTTTTTTTAAAGTATTTCTGGACATTTCAAGTTATTCTTTCTTTTAACTCATTTTCTGGTGGTCATAAATCTTGAATTGCAGTTATTAGGTACCTTACTCGCCGAGGGCAATAGAATTCTGGGTGTTTCATCCAAGAAGTGCAACCTTTACTCCCCATCGTTTTAGTTTACTGGAAACATCTTCGATATCCCCTTTCTCCCTCAGTGGAGTTGTCTAATGTCCCCTTGTCTTTAAACTAGTCTCCATTTATTTGTAGTGTTGATCAGTCGTACTGGTAACTTGGTTTCTTAAAGCTCGAAAATGTCAAAACGTCAATTCTTGAGCATGAAAGCAAAAAATTAATTCTTCGAGCAGGGGATAAAAGCATCAATAAACTTTCCTTGTAGTTTTTCTTTCTTTCTTTTTGATAGGTAAGATATATAAAATAAATATTATTAATTTATACAAAAAGGTGCGAATAATTGCTTTTTTTAATATATAGTGTTTACGAGTTTAATATATTTTTTATGTGATTTATATAAAAAAAATTGAAAGATGAACCTCTATATAATGAATTTTCCATATAACGAATTTTTTTTGGGATTTAGCGACTTCGTTATATATAGGTCCGACTTTATTTCTTTAAAAACAACAAAATAAATAAATAAATAAATAAAATTGTACATATATAGGTATATTTAAACATATTTATTAAAATAAGAAGCAGACAACATAAAATGTAAGTATTTCCCTTCATTATAATTAAGTAAATAGACAAATAAAAAAAAAATTTCAATGCGAGCTTGCACCGCTCTACTTGCATATCGCAACGTCAGGGATATCATCTATGACACTCAATTTGACAGGATTCTGAGCATACAGTTTTTGAACAATTTCTTTGCGTATTCAAAATATTTTTCATATAAGGAAATATTTTTTACTTAGATATGTAGAACCAAAAGTGGAAAGCAGAGTACATGCAATTTTCTCTCTTAAAACAATTAAAAATCTTTAGCAATGACATTTAATAATTTACAACATAGCTGCAAATTTATCTCTTTAGAGTTATCTTTGAGTTTTTCTCAATATCGTATATGACCATAATTCTGGAGATGTTTGTTAAATATAAGGTATATTACAACTTTATCAATTTCCATCCACTAAAAAATTGACAAATTTGTAAAGTGCAGAATGCCATTGAGAATCGTACAGCGTGCCACATGTGGCATGCGTGCCATAGGTTGCCGACCCCTTATCTATACATAAAACAAATAATATCGTTACAAAATTCTTAAGGTCTTTTTTAGTTGATATCTAATTTTTATTTAAAAAGAAATGGTCTTTCTAGATTTCAAACACTGACTATCGAAAGATAATTTATAAATTCTTATTTATTAATCGAAATAAGGATTATAAAAATCAATTTAAAGAACCTCCAAAAAAATTGCAGTTCTAGTAAAGATATCGAATGTATGGAGATTGATTACGCGTGTGATATGTAGTAATTTCTTTGAAACACCATACACAAGCTGATTGTATTACCTTAGAAAAAATAATGTGAACTGGTCCAGAAACGTGCAGCTGTCTTTCATTATCTTACTTATCGTGGGAATCCAATCCCAAATGTTTATCATTATCGTCTAGTTTCAAGTGCATTTTGGAGACGGAGTGTTTAGTCTATTTTTTCCCCCTCGAATTTCTAAGATATTCAGCAATTAGTCGAAAAATAACTGATTTAAGCATTTTTTCTTAAAAGCTACGAGATTTTTGAAACTGGTTTTTTTTTTAGATTTATATCGAAGTGTTTTTTGGTATTATAGATTTCTATAATTATAATGGCAGTCAATTAATGAAACAATCTGACATGAATGAAATCTTTCTTATTAAAAGAACAAACAAAAATAACACACTGTTTTTTGGTATTGATTAGATAGTATATAAAACACATAAAGAATTTAAAATATTATTTTAAAATAATAAAATGTTATCTAACCAGAGAATCAAGAGGAAATATTACATTTCACTATACGATAAGAATAAATTAGTTTATTATTATCATACTATAAAATAGAATTCAAACATTCTGTTCATCATTCAATTCTATTCTACAACGAAATCATTAAAATTTTTAGCTATTCTCTAATCATCATTTATATCGATAAATAATTTTGTGTGTTCCTGGTCGAAATTATTGAGATTTTGAGTTATAAATTAGTCATAATCAACTTTATTATAATTTTGAGTTATAAAACAATCATAAGGAACACATTATTAAGATTTTGAATTATAAATCAATCATAAACTAGATTCTTACTTTGACTATACGACAGAATGTTGAATTATTTAATATATAATGAAGTATGAGTGAGATTATACAGCAATAAAATATTTTTTTCATTACCTTATTTTTTATTCAAAGAATCGATGGATATAAATTTTTTTTAAATATCAGTTGTACGTTATAAATATTGGATACACTTCTTGTTCTCCCCAAATTCAAATAGAATAACTGGTGCCACTGAAAACTCGTCGAGAGATGATACAAGTCGTTGATTGATTGATTGAATATTAACGTCGCACTGTTCAGCAACACGAGGGCTTTTGGCGACGGACCACGTAATTTTGTATCATGGTCAAGTGACGTGGACGACACCTGAGCTGGCACCCCCCTTTCCTAACTACCACACCACACCAACGGGAGGACGTTTCAGCTCTCGACAGATTTAACGTGCATCGCTGCCCTACACGGCGGGTCTTTAGTGGTACTGGGCTCGAACTCGTGACATGGCAAGCCACGGTCCGATACCTATACCACTTGGCTACCGCGGCCACTACAAGTCGTCAAGGTGTGGTAGTTAGGAGAGGGGTATCAGATTAGGTGTCGTCCTCGTCACTTGACCGAGATTCAGAATTATTAGGTCCGACAGCCCTTGTGTTGTTTTACAACAGTGCTTCTCAAACTTTCAATATTCGCGACCCAATATTCAATCATAATTTTCATTGCGCCCCCCCCCATACAATAATAATGTATTGAATTCAATAATACTATAATTTGACATTAAAGCTACAATACGACTTAAGCCTCTTAAGTGCCACTGACGTACATATACGTATAAACGTTTCTTTCAGCCAAATCATTAATTTTCTGGACATATATATAACATATTAATTTTCTGGACGACTTTCCGAAGTTCTATCTTTTCTGTGCACTACTGTCCATAAAATTATTTATCCCTTTTCTCCGCCCTCCCCCCAAAAAAACATCACATATGAGCATCTTCGTAAAAAACAGTGGCATTGGGGAACGAATCACATAACTTTTATTTGGCAATTAAGGGATTAATTATAAACCGTACAAATTATCAAGATAAGTTTTAATACAGACCCATAAGGTCGCTGGTAATTATCAAATTAGTTCTTAACTTAGTATTGTTAAATTAATTATAAAATACATTATATAGCCTGATACATTTATCAGTGTAAATGTGTATTTTATTTTTTAATATGTCAGAATGCATTTTGTGTAAATTAATAATTTCTGAAAATAATCTTTTGTTTTCGATTTTTTAATATGCTCGCGCCCCCCTCGTAGAGTTATCACGACCCTCTAGGGGGGCGCGCCCCATAGTTTAAGAAACGCTGCTTTACAGTGAGTCGTTAATGAAACTTTCTCTCTCACTCTTGGAGAATAATTCTAATAAAGACTTGATACAATGGAGTATCAAGTGTTTTCCTTTATCATATTTTATCAGTAATTTAAAACAAAACTAATCAAAAATGAATACTTAACTTATTTTGCTAGTATTAGAAACTTTTAAATACATACATAAGCCTGTAATAGCTATAACCATCAGCAGCATGTTCAAATCCTCCCCTCCCCCATCCAACGAATCTTTTCGCATTCGATTCTAAGCCGATTATTATTAGCCTTAACATTAGAAAAAAAGTGCGGCTTAGATTCGAATAAATACGATACTTATTTTATCTTATATTACAATCATATTGAACAAGCGGAAAATAATATCTCTGGGTAGAGAAAAAAACATTAAACTGATATTTTTTCAGATGAGTAACAACATTATTGATTTATACTAATTTAATAGAAAGAAGGGGAAAATGAGATCCCTTTCCAAATGATGTATTTCATGATATTATAGTTTGACTTACTAAATCGTCTGAAGGTTTTCTCAGGATAGAATTACACGCAAAACAACACCTAATATGACAGTGTCCGCAATATATCCATTTTTAAAGGTTAAACATTGGCCTTTAAACCAAACTGATAATACATCTCATTTACAGATTAGTTATTTTACAAGAATGTATTAAAGCTATTAAAAATATCTGAAAGTTATTGCAGATGTCATGAAATGTGCGTTAACCATATCTAGACATATTCTATGATGTAGTAATTCTTTAATAAAGCATATGCAGTATAATATTAAGTTCCAATTTTCTTAAAATTCAAGTTATGCTTAATGTATCCGACTACGTTCGGAACCGTGATTTTGCGAAAACGTATGAATGGATAATATTTATGATATTTAGTGTCACTTAGATTAGAAAATGTATATAAAATTGTTTTAAGAATAGTATTACAATAAAAAAATTATTTCAGTACAATATTTTGACAAAAAATGAACTTAGAGTGACCCATTTTCAAAATATTCTCCTTTTGTGAAAAATGCTTCTTTTATATAATAATTTTTGGCCTGTATATAACTCAGACCTCTGTGCAGAAGTTCAACTAGAATTTTTGAAATATATAGCTTAGAAATGGGTTTATCCATGTTTTACGACAACAGAGGGGGAAAATTTTAAGAAAAAAACGTCGATAATTATTTTAATGGGTTGTAACTCTGAAAATAATGTGAATTTTTCAAAAATCATAGTTCAGACTCTCTGGAGAAATCTTTATTTTATATAAGCACACACACACACAAAATATTATTATTTTAGAAGCATTTTTTTTTATAAAAGAAGAACATTTTGAAAAAAGGTTATTCTAAGTTAATTTTTTACCAAAATATTGTATTCAAATAATTTTTTTTCGTCAAAATGTCCTTTAAACTATTTTATACATGTATATTCTAATCTAAGTGACACTAAATATCATGAAAATTATCCATTTATGCGCATTTTTAAAATCACGGTCCCGAACGTAGTCGGATACCTTAAGATGATTAAAAATTGTAGATTAATGCCTTATTATGAGCAATAAATTGCTCGACAAACACGAAATAATTGTTAGGTACAATGATATTGAGATGGTAAAATCTATTTAATATTCAATGGTTGGAAATTGTATCAGAGATTAGATATATTGAGAGTGCTGAACTTTTTCAGTGGAGGTTTATATTAGTTTCTCCCGTTATGATAAACCCCAAAAAATTTTACTAGTCGAAAGGAAAAACTGAGCCTCTTTCAATCTAAAAATAATCTAGAATTTTTTTTAGGCTTACAGATTATGATCTTGAGTTATAAGTAACTTTTTCTCACAGGATAAGAAAAGTTTTTCAAGCTGGGGGAGGGAGGAGTGAAACAGAACTTTGATCTGGGTTCAGATCGAGTCGAGAAATTATTTCCGGAGTTAAACAGGATTTCGGGGCACTCAGTAGATAAGAATAGTCATTCTATACAGAAAGGTCAGAATTTTATATATATATATAATCTTTGTTATCAAACTAACATTCTTAACTCCTGTATATCAACAAGATTACTGCCCAATACGTTAGTGGAAGTGCTTTCTTATATACTGTAGGCTTCTGAAGATTAGATAGTGGTATTATTGATCTAGGGTCTTGATACCCTGATGCTAAACAGTAATCTACCGGCTTTTACAACCAAGCTATACACCAAAAATAAATCATACTTAAAATTTTTGTCACGTTAGGAAGATTTCACAATACATTTTTTATAACAAATGCTAAGATCTTTTAATGAATTTGGAAATATTTTACTATCTTATTTTATTTTTATGAACTGTAAAACACAGAAGAGTATATATTTTTGGAATTTTGTAAAAAAATATTTATTTTTAAAAGTTTATTAACGTATAACTCTAAAATATTAAAAAATAACTTAATACAGTTGAACTTCTCTCTCTCTAAATAACGTACCTCTATATTGCGAATTTTTCTATACAGCGAACTTTTTCCTGGAACCAAGAACATTTCCCGATTTTCTTCGTAAAATAGCCTCCCAATAGCGAAGTGCATTTTCTATATAACGAACGTTTTCTCTTGTGATTCAATTTTTTGTCCCTATTTTTGAGATATTTCTGGACATTTCGAGTTATTCTCTCTTTTAGCACATTTTATGGTGGTCGTAAATCTTGAACTGGTTTCATTAGATGCTTAACTAGCTTAGAACTATAGAATTCTGTGCATTTCATCCAAGAAGTACAACCTTTAACACACATCGTCTAGTTCACTGGAAGCATCTTCGATATCCCCTTTCACCTTCAGTGGAATCTCATGTCCTTGAACTAGTCTCCGTTCATTTGTAGTATTGATCAGTCGTACTGGTAACTTCGTTTCTTGTAGCTAGAAAATGTCATAACGTAAGTGCTTGAGCATAAAAAATAATAGTAATTTAATTTTTCAGGAAGTGGATAAAGGCGTTAAGAAACTTTTCTAGCAGAGATTTCTTTCTTTTTTTTTATAGTTATGATATTTAAAATAAATATATATATTAATTTACAAAAAGGTGTGAATAATTACTTTTTTTTAATATACAGTGCTTATCAATTTAAAATTTGTTTCATGTGGTTTATAAAGAAAATTGAAAGATGAACCTCTATATAACGAATTTTCCGTATAGTGAACTTTTTTTCGGGAATTAGCGACTTCGTTATATAGAGGTCCGACTGTATATATATTAATGCATGATTATGTTAATGTAGATATTATGACATTTAAAAATATATAAATCTATCAGCTTATTTTTGTTTCCTTTGTTTTGTTGATAGCTTTACATTGGTTTTATTTTCTGTACTACTATGAGTGAGACTTCGAAATAATAATGAAGGCTGCGGTAGTTCAGTGGTAAAGGTATCGGATCATGGCAGGCATGTCATGAGTTCGCGCCTAGTATCAATAAAGACCCACCGTGTAGGGGAGCGATGCACGTTAAATCTGTCGAGAGCTCAAACGTCCTCCCGTGGTGTGGTGTGGTAGTCAGGTGTCGTCCTCGTCACTTGACCATGGTTCAAAATTACGAGGTCCATCGCCAAAAGCTCTGGTGCAGCTAAACAGTGCGACGTTAATATTCACTCACTCACTCAAAATAATAATGAGAATTTTCATTTGAACATTTTCTGGTTTTAAATAGAATAGTTTTTGCTCAAAAGTAATGTAAATGGTAGGATTATGTAATTAAAGCCAATGAAATAATGTGTAATCGATACAAACATTTTACAAATGTTGCGCTAACGTAAGTATAGAGAAATTATATAATTAAAGAAGTTGTATCATGTCGATTACAGAAGAGGAAAAGCAATTTTACGAGTTTATTCTTAATATTTCTTTCCCAGAGCTGAAAATTCTCTTATCCAATCTCCCTTTCGGTGTTTATCTTTTTAAGGTACGGGGTTTATGAACCCCCAGGAATTTTTCCTTTCTCCCATGGGGGATTAAAATTTTTGATAAGCGATTGCGGTTTTCAAATAGCCGTGAATGAGCTCGTGGCTAGCCTTCATTTTGTTAGTCTTAGGTTCGAAATTTGATGGCTGTAAAGATTTGAAATGTAGAGAGGCTAATACACTTTCAATCGGCTGAGACTAAAATTTCTAATGTTGGAATAGTTGAGAACTTGAGATAGAGGGAGCCAACTCAAGCGTCATTTCCGTCACTTCACATGATTTAAGACTTAAAGGCGTATTCGTAATATATCTCGTTGTACTTAAAAGTGCTATATTAATAAGGTGACCAACCGTCCTCCTTTACGGAGGACAGTTCTCCTTTTATAGGTTCTGTCCTTCCTTGAAAAGTGTCCTCCTTGTTGTCCTCTTTTTCATTATTTTAAAACTGATCTGTTAATCTCTGTATTCAGAGATGAATCAAACTTGTTTCCAAAATGTCGAAGAATGGTCTGATACAAATATCACAGGAAATAACAGTTTTCAAT
>BMAV01015688.1:308973-345116 GCA_019973955.1 Trichonephila inaurata madagascariensis | reverse complement strand
AAATTTTCATTGTAAGATAACATTTCATAAAAGGGATTACTTGGCAAGATTTCCAAATTTTCATTGTAGGGATTAGTGGGCCTATTATTAACTTTTACATCTTCATTTCCAGAATTGCACGGTGAGGCATTAAAAGGGATTGGAAAAAAATGACAATTTTTGCTGTACGATCCCCTCTCCTTGAATGGGTTACTCGGTAAGATTTCAGAATTTGAATGAAAGATATCAATTAATTCTTCCTCCTCCACTTCATATAAGGCATTGTCAATTTTGAACTGCTCTTCATTGTCATCACAAGACACGGTGTCTTCTGGTTCTGTAATCGCCAGAGAGTTATGCATTTCCTGGTCAGTGTTTTGAAATTCTCTTTTTAAATTGCTCGACTTGGTTGCGAGAAGTTCGATGAATATATAGTACGGAATTAAATGAAGACAATATTGCCAATTGTAGTTCCCAAATACCTCAGAAAGGCACCACAAGACGTGCAACAAAACAAACATTGACATGAAAATCACTTTCGACCTTTTTTGACTCATTTTCCTATCTAAAAACGACTCTAAAAGGAGATTTTTTGCTATCACTAATTTCAACTTTACTTGTCGCTCGCAAAACAATAAATGCTTAAGAAATGGCATTTTGATCATTAGTGAATGGTAGAATAAAAATTTTTTATTTCACAACAATGCTTTTTTCAATTCTTAAAAGTTTGTACAACACATCATTGCAATTAACTTTGCTGAATCGCTTCGAATATTATAATTATGACTTGATTTATTTTGAAATATGTATAGGTAGAAAATTGGTTTTTAATGAATATCTGTTTTCTTACTACTTTTTATTTTTATTTTCTGTTATAAATATGAAATGTTAGCAGCTTTGAATAAAACAAAATCAAATAAGACACAATTTTTCTTTTGTATGAGTAATTAATTTCTGTGAAAATTTATTTCGTTAAAAGTAGTATATAATAATATTTACTCTAACTTTGAATAAGAATTCCATTTTGTGGATGGTTTCTGAGGGTTCACTTTACTTTACAAAATCAAAAATTGTCTATAACAAAGATGTGAAACATTTGCAGAATATAATCACGCGAACGTTTTTTTTTTTTTTTTTTTTTTATAAAATACATTTACAGAGAGCCTCTTTAAAAGGTAAAAGGAGCGGATATTACCGAATTTTTCATATTACTTCCAGGTGGCCGCGGTAGCCGAGTGGTATAGGCATTGGATAGTGGCTGGCTTTGTCACGAGTTCGAGCCCAGTACCACTAAAGGGCATCGTGTAGGGCAGCGATGCAAGCTAAATCTGTCAAGAGCTGAAACGTCCCACCGTTGGTGTGGTAGTTAGGAGAAGGGGGGTGCCAGCTCAGGTGGCGTCCACGTCACTTGACCATGGTTCAAAGTTACGTGGTCCATCGCCAAAAGCCATTGTGTAGCTGAACATTGTGACGTTAATATTCCCTCACTCATATTACTTCCAAATATGAATGTGCTTTTGATCACACTTATTATCTCCTTTATAAATCTAAGAGGCTCTGTAGTTTTAGAAAGAGGACTTATTATCAGGATTTTATATACGGTGAAAATTTCAGTAATAATTATTAAACTCTAGAGAGCACACACAGGGGTCGGCAACCTACGGCGCGCATGCCAAATTTGCAGTTCTCAGTGGTATAATTTACGTTAGTCAATTTTTGAGTGAAGTTGATAATTTTGAAATGGAACTTGTTGAAGTAATATCTTCACAATTATAGAAAGCAACTCAAGGCAGAGCAGTGCAAGAACAAAATTCATGTTAAAAGATTTTTTTTTTATTCAACTATATTGACTTATATTTTTTATGTTATTTATTTCTTATTTTAATTAATATGTTGAAAAGATACATGACACACACGTAATAAATGTATAATTTTAATTTTTTAATTAACTTGAAAAAATAGTTACATTTTATGTATTTTTTTTTATTTTTTATTTTTTCATGTTAATAAATATCTTTAAGTGATGTAAAATTAATCTATATATATAAAAGAGAAAAGCGACTCACACACACTCATTCACTCACTCACTCATTGCGATATCTCCGGAACTATTAAGCCTACAGACTTGAAATTTGGTAGCATGTTCCTTTTATGGAGTAGACAGCCGCTAAAAATAGATTTTGCGAAAATCAAACCCCAAGGGTCGTTATGTGGGATTATGGGGAAGGGGTTATAAATAATTATTCCCATTTTTTAAACTACTGGACATACTGTCTTGAAATTTGGTAAGCAGATTCTTTTCATGGAGTAAAGATCCGCTATGAAATGTGTTATGTGAAAATCGGCCCCCAAGACGCTTTGCGGGATCTTACGGGGTGTTATAGATAATTAATTCCTTTCATGAAGTAGAGATCTGTTACAAAATGGGGGTTTGGGGAAAATTGACACTCAAGTGGCGTTGCGGAGAATTAAGGGACATTATATACAGATAATTACTTACATTTTGAACTATTTGACGTACAGTCATGAAATTGGGTAAGCAGATTTCTGTCATGGAGTAGAGAACCGCTACAAAATAGTTTCCGCGAAAATCAACATCCAAAGGGCGTTTTGGGAGTAGGTGGGGGTTAAGGGACGTAATAGATAAATATTTCGTTTTTAAACTATTTTAGACGTACACACTTGAAATTTGGTATTATGTTCCTTTCATGGAGCAGAAATCCGCTACAAAAAAGGTTTTGCGAAAAGCGACCACGGGCGTTGCCGGGGCTTAAGGGGCGTCACAGATAATTATTTCTGTTTTTAAACTCTTAGACGTACAGTCTTGAAATTTGGTCAGCAGATTCCTTTCATGGAGTAGAGAACCGCTACAAAATAGGTTTCGCTTAAAATCGCGACTCAAACCCAAAGGGGCATTTCGAGAGATTAAGGGCCGTAATAGATAAATATTTCCGTTTTTAAACTATTAGATCTACCTGTGTGCTTGAAAATTGGAGGCATGTTCCTTTCATGGAATACAGATCCTCTAATAAAGGGTTTTGCGGAAATCAACTCCCAAGTTGGGTTGCGAGGGGTCAAGGAAGTTATAGGAAAAAATCCTGTTTTTGAATTGTCAGGCCCACATACTTGAAATTTGTTTTTTAAGCATGTTTTATTTGTTGAATAGAAATCCATTAAGAATGGATTTTACGGAAATTGATTCCTGGAGGGAACTGGGGGTTAGTGGGTCGTATTAAGAAAAAAATTCCCGTTTTCGAACTATTAGGACTATAATAATGACATTTGGTTTGTATGTTTCTTTAGTTGAATTGAAATGCGCTAAGAACGGTTCTTTTGGAAATCGAATCACAACGAGGTTACTGATAATAAAAAATACGTTTTTGTTATATTAGATTTCGACTTGAAATATGGCACACATGTTTATTTTACAGAGTAGAGATCCACTGAAAATTGGTTTTGCGAAAATCCACTTGGTTATTAGGTTACGAGAGCTCAAAAAATCATTCTCCTTCAATTTTAGAGATTATTAGAAATTATTAATTAAAAGTTCTGTCTTTTTTTATATCAAGAGATGAGAGTTACAGGTACAAGTATATTTTTCAATACAATCGAATTTTTAATGCTAGGACTTAGATATTAATAAGCAAAGTATATAAGCAGTATATATTTATACAACATCATGAAATACAAATCGAAGCGGGTGGGTAACGGCTAGTATATAATAAAACTGTAAATCTGTATATTTTACCTGTTTCCTAATTTTGTGTGCATTATCGTGGGAATCGAATCGTTTCAAATATTTATTATAGTGTAGCACGCTGCATCATATCGGTAGATTGGTTTGGCACTCCACAGCTAAAAGGTTGTCAACCTGTGGTCTGGACGATGGCGACTAGCCATGTTAACGATGGGTAAATAAAGAAATTCCCAAAAACAAGGACTGGGCTAAGTGACTATATTTCAAAACGTCCTTATGCTACAAGCTTCAGCGAGAAAGTGAGGTATCTCTACACAAACGCAGCGCCATTGCCTTACGATGTCATAAGCCCCTGCATGGTAGTGGTGCCGCGAAAAGCTTAACTATCATCTGATTCCTTATTTGCATACAAGTGTCAATTATCTTGTTCTCAATTTTTTAAAAAAAAAAAATCATTTCTTCTTTTAATTGTTTTCACCAGAGTATATTCCACTCTAAGCTGATATTTGGTTTATGAAAAAAAAATTAGATAATAGCATTTTTTTTAAAAAAAACCGTTCCTTCCTTTAATTGTTTTCACCAAATTATATTTTGTTTAAAAAAAAAAAAAAAAATGGCGACTAGACATATTAACGATGGGTAAATAAAGAAATTCACAAGAACAAGGATTGGGCTAAAAGTGACGATATTTCAAAACGTCCTTATGCTACAAGCTTCTGCGAGAAAGTGAGGTATCTCTACACAAACGCAGCGCCATTGTCTTACGATGTCACAAGCCCCTGCATGGTAGTGGTGCCGCGAAAAGCTGAACCGTCATCTGATTCCTTATTTGCGTGTAAGTGTTAATTATTTTGTTATTTTTTTTTTAAAACCCATTTCTTCCTTTAATTGTTTTCACCAGAGTATATTCCACTCTAAGCTGATATTTGGTTTATGAAAAAAAAAATAATAATAAATTAGATAATAGCATAATCGCTATATACACTACTGGCCATTAAAATTGCTACACCAGGAAAAAATGCATATAACAAGATATTTATTAAACAAATTTATTATTCTAGAAATAACGTGATTAAATTTTCAAGAAATTTAGGTGCATACATCCTGAGAAATCAATACCAGAACAATCACCTCTGGCAGTAATAACAGCAGTTGTACGTCTGGCATTGAGTCAAACAGAGATTGGATGGAATATACTGGTACAGATACCTGGTGACGAGCCAGTCGCTAGGTAACCATGGACCAGACGTTTTCTATTGACGAGAGGTCTGGTGACCGTGCAGATCAGGGCAACAGCCGAACATTTTCGGTATCAAGGCAGGTCCGTACAATACAGGCAACATGTGGTCATACATTATCCTGCTGAAATGTAGGGTTTTTGCAAGGCTCGAATAAAGTGTAGATCCACGGGTTGTAACACACCAGAAAAGTAACGTATACATTTCAAAGTGCCGTCAGCGCGAACAAGAGGTGACCGAGATGTGTATTCAATAACACCCCACTTTCACTCGAGATGATGGGCCAGTATGACGATTACGAACGCACGCTGCCAATGTGCGCTCACCACGATGCTGTCAAACATGAATGCGACCATCTTGATGCTGTAAATAGAACCTGGATTCATCTGAAAAAATGACGTCTCGCCATTCGTGCGCCCAGATCGTTGATCACACCATTGAAGATGCTCCTGTCTGTAATGCAGCGTCAAGGGTAGCCGCAGCCATGGTCTCCGAGATGAGAGTCCATGCTGCAGCAAACGTGGTCGAACTGTTCATGTAGACACTTGTTGTCTTGCAAACGACCTCAATTCTTGACTCAGGGCTCGTGACATATCTGCACGATCTATTAAGGTCATGCGGGTAACATGCCTGTCTTCTCGGCAGCTAGTGATAGGAGGCCTTTGAGACCCAGCATGGCGATCCGTATTACCATCCTGAACCCATCGATTTCACATTCTGCTAACAGTCGTTGTAGCTCCACCGACACGAGCACCAATACTGCGATACGATAAACCGCACAATCCCGGTATGCTACAATTCAACCTTCATCAAAGTCAGAAACGTGCTGGTACGTATTTCTGCTTCTTACACGAGGCATCACAGCAACTTTTCAGCAGGCAACAACGTTCAAATGCAATTTGTGTATGAGAAACCGGCAGAACAATTTCCTCATTTAAACGCATTGTAGGTATCGCTACCGGCACCTGCTTTGTCTGAAAGCGCTGAAAAGCTAATCATTTGCATATCACAGCACCTTCTTCTGTCGTTTAAATTTTACGTCTGTCACATGTCACCTTCTTGGTGTAGCAATGTTAATGGTCATTAGGGTAATTGCACTCCTCATATGATATGAATCTTGACTATGAAATTTTGTTTTTAAGCTTATCTAACACATCAAAATTTTCGTTGTTATAATTTGATTTTTATTACATTAAATATAAAAACCGAATTAAGTAAGTATATGTTGTTATTGAAGTAGTTGTATTATGTTGAGATTAATTAGCGATGAGTTCCATTTAAAAGTTATTTTGACCTTAAGTTATAGAACTAAACTCGGAATATATTTTACAGATAAAAATGTGTAGTAAAATCAATATCACATTTTGAAAATTGCTTGAAGACGTCGTTATGATAAATATGTGAGAACATATTTTATTACTACCAGAACTTATAACAATATTAAAGCTTTTTTCTGTCTGAAATGGTATGCCAATAATTAGCTTTTTCCTTACTAGTCGACAACAAACTTAAATATCTAACAAACAAACGAAAATAACCTTTAAGGCTGTTTTCGGCAAAAGTACGAGAGCCTGAACTAAACGCGGAGCACATTTTCAGACAGAAAAATGCCTCAATTTTCATGAAAATTTGCAACATTATAACTTATACATCTGTTAACAAGATAGTGTTTCTAAAATTTCAAAATATTCCTTGAATATTATTTTTTTTTTCATTTTAACACGTGAATTGACAGCTCATTTAACATTACGGAATAGGAGAATAAACGCGAAATACATGTTACGCCAGAATAAATGGCCCAGCTCGGTCAAAAAAGTGAAGAATGGTAAAATATGTTGTTCTCTAAGGAATAGAGAGTGAAGCCAGAATATCATATTAATTTTCATTTCTTTTATATCTGAAAAAATGTACCTAATTCGGTTCCTATTCTTTAACATTAACCGAAGACAGCCTTAAAGAGAATGCCTTAAGAGTTTAGTGATCTTTTGTGTGTGTTAAAACTAAAGAACATGAATAATCGTCTAACATTAGAGTTCATTTTTTAATTAGGATGAATATGCATTGTAGATAATTTGGTATCAGTATTACTTATTATTTAACCAAAAAAAAATTTATTTAATTTACTAAACCCCTCCTTTTAAATATTACAACACCGTGAAGGAATCATGGTTTAAAGAGCCTATCCGTGAATTCTTCACACTAATCCACTTCGGTAAGATTTTTCTTTTTAACTGTAAGTTATGTCGAAAACGTTCCCTCGAAGAAGAAGATGGGATTTAGTTAAATGAGCTCTTCTATTTAAGAGCTGGATTTTGTGTACGCTATGATAGTCGATGGATGGTCGAAAGTTGATAGTTGCATAGTAAAAGTGATTAAACTGTGAACTCGATTTACGACCGGAGGTCGTATAGTTAAACAAGATATTTACAGAGAATTGAAGCGTAGGAATCAAGAGTGTTCCAGGAGTAAGCTAAGTAAAATATTAATTATATGTTATTAGCTTCAAAAATCTACAAGATTGCTCTTCAGGTTATTTATTAAGTGCATTTCCTATCTTTAGCTGTGCTAATTAAGTAAAAGGGATAAAAAAAATGGCGTTTAAAACTTGCTATGGCTGATCTTTGCTCGAACCCCCAAACACCAATAACTCAAAGGGGGTTGTTACGACGTAATTGAGCTTAAGATGACAACAAATATAGACAAAAAAAAAAAGGTGTTCTATTCAAATTATTAGAATTCCAAAATCACCGCACATGTATAAGCTGAACAGCGCCCTTTGAGCTGCTGATTTAATCGTGTTGATAAAGAGCAGTAGCGGATCTTTGAAAACAATCTATGGCTATCTACCAGTGGTAATCGTTCCATGAGAAGTACAATGCCTTGACGACGAAAAAGGACATCATATAAGCAAGTTAAGGAACTTGGACAAACGATCAACATTTATGAAAAGGGTTTTCCTCTCTTATTGGGGGAGGTTACAATCCAAAAACACGTAGACGTAAACATGAAGGGGTAATATCTATTGTGAAAATTAAAAATTTGTAAGTCTATGGGGGCTACCCCATACCCTCCCCTTGTGTACATCACTGAGCTCAGTGGATTGATTGATTGAATATTAACGTCGCACTGTTCAGCTACACAAGGGCTTTTGGCGACGGACCACGTAATTTTGCTGAGCTCAGTGGAACCAAACAAGTCAGAAATCCAACAATAAACAGAACAAAAAAAAAGGGATTACGGATAGAACTTTATTAATACATCAATGACTGACCTTACACCTTCACCCCTCGAGAGTTAACAAAACATCGGAGCATTGCGGCAAGTGTGACGTTATTGCTTTAAAAGAAAATTTGTGGTTTGAGAATTAGGTCAAAAAATTAAAACCTGTAGTTTCAAAACATTTACTTTTCTCGCAAAAAAGCTCACTATAAACACATTAAAAAAAAGAAAAGAAAAAAAAAGAGCAATATATCGTAATATTTTATTCAATTTTGCACATCTTCCCCTGTTATAAACAGGATATATTTTTCATTTCCATTTTTTAGTGAAAAGAATTCTCTTTGAAATTATATTTCGGAGAAAATTCTGATTTAAAAAGGGGATTGTGAAAGCCAGAATATCAGGTGCATCTCAAGTGTTAGATACCTTGCCTTTCTTTTATGTAATTAGCCGTTGACATACACCTTACTCAGGTTGCTATGGAAACGGAGACATCCTTCGGCAGATCACCATATTATTTTGTCTTTCAGGCTATTTCCAATAGATGGTAATAATCAGTTTCTCGGTAAAGGTTTTACTTATTTTCACGTGCTTTTTGAATTTTAATATCAGAGGAGTGGGATTATATAACGGCTGAGTATAAGAAAATCATTAATAGAATGAATTTTGAATGGCCAATATTCGGTAATCCAAGCGATTTCTTGTGAAATAAGCTTCCTTCTCAAAAACATATTTCAATGAACTGCTTCTAAGAACTTTATGTGAAGTATAAATTACTGTACATGTCTATTGTGTATGTATATTGTTCACAGCTATTAAACCCAATGAACGAAATGTTATTTGGTTAAACGTACTTTATTATTACATAAATATTTCACTTTAACCAAAAGGAAGCTATTCCGAAGAAGTAATTTGTTAAAATTGAGACATTTATATGGGATATCTTTTAATAGTATAATGCCTTCATTGAACATTGGTTACTTTGAAAAATATACAAAAAAATCATACTGCAGGACATGATTGTGATAGCCCACGGGCTGTGGGTATCATCTCTTCATCATTCACGCGACCTAAGTTTGAGGGGAGAAAAGATTGACCACTCAGAGATTCCATACTAAAATTAGTTTATTGTTATCGCAATTTATAATCAGCAAAGCAACACAAGTCCAGGATGCTTATGATCAGGAGTGATAAGACATAAACTATAATTCTAACTAATAGCGCAATAAACCACCGAATCTATATTTATAGATGATTCCCTGACTACTAGAATCCGCTCTAGTATTAAAGTTTAATCTAATATTTCCTACCGCTAATCCACGGAGAACAACTACCAGTCCTTATATCGTCAATTTAATCCTTGATTCTACTTGCTCCGGCAAATGGACGATCTTCTGGCTTCGAACTCACTTAAGACTTTCTTTCTTAGTACTTCGCTAGCACTATTAGACCTTCTCATAGAACTTCACGCGAATACTAAAGCTCCAATATATACACAGTTCCTAATCTGCATAATCGCGTTCTCTTCTTGAGTTGGTTGGAAAGAATTGCCATTCTGGCCCCAAAGATTTCCCAAGAGGTTTCAATAGAAGACGCGATAAAGCCCCGTCACATGATTAAATCTTTATTTTTTGTTGGCTCTTATACTTCATATTCATAGTTATTAAAAATTCATTCTCAATTAATTGCGGCTTACCCGAGAATTCAGCTTTTAATCAATTATGCGAGAATTAGAGCTATTAATCAAATTTTAATTAAAGGGACATGGAACGATTTACACAAAAATTTTTAATTTAATGATTTTCATAATTTTTTTTGGTTGTCTCCTATGTGTACGTATGATGTAAAACAGATTTTGGGCTCAAAATTTCATAAAAAGCTAACCATTTAATTTCTTAAGCGAAAAACTTGAAATTTATGAAGTGATTTTAAAATGTTACTCCTCCTACAAAAATTTACGTACATATATGAAATTTGATTTACAAGTACATTAAACTATGTATAACTAAACTGGATATGGGATTTGTGATAACATTATTAGTATTCGTACAATACTTCTTTTTATAAATGCGTATTGAAAATTCCTTAAAAAATGTGTAAATTCTAACTTAAATTATTTTTTAAAAAATAAACATTGCTTTGATTGAAAAATGCATACCAACTTTTGTTCCATGTACAATTAGCAACAAGTGAAAAAAATTTCCAAGTATTAAGCACAACAGAAAAAAAAAGCCTTAGCTTTTTAAATGAAGACAAATTAATTATTTTATTTTTCTGAGATAAGTCAGTTTAAGTTTTGATTTGCCATTAGAATGTGAATACAAGAAAACGTAAAAGTTATCATAACTCTATGTTTTTTAATCTTAGAGCTTTCAAATTTTGTGAATTTGTAGAATAGCATATAAAAAATAATTTAGACAAAAAAAAATTAGGTTTGAATTTTTGACCGATTTTTGTCAATTGAATCCTCTTATATAATAGCTCTTTTTTCAAAAACATAAACTATATTTAGTGCATACATAACAACATAAATTATATTCAGCTCATGTTTTTATAAAGAGTATTTCACACACAAACATGGTCAGGTTCGCTCAAGATTGCCGGTAGAAAAGCAATTCTGTGTTTCAAATGTGAATGTGTGTGAAGAGTTATTCCTACTCATAATTATATAAGAATAACTTCGCAGAAATTGGATTGAGGTGCGCATATTATTACAAAATACTTTCTTTTTTTATTATGGAAACGTGAAAATAATTGTTTAAAGAAGGATATTTCTATCTACTTTTTTTTAAATGAACTTTGTGTACAATGGGATTTTCTTTGCGTTACGATTTCACTTTTATTGGTGTTTCGGCTTGTGAAATATTTCCGTAGATGAACATAATGCATTAGTTTTCTACATCAATACACTACGCAAATACATAAAAAAGGGAAAAAGTAGAAAATACAGTTAAGTTTCCTTTTGAAAACAAGAATAATTAATTCATGGTTATGAATCTTAATGAAGATTTTTTTATTAAAACGTGTTTCCTTCCCGAAAGTGAGATGATTCACAGATTCTTTTACATCTTACTCACATTAATATTTAATAAATTTATAAATAATAGTAAACTTGAAATGTTAATTGAGTACTGAAAATAACTAAGCACTCAACATTTATATTAACAAATCATACAAAGATGTAGTACTTCAAAAAGGGCTACAGGAGTACTTTAACAAATGATAAATAATTTATAATTCCATTATATAAACGTTTAAGAATCAGTTCAATATTTGTATGAAATTGTTTGTTTTTTTAAATGCCCATTATTTTAGAACATAGTTTCTCAACCTGGGCATTTCAGGCTCTCAGGGGGTAGTAAAAGACACAGAGTAAATTAGGGAGTGTTGAGATGGTATGGAGGGGCATGGGCGGATTAACCAAATATAGTCCAAAAAAGATTTAAAAGAACACGCTATATGTATGTGATCATGTACTGACAAAAATAAACTTTAAAACTGGTTACCTTATGTTGATTGTATGTACAGGGTGGCCATAATTAAACTGCAAGTGTTCGAGATGTGCTAGAGAGAAAGCTACAGGGAATGTTCTCGTGAAATTTGGTATCTTCAAGTTTCAGAACGTGCGCAAATCAAATATGCGACAAGAGAAAAAAAAATTGCCATATATTCACTCTATAGATGGCGCTGTGCCGTATTTCAATTCTTATCGACGGCATATATGCAAATTTTAAGCCCATCGAACAGAAAAAAACAAAACCACATTAAGTAGCGATGTTGAGAGAACAATTGATTCAAGCATTGCAAGAGAGGCATTTTTTAGAAACCACTGTATTTTTACAGGACGGAGCACTCCCTCTCATCGCTAAATCTGTTAAAAAATTTCTACATTTTTGATGCGGACCAAGTCGTAAGCAGAGGTTTCGAAAATGCCTGGCCCTACGTTCACCGTACCTTAATCCTTGCTGTTGTTTTTTTATCTGTGAGGACATCTGAACGATATGGTTTATAGATCACAACACGCTTCTGTTGCTGAATTGAAATCTAGCATAACGAGACACGTGAGGTGTGTTAAAACAGAGATTTTAAATCCGATGGTGGACCATGTTGTTTTACGTTTGTAGCCAGGGGCGTAGCTACCGTCGTATCAGCCGTATCAATGATATGGAGCCCCCAAGCTACAGGGGCCCCAACACATGTAAGCAAAAAGTCGTAAAATGTTATCATTAGTCGTATTAAAATAGTTCCTTTTTACTCTTAAGAAATCTTCTATCACTAGATTCAAACGGTTAAAATTTTTTCGCATCAACTTTACATCTTTGTTCCCTCAATAAGAAATCCTTAAAAGCAGATGTCATTTTACTCAAAATAATCAGAAAACAAGGAGTGGTATAGACTCGGAAAGGCGACTGAAAAATTCCTGTTTAAGGTTGTCTTCGGTAAAAGTACGAGAGCTCTAACTAAACGCGAAGCACATTTTCAGACAGAAAAATGACCCAATTTCCACGGAAATTTGCAATATTTTAACTCGTACCTCTGTTAACAATATAGTGTTTTTAAAAATTTCAAAATATTCCGTGAATGCTTTCTTTTTTTGTTTTAATACGTTAAGGCATAGCTCATTTAACATTACGGTATAGGAGAAAAAACGCAAAAGGCATTTTATACCAGAAAAATGAATTAACTCGGTTAAAAATGGGAAGTATGATAAAAAATACTGCTCTCTAAAGGATAGTGAAGCCAGAATATCATATTAATTTTTTATTTCTTTTATATCTGAAAAAATGTTCCAAATTCGGGTCCTATTCCTTAACATTAACCGAAAACAGCCTTAAAATCCTCGTCAAAAAGATCGGTTGAAGTAAAATGCTGATAACGTTTGAAATGGAAAAGAATGTTGGTTGGCTGTAAATGACAATATCCCTTTGTCTGTTGATTGATTTACTGTAGATACAAAAGCTACACGAAAACTTAGCACTTATTCGGAAGTTTGTCTAGAGAGCAAGGAAAGTTAATAATATATTTTGTTTATCTCGGCTCTTTTTTATTTGTATGTCCAATAAACTGAATGTGCATTCATGGTCAGCAATAGTTCGAAAACTGTTTTTCCTTCTGAGAGAAGGTAGGGCTTGGGGCTTTGTCACTCTCCCAGTTGCCATTCAATTGTTCCATATAATAGGTAGCCCGTGGTGAGGAATTCTTTGACCAAAATACAATGCTTTCTCAAACAAGTCGTTGTAACAGCCTGCCGATATATGAGAGGTTTAAATTCTGCTTTTCATTTCACTCTGTTAATTTTATTTCTTTCGTTGTGATTATTTAAGCGGTGAACTGTGCAAACTATGAGCGAAAATAGAGTATACCCTAGTGGCGCTTTACAACGAAAACTTAAAAAACACAAAGAAAACTTTTCTAAGAAATGTCGGAAAATATCTTTTTTTCAACAATCCACAAGTACGACTTATTTGAATTGTAAAGGTAAGATTTTTTTTTCATTATTTACTTATACTGTATAATAGAGTTTATTATTAATCCTACTTTAGTCTTACAAGGTTAAAACGTTTCATGAAACGCCGTGTAAAAACACGCAAAATAGATACTATATTTGTAAGGTAAAAAAGGTATATTCCAAGTTCTTTCAAGCCATGTTTATGAAGTTAAGAACCTATTTTAAAAATTGCATACATTTAGCATGAATCTTAAATTTACACCTGTTTCAGTAATTAAAATAAAATCAAGAGCGCATACATATTGTTTCAGCATAGGATAGGGGTGGCGAACCTTTATGGATCAACATGCCATTTTTTTCTAAAGAAATGTTTAATGAGGTATAGATGTGCCGGCATATAACTTTGACTTGTGATTATTGGTAAAATAATAAACCTAAGTACTAACAACTCAAAACTCTATTTATTTCGAAAAAATACATTTTGCACCTAATAGTAGTAAATATTTTAGTTATACGTGTAATTCAAATTAAAGTAACATTAGTGTGATTTCTGCTGCTGATGATTAGATGAAAAATAACTTATATTAGGATTGCAAGATGTTACTTTTAGCAAGATGCATACTGAATCAGAGTCATCAGTCAAACAGTTTCTAAGCGAGTTTTTTTCTTTAATAGCATTTTTACTTATATTGCTTGTTAATCTTTATGTTTCAATAAATTCCAACTTCCTCCTTTTTCAACAAATTTTTGAATCCATATTAAACTAGACTGGAAATTAATCGGTTGCATTTTAAAATTTTCAATTTCCGACCAATCGAATTGGGACACGTTCAGTTTATTAAATGAAATCACATCAGGGTGCATAAAAAAACTTGAACCTTTCCGATAATTCTTTGAACTGAGAAAATCTCGCTGAAAACTGAGACCGATTACTCGCATTTGTTCGTAATACTTCATACTGAACTTTGTTATTTTGAATTAAGTTGTGAACCGTTTTGATCGGTGGCGTGCCCAAAATATTGTGTCGCGTGCCATCAATGGCTCTCTACTCGTGTACTGTCAACCTCTACTTGTGTATATAAAGCATTTGTTAGTACTTGAGATAAGTATAAATTGCTATCTTCAGACCTATCATACCTGCAATACTGAAATCCATTAAAGGTTCTCAATTTATAATAGCGTTTTGAGAAAATGAACTGCCTTTTCAGAAATATATGGCGGTTTTCATTTTTCTTTAATCAAAGAACCTTTTTTTTTTTTTTTTATTTATATAGCTGTTTTGGTTTGTTTGTTTTTTCACACACACACACACACAAACTTTTTTATATAAGTTGAAAAGTAACATGTTAAAAAAATTAGAGCCTTGCTGGTATTATTAGTTTTAGTTTTATGTCTTTATACAAACTCTAAAATAATTTTTTTGAAAAAGTATTTTCCATTCCCTTTTGTCTTTTTTTTCTGTTCAAGATAGAACCTTGAAACTCTAGTGGATACTTTCCTTTAAAAGTTAGCATTTGGAAAAAGTGATATAAAAGTTTTTATAGAAGTTAGTAGATGGAATTAGGTCTGAAAGAAAAGCTCTAAGTTATTTTTTAAAAATGTTAAAGTTAATATCTTTAAATTTTTCGTGTTTTTTTTCTTCAGGTTAAGAGATATAAAAATAATTATTGAAATCCAACAAGGAAACCGACTTTGAATTACATACTAACTTTTGTTTCTAATAACTTAAGAAAAAAAACCTACTTAAAATAAATAAATTTAAGAATTGAGTACTTTATAAAAGATTAAAAAACTTTATAACACATTATGTTTTTAAAATAATAGCTTGTCAAATTGACTTCTTATTTTGAGAATCAATTTAATATTATATTCTGAAAATAAACCAAAAATTACTTTTAATATTACTGCCTTCAAAAAGTTGTTTGAAAAAGAGTACTGTGTAGCCTTTAGACAAAATAGTGTAATTTATAATATTTTTATATATTGTAATATATAAAGTCATGTTATATGTAAGAATATTCATGAATGAATAAGAGTATTCATTTTACATATAAGAATGTTTCACAATATATATAATCAATCTGCATGAAAGACACTTGAGTTATGTGTATTTGCTACATTTGCTAATTGTGTTCGAATCAACTTACAATGTCAGTTAACAAATAACAGAAAAAAATAATTTAAGAATAAAAATGTATTAATTATAATATTTGTGCATATTAGAACATTCGCATTAAAAATGCGAATTTTATCGATACTTCTATATTTAATTTCTCACAATGTCTTAATTTCAATGAGAAACAATTAGAGATTTAATAGGACTCGAATGATTATTTTTGTAGGTTGGCTGATGACCCAGAATTTAAAGCAATTTAATTTTATTATATTTTTAGAATCTTCTGAAGCACATGGTCTATCAGAGTCTACAGAAGTAGAATATAACAAATATTCTAAGGAATGTGAAGAATCACTTAATATATCTTCTTCAGATAGAGGTAATTTTGGTGACATCCTTGCAGAATCCGAAAGAAAAATAATTTTCAAACTGGGCCCATTTAAGCCTCAAGGACCATTTCCAAAGGATCCAGTATCAAACTGATGCTTTTCACATTTTCATTATTAATATTTGAACAAGGCCGGTATAAAAATATTAAGACCATGGTTGTGTTATTCAGTTATTTTAAACAAACCATATTGCCACTTTTGTTGGTTGTTAGCAGATCGTCAATGCAAATCGTATTCCTCGGTATGTGTTAATGGTGTTTCCGTTAGAAGCAATTTTACACAAACTATTACTGATCATGAAAATTCACTTCAGCATATTAATTCGGCTCTATCTTATAACAATTGGCTTCAAGGAAATACAATTGACATTCAGTTAGATAGTGAAATCAATAGTAAATTTACTTTTTGGCGAAATGTATTGCATCGAATAATTAATGTTATTATTACTTTAGCGGCTTGCAATTTACCTTTAAGAGGCCACGATTCCAAGTCCGGAAATTTCATATCAATTGTACACTTGTAATTATGATCCTATTTTAAAGGAACTTCTCTTGAAGCCAAAGGAGGAAAATTATTTAAGTCCCACCATTCAAAATGAAATAATTAATTTGCTTGGAGCCAAAGTTAGAGAAAATATTGTTATGAAAATTAAAAAAGCCCCATTTCTGGCAATTATTATGGATACTACACAAGCTCCTTCAAAAACTGATCAACTTTCTGTAGTGTTTCGATATATTAAGATAAAAGAAAGGGATGATGTACATAACGAAATTAAAATCTGCGAGTCCTTTGTGGGATTTATGTCACACAGTAGCCGATTGCACTGCATAAGGGCTAAAACTGAAATTTTAAATGCAATCGAAAAATATGGAATTGATTTGTCTAAATGTAGGGGACAGGGTTATGATGGGGCAAATGTTATGTCGGGAGTATATGGAGGGTTACGAACCCTTATAAAAGAGCATGCACAAAATGCCAATTATGTTCATTGTGAAGCACATTCAGTAAATTTAATTTTAAATGATGCTACAAAACACATTCCAAAAGTGTCACAATTTTTCGATTACTTAGAAAAAATGTATACTTTTTTTTGGCAATAGCACAAAACGCTGGGCAATGTTAATTAATGATTCTTCCGAAAAATATAAAATAACCCTTCAAAAAGAATGCCCTACTAGATGGTCATCAAGAAATGACGCCTTATTCGGTATTCGAAAAAATTACTGTCTAATAATGAAAACTTTAAGTAAACTAAGTTTAATTTCAATTAAAAAAGACGAACGTGACGAATGTAAGAATATAATTACTTATTAGAGAATATAATTAATTATTAGAGAGCTATGATTTTTTATACTGTTTGTAACCTTTTTTTCTTGGTTATTTAAAATCATAGACTCCATTTCTAAAGCCCTACTGCATGAAAAAAATGACCTACAAAAAGCTGGTATTCTGCTGAATAATCTTCTGAACGAACTGGTAGCAATTAGAAGCCAAACTTCATTCAGTTCTTTGTTAAACGAATCTGAAGATCGAGCTAAGGGATGGGGTGTAACACCCTTTTTTAAAAATGAAAGACGAAAGCGAACAAAGCGCTTTTTTGACGAGTTAGTAGAAGATCAAAGAATTTCAAACCCGGAATCGTCTTTCAAAGTTAATGTATATTATTGCTGTCTAGATATGTTGATATCCGAAACCCGACAAAGATTTCGGAGTCTACATGATCTCAGTAATATTTTCAAAATTTTACAGCCCGATAAACTCTTATCCTTTTCAAATAAAGAAATAAAAGAGCAGGCCACAAAACTAGCAAATGAATACAATAAGGACTTAACACCCCGGTATCTATGAACAATTAATTTCTTTAAAAGGTTGTTTAAAATCCGAAATATTCAGAAAATCCATTCAATCAAAGAGCTCGCAGAATTACTATTACTTAATTTCAATAACTTCGGTTTCAGTTTTCCGGATATTATAACAGCATGCCTGCTATTTTTAACTCTTCCAGTTACAAGTGCAACAGCTGAAAAAAAGCTTCTCTAAACTAAAAATTATTAAAAACTATCTTAGAACTTCTATAGGGCAAGACCGGTTATCAGACTTAGCAATATTGTCGATAGAAACTGTGTGAAGAACTGGAAAAACTAAAATCCTCTTCTACTATGGATATTATCATAAATGCATTTGCAGAAAAAAAGAGAGAGAGAGAGAGAAGAGTATCTATTAAACACAAAAGTATGTAATTCTCTTAATTAATTTTTTTTTACGTATATCTATTTTTTTATATGAGTAATTATTTCAATTTATTTCAATTTATTCAGTAATTTTATTTATTTTTAGAAAAGGGGCCCCCGAAGGAATTTTGATACGGGGCCCACTCAGGCCTAGCTACGCCAGTGTTTGTAGCATGTGGTTGCATCTGGTGGTTCGCATATTGAGCATATTATGTGATAATTTCTTTGAATAGATAATGGTTTGATTGTTTTCCAAAGCGTCTTTACATGGATTGTTTAATTTGTGATCTTAATTTACGTTAATTTTTGATTACACATGATACTGTAAAAATCTAATTACTGAAGCGAATTGTATGGAATTTTGATAAACTGCAAGTGATCTTGTACATTGTTTATCAACCTCTTAGAATGTCATTATGTGCTCTGTCTATCAGTTTTGAAAGTTGTATATGCCACTGGTAAGAGTTGAAATATGGAACAGCGCCATCTATTGGGTGAAAATGGCAATTTTCTTTTTTTGCATATTTGATTTGCATATGTTCTGAAATGTGAAGATACTAAATTTCTCTGGAATATTCCCAGTGGTTTTCTCTCCAGCACCCCTTGAACACTTGCAATTTAATTATAATCCACACACACACAACAATTTCTTTGACTTACTCTGCATAAAATGGTCCGTTTGGCATTATAAAAAGTTCTGAACAAGCGATGCGATGTAAAAAAATGTTTTTCAAAATTTTTGCTTAGTTTTAGTAAGTTGAGTTTGTGTTACTTCTAATGCCACACGATTGACGAAGTTTTTTTAAAGTATTGTACTATTATTTTTTAAACTTAAAATGCTTATAATGAAAATTGTTTTCAATAATAAAATTCGTTTTTTTACCACATGAGTTTAATTGAGGATATAAATAAAATGATCTTGTAGATATGCTTCTGCAAAATATATTAGAAACCCATAAAGAGATAATTCTATTAATACAATATGTTTCCTGGAATTGATTCAAAATTTGAAAATAATAAGTAGCAGAAAATAATGATTAAAAATTTTAACTTGAGTCTCGAATATATTTGTTCTTATTAATATAAAAACTATTCTAAAGTATTTATCCGAAAGAATTCAATCGTAAATGCTAATATACATGTTGAATATTTGCTCGTATTCTTACAACTCTGCTTATTATGTACCTGAGACGTTAAATCTGTCATCGAAAAAAAAATGTTTATTCTGATATCGATTTTTAGATTATGGATATTTAGACATGTCAAGACTGAGCAAAAAAATTATGATGTAAGATTTCGTAATCATTTAAATAAGGCTTGTATTCTATGAGTTTATTACTCCCTCAAATTAGTCATGAATTTCAAAACAGATTTATAAGGCAGCTAAAATGAATCTTTTAAAAATACAAAAAGCTAACATTCTTTACTAAAAAAGAATATTACTACGGTATATTTATGTTGCACATATCATTCTTTCATATATTAAATGAAGTGAAATTTGTAAATAAATCTACAAAGAAAAAATGCATCGAAATATCTTATTGTATAAATATTAACAAATTTTACGAAATTCTTTTATAAAAAATACGCTTTGACTGACAATTAATATAACAAAAAAGAAAACATGGTACTAATATAAGGACACTTAAAGCTTTTCATTTGTAACTTCAATACTATAAGGATAAAAATTACATGATAATTTTTACCAAATAAATAAATAATTATTGGATAATACAGAGATATCGCTTACCTGAATATGGATCTAATAACAGATGATAAATATTTTTAAATGACTTTTTCACATTCTGATAATATGCATAGAACATTTTTTTTCTAATTTACTCTCAAATGGGTAAGTAGTTTTCTTTCTGAATCGAGATAGAGGAATACTCAAGAAAAATGGACTCGAGCTTATCTTCCAACGCTATAATAATGATCTGTTTAGCCGGAAGAAATGCTTATTTCTCCTTCTCTTTCAGTGGTATATTTAAAACTCCTTTCATTGCTATTAATATTCTTCAGTTTCCGGCAAATATTGGCCACTAGAAAAATAAAATGTTTCTGTGTGTGAACTTGAAGATACTCTTAACTTGAAGCCATATACCACAATGTAAAATACAAACATTATCGTTTATAGTATATTTTTAGATTTATACCTTCTTATATCAGAACTTTATTAACCAACAAATACTTAATTTAGTTTTTGCCTTTATTTTCAGTATTGATTACATTTTTATTCAAAGTACAAACGCTGAGGAATTTTCTTAATAATTCAATCACAATTATTAAGCACAATTTTTGAAAGATTTTTCAAACATCGGTTAACTTCCAGTCTAGAATGAAACTTTATTGAGTTCATAGATTGACTAAAAATTTTATTCGTGTGTGTGTGTTTCGGTGACTTAACACGTTTTATGGTACATTTCAGATATTTAGAATGAATACCTTTAATAAGAGAGCCATAATTTTAATAGAAAAAGAATGCTTATCTTGATGTGGTGTCGCTAAATTAATATACACTGAAGTGCCAAAAAGTCACCGTGATAGCAATATGCAACTATCTAGTTGACAATAGCCTCGCGTATAAAATGCATGAATGATCAGTGGTCATTAACGGACCCTGATGATTGTCATACCTTGGCTTTCAAATGCACTCAAAAGATTAATGTGAAAAGTCTTCTGACGTTATTATGGCAGCAGGACGGAAAAGAACAGACTTTGAACACGGATAAATACTTGGAGTTAGGCGGATGGGGCATTTCATTTCAAAAATTATTAGGGATTTCAACATTCCTCGATCCACAATGTCAAGAGTGTGCCCAGAATATATAATTTGAGGTATTACCTCCCACCATGGACAAAGTAATTTTGGACCGCACCTGCTTAATAACCGATATAAGCGACTTTTGCATAGAGCAGTCAGCATTACCAGACAAGCAACACTGCATTAAATAGCAGAAATAATGAAGTAGGATATATGACAGACGTATTCGTGCGATCAGGGCAAAGAAATTTTGCGTTGATGCAATATAGCAGCTGAAAACCGATTCGAGTGCCTTGTCATCTCCTGCAGTACCTTTGCTTTGTTGAGCACAAATCGGTTAGATCTAGATAGCGAAAAAAATGTTACTCAGTCAATTGACTAATGATTTCAGTTAAGAACGGATGGTAGGGTTTGAGTGTGTCGGTGCAAGCTCTAGTGCCCTAGTTACCAAAAAGGCACTTTGCAAACTGGTGATAATTCCATAATGGAGCGGATAGTTTCTACATGGTTCGGACTGTGTCTTCTAGTTAAACTGAACCAATAATTGGCCGGAAACAGTTATGCTCAGCTATTTGGAGACCCCTTGCAGTCATTAATTTGCTTCATATACTGAAACAACGATGACATTTTCCAGGGTGACACCATGCCGTGTCACCAGTCCTAAACAATTCGTGATTTTGTTAGGAACAATCTGGATCACTCCAGTGAAAGATTTGACTACCTAGATCGCCAGTCATGAACCCCATCGAGTATGTATGGAACACAAATGAAAGCTCAATTCGTGCACAAAACCCTGTAACGGCATCACTTTTGTAAATATGAGGGATTGTTGAGGTAACAAAACTGAATTTTCTGTAAAGTGACTTTGCGACATAGCCATTCTGTGATGACCATGTCTATCCGGATCCGCGTAAGCTAGAGGTGTGGGATTATCAAAATGATGAGACATATTGGATTCTTAATACAACTTTTATTAAGAATAACTTATATTACTTAATTCTAATTGACAACTTTCTTAAAGTGAGAGTTAACACCCAATTAAACCTTATATTCAAGTCAGATCGCGCAACTAGATCATTTATCTTAATTATAATAAATTAACTGATTCATCGAACTTCCTATACAAAATATTACCTTTTTGCAGATTCTCCTTCCTTCATCAATTGAGAGAATATCTATAACTTAATTTTAACTACGAAGATTCAGACTTCTTTATAATGAACGTATCCTTCTTTCAGAGATATAAGACATCTAACTCGTGATCCGAATGATTCCACACTAAGTTATCTCTAAACTTGCCGCTCCTTCTCATCAAAGCTTCTATCCTTTTAAAGTATATCTCATTTACATATTATATTCGTTTGTCTTCTTGGTATTGGGTTGGAAAGGTTTTGCCATTAATCGTGGCCGTCAAAGAACTTAGGAGTTATGTTAGCAGAAGGACGCGAGAGACGTCACAACTTCCGACGATTTGTTGAGTCAATGCCATGTCAAATAGTTGTACCTCTCCGGACAAAAGGGGATGCGATATTAGGAGGTATCCCATGACTTGGACACTTTAGTGCGTATATTATCGTAAGATAATTTTTACTTTTAAAAAGCAAAACAGCAATAGCAGCAAAATACATTTGTTTAATATAGTAAAATATTTCTAAACCCAAATGAAATTAAAAATAATTTTTAAAATATAAGTATCTTGCTTTTGAAGTATGTGTAACCATCTATATTAATTTATATCTAATTCAGTTTTGTACCGTAATTCAATTATTTCCATTTGTAATTATTTTCAACTTATTTTCAATGATAAATAAGAATAACTGAATAACTTTAATCCGTAGCAGATGTTAGAAATTTCAATTTTCAAAAGAAATAATCAAGACAGCAGTTCTATATAAATTTTTCAATGACCTTGCGATATTTTGTACTGTGTATTTTATGTTAGGTGAGTACATGTGAATAAATGTGTATACATATATATATTGATGACTGTAATTTTTTTAATAATTTTTCATAATCATTCCGAAAGCACATTAAGTTTAAATTATTGAATTCTGATTATTAGTTGGTTAAGTATTTCATAAAAGATCCTTAGTAATAGTGAAACATCTGAGTGAGATCGAATGATGATGGCATAAAAAAATGACATAAAATTTCCTAAATTTGAAACACAATGTTCTAAAAATGTTTAAAGGAAACCTAAAAATAATATTACATATAAATAAATCCATTTAACTAATAATAATAGTTCTACAATAAATTATTAATTTGCCTCAATACTGTAGAGTATCAAAGTATGCTTGTGTAAAGTTTCTCAAAGCTTGCGATTGCCAAAAAAACTAAAATCATTTTCTAAAAATAAATCACGTAATAATTGAAAAACTACTTAATTGAGAAAAGAAAGACCTGCACATAAAACATGATCAAAAAAATGGTTTAAAAGAAAATGGTTTAATAAGCATGCATTATATGAATCCGAATCATAATGTTAGTAGTGTTCAGTAAGTAGTGTGTGCGATGACACCAGTTAAAAAAATGACGAGTTCTATATCCTCTAATGATGAGTGCGACTTTCCTAAGTTTGAGGAAATTTGGTTCTATCGGAGTCGCCATAGCAACTTCAAATTCGCGGAAAACCTTGACAATGCGTCGACCTAGAGATTGAAGTGTTCTTTTCGGTGAATTGAATAATAGTCTCTAAATATTTCCGTTCATAGGAGTGCCAGGGTAGATTTGAGCATAATCTACAACAATAGAAAGGGGAAAGCATCTTATTTTTAGGGGTTATTTAGTGCTATGGATATTTTTAAAAAAAAAAAAAAATTATGAAAAAAAAAAAAAAAAAAAAAAAAAAAAACAGCAATATATGTATTAAGGATTATAGTAAACATACTTTTAAGTTTATATTACCTATTACTGAGGAAATATAGATTCTTAAGTCCTAAATTAAAATAATTTTTTTTCACTTTAAGAAATACATTTGCATTAATTTGAAAATATAGTTCTTCTTTCCCTTAAAATCTGGTGATAAAATTCAGAGTTCAATCAATCTCTTCTTTTTCAAAAATAGGAAATAAATAAATATAAATAAGTAAAATAAAAATAATGGATAAATAAAAATAAAAATAAACAAATTCTTCGTTTAAACTACGTATTATTATTTTTTTTAAAAAAAAAATGTTCGCTTAAAATGTTTGTTTTATCAAAAACTTTTATTTGAAATAGGCGAAAAAAAAATAGATGAAAGAGATGAGACATTTTTTCAACTTTTCAAATATGCAATTTCGTTACATTTTAATAATGATAATAATATTTTAGATTTTGAAATTTTACTGATGTATAAACATTTTTATTTGAAAAGGCTGAGAAACATCCATTATGTTCTTAAAATACAGTAGAACCTGTTTTTGTGCGGTCTTTTCTTATGCCATTTTATTTTTGTGCAATTTGTTTTGTGCGATTTTATTTTTGTGTGATTTTTTATGTGCGATATTTTTTTTAATGCGGTGTATGAATTTCAATGGATTTGGCGCCACTGTAATATTTTCTATCTATTTACCAGTTGCGTAACGGAGAATGTTAGGACCCCCTCCCCCATGAAAGTTAGGTTTCGCCTTTAATATTTTATAAATTGGGTAAATACGTATTTAGCGTCAAGCCTTGGGCCTCTAGAGTCCTTGTGATGCGAGTGTGTACATTACGCCACTGAAATGTAGACACTTCAAGACACTCTGTTCGTTTGTTATAAACAGTCCCCCGACAATGCGCATTCAGTTGCTTTCTCTCAACGCTCCAGCAGCCCACGCTTGATTCAAGACGAAACATTCAATGATAGTGACATTATTAATAATTTGATAGATTATGAAGACGGACAAGAAGAACCGGATTCTTTGAGAGCGGATAAAAATATGCAGGGATCCAGCTTTCTAACAAATTGGAAAAGCATTTTCTCTTAAAATAAATACCAATTAATAAAGGAGCATAAAATTCCAAAAAGGGCTTCAATCATGTTTAGCTGTGGTTATTGTGATATTTACAACCAATTGACCACCCGACCTTCGTCACAAAAACTTATCTTTTACTTTATGTTGCCAAAAAATAAATCGAGATTGTACCTTCAAGGGACGAAAGCGATTTTGAACTTATTCATTACAGGACTTTGGATTACGATGAGTAGCAATGAATTATGTATGTGCATTTTGAAAACATATTCGTATATACAATAAGAAACTATATGTTTTAAAAATGTTTCCATGTGTAATATTTAATTATTTATTTTGTTATGAAAGCACTCTTACATAAATTTCGTAAATAATTGGCATATTTTATAAATGCGACCTTTTTTGTGCGGTCCCTATCCACCGCATAAAGAAAGTTTTTTGTATTATTTCCACGAATTAGTTTGTTTTATGTAGGAATTTATAAAATTTTTGAATATTTTTTTTTTTGTGCGTTTATTTTTATGCGGTCCCTATCTACCGCCCAAAAACAGGTTCAACTGTAATCTGAAGCTGTTTTTTAAGGAATAAATAATTTAATTGAGAGTTACATTAATTTTTCCTATTCTGATATTTTTACGAGCTCTAGTTATACAATTTCTAGATTTCTTCTCAATCACTGTCGACTGTAACATCAGCTACTTTTAGAAAATTGTATCTTCTTCGTGAATATTTAGTATTTTTAACTAATTACAAGAGCACAATTAATAATATGTTTAGTATTTAGCCTATCCCTCTCCTTAAATATTAATATAAAAAGAGTAATTTTCAAAAAAACCTCACCGAGAATCTCGCAAGATAACCTAATGGGATTTTTACATGAAAGTTCCCACTCCATATTTCGTTCACCATAATATGCTGTTACATATCTTGAATTGGGATGCTATTCGAATAACACATACACAGCCGACTTGTTATTTAATAATTATATGCTTAAGTAAACTCATTCTTCACACAAATTTTACATTAAAAATTAATATTTTGAAGTCAAACTTATTCACATCAATTATTTTCATAGTTAAATATAAGCTAGTACAGTCGAGAACCTCCATATTACGAACTTCTATATTGTGAACTTTTCTATACAGTGAACTTTTTCCTGGAATCAAGAACATTTCACGATTTTCTTCCAATTGCGAAGTGCATTTTCTATATAACGAACAATTTCCCTAGTGATTCAATTTTTTTCTCCTTATTTTTAAAATATTTCTGGACATTTCAAATTATTCTTTCTTTTAACGCGTTTTATGGTGGTCATAAATCATAAATTGGTTTTATTAGGTGCCTAACTCTCCGAAAGCAATATGATTCTGGGATTTGCAACCTTTAATCTCCATTGTCCAGTTCACTAGAAACATCTTAGATTGCATCAAAGCACTTTTTCAAACAAAAAACTTACAAAATTAACAGATTTTATGAGCAATTAAATTTAAGGACTCATGTGTTAATGCATGTTTAGAATTTCTAGTTATAAAATAATGTATGTTTAAAATTACTTGTGTACTTTAAATTAGAAAATATCCTTAAAATTCGCTAATTTTAATATAAAAATTAATTTCTTAATGTTAAAAATACAGTCCTCGACATTCTTTTTTCTTGTTTTCCTTGCAGTTTTTCTTTTTCTTTTTTTGATGGGTAAGATATATATAAAATAAATAGATATTAATTTACAAAAAAGTGAGAATAATTACTTTTTTTCAATATATAGTGTTTATGAATTTAAAATTAGTTTTATGTGGTTTATAAAGTATATTGAAAGGTAAGCCTCTACATAACTAAGGTGGTCAACAGTCCTACTTTAGGGAGACAGTCCTTCTTTTATAGGCTCTGTCCTTCCTTGAAAAGTGTTCTCCTTTTCAATATTTTAATACTGATCTGTTAATCTCTGTATTCAGAGACAAACCAAACATGTTTCCAATATGTCGAAGAATGTAAATTGTAATTGTCATCTCAAGTAAATTGGGTAGATATAGAAAATTGTGTTGAGTTTTAATGGAAAGAAATGCCTGATATTAAAATCGATTGCAATGGTCTATTTGAAGAAGAAAGACGATTGAATCCATATTTATAAATTCTAATACATTATAATAATTAGAAAATCAACATGCTGAAATTTATAAAAAATGGGTGAAAACACTTACACCATTTCAAAAATGAACACAGTCCATACGAAAATTTAGTTATTCTTGTTGAATTTACGTTGTGCTACCCTGAAACTAAGGCAGCATTTGAAAGAGTTTCTTCAGTTGGAAATGATTTTTGGACAAATGAGAAATCAAGATTGAATGTTAATATATTAGCTCCAGTGCTTACCGTAAAATTCAGTAAGAAGGATATTTTTTGCTCCAAAATTTCCAATATATTACAAAATGATATGTTGACAAAAAAAATCATTCAATGGAAAAATACTCGTTTAAGTAAATAATTATAAAGGAATGTAAGCGCAATTAGAGTATTTTTGTTTGAATTGACAAAAATTTTCATATGTTGACGTTGTAATTTTTTCTTAAAATTTTCGTCCTCCTTTTCAATGTAAAAAAACTGGTCACCTTAATGTAACGAATTTTTTTTTCGGGATTTAGCGACTTCCTCAAATAGAGGTCCAAATGTATCAATAATTTTATTTAGTGTAATATGACTAATAAAACAAGCTTGGTAGCCTTTTAGGTAATACCAATGGAAAAAAAATTTCCAAAAACTATTAATAATTGTAATACGATTATGCAATATTTAATACTTAATCTGTTTGTTAACAGATGGCAGCACATCATAATTATTCGAAGGTAAAGCGAATCGTGAGAACTCTTTCCAAAAATCCCAAAGAAATTGTAACTGAGAAAAACATATTGTGTTTCAAGCAATTTAAAATACAGTAATAATCTGAGAACACAAGAAATCGAAATAAACTATAGACAAAGAAATATTTAGAAATAAGGATGAAAGAAAATTAAGAAAATTCACAACATTTATGTTATAAAGAAATATCGAATATATAATATTTATAACAATTAATTCTCAACGGCAATTTGTTTCTGTTAATCTCATGGATGCCAATATAGAATGGTTGAACAAACAACCAATCTTTCTACAAATCACGAAATCTTTACACATAATCTCTCACAAAAATAAAAAAATTAATACACTGGACCATTCAGGGGGGGATCCCGGGGTCCGGACCCCCCATAACCCTTGATTTTTTTCCGATTGATAATAATCCTATGTATATTTTTCGTACAACTAAACAAGTATTTGTTTTCAATAATTAATTTTATTAATTAATGCAAATTATTTATTCAATAATTAATTTTTTGCTGTCTTTTGTTCCTGAAAATCGACAAAATCAAAAGAATGTGTTGGGCGGCATATTGGAGCATGCTACGAGAAGGGTGAACTTTCGACCTTGGACCCCCCTTGAAAAATTCCTGTGTGCGCGCCACTGAATGAATAATCAAAACTAGAGCATATTCCTTTTCAAGAAATGGTGATGCAAATAATACATGTATGTATTAGAAAGAAAACACAAGTTCACAGATATATACTCTTAACAGGAATTCGAGATATTATAATTAATTATTAATGTTTTATAAAATAAAAATATAAGAATTCGAGATACATTTTGAAGGGGGGGGGGAAATAACTGTATTTTGTGATAGTTTCTTGCAACTGTGATAGCAACTGTTTTTTGTATAATTTGTAGGGAGAGTTCTGTTAACTAAATATCTCTCTGTGTTGGAGATATCTGTATACACATTTCATCTTTGCAAACAAATTCAAATAAAGTTTTTTCTATACTTTTCTTGTTTGGTTTTTGCTTTGTATTTTTTACATGATTTTATATTTTGAAACCATGAAATTTTTTTTCAAGCAGGCTTTGTTAAAATTTGCCATTTTCCGGTGAAAAAAATAGAGATTTTAGATTTATTAAAGATGAATGCGAGTGCGACGTTATGAACAATGAATGAATGAATCAAAAAGTCTTATGAAGCGTATATAATTGCAAATAAGAAATAATTCTGCTTAAGGTATTTCCTCTTTTCATTATCAAGTTGATTTAAACTTTTTTTTAAATCCATTAGTAAATTTAAATGTAAATGTAAGTAATGTAATATTTTTAAAATTTTATACAGGAAATGTGTTGCAAAAATTATTTTGGAATGTGTTCAAGTTCAGTTTATAAAAACAAATTTCAAAATATATAATTACAATTACGCTTAATTTATTGCTTATAAAAAGTTAATTACTAATTACACATTTTCTTCTGTTTCATAATCGTTATTTATTTGATTGCATCAATTTTAAAACTAATTGTGTAATTATTACTACGATTGTATTGTCCCCTCACACTACATTTACACAAATTATCAAACATTTTTAGAAAAATACTTTTATTATTGTAAAGATTTCAAAAAAGCCGAAATACATGGCATAATAACTGGAAAGTAATTTTGAGCCTCAGTAGGAAAAAATATGCATTATCTAAAAATAAAAGTGCTCTATGCATTTCCCAAATTAAAGCATTAACAGTTTGCTCTGCAGATGATAATGAATATTTTTATTATTTGTAGAGAAATTACTAAAAAAATTCTCAAAGCCAGTAACTCTCAACTTTCTACTTTAAAATGTAAAATAATAATAATGTTTCAGAAAAGGGTCAGAATTATCTTAACTATTGGAGAGTAAATACTTTAAAAAGAGGATCAAATAGAAAAAAAAAACTTTCTTAGCGGTTCTGCATAATACATTATATATAAAGCGCAATAAAGACGCAAAAAAATAATATAATTAGAAAATTATTTAGCCCCTTAACTGCCATCGTCGTATATATACGTCTCACTCAACAGGGGCATTAATTGCCAATGACGTATATATACGTCTTTCCAAAATACTACTCTTTTCTTTGAGCGCTGCTCTCAGTAAAACTATTCCAAAGGCTTTGGAATACAATAAAACGATCGTGATAATGTTTGCGAAGGATTTATTTATTTCAAAGAAAATTTGCTTATTTATGTCTTTTCTTTTCCCCCCAGTACATCACGTACGCGCACCTATGTGAAATACGGTGGCACTGGGGAACGAATCGCGTAACTTTAAATCGGCAAAGGGGTTAATACTAATTTGATGAATGAAGCTACAGCCGCATTTCTTGTTCTTTTTTTAGTTTTGTTTTTTTCATCTTAAAAGTTAAATAAGTACGTGTATTGTATGTATACTTATATACTATATAAAAAAAATGTAAACATAAAACAAGTATGTCAATTTTAATTATTATATAAATATTTACTGCTCATGTAAAATTTCTAAATTAACTTTCATGTAAATTTTCAAAACCATTTTTTGAAAAAAAAGCATTAAAAAAATATAATAAAAATAATAATATTCAAATTCGTGTGCAGATTTTCGCGCGTGGAAAAAATAAATGGAATATGCTTTTAAACAAGTTTTGTTAACAACTGAAATTGAAAATTTCTGTATTATTTCGAAATGTTGTTTGCGTAGCACTACCCCAGACTCTTCCATGACAACATCACTGCTGATTAAAACTTATTTTGCAAAGAAAAATATTGTTTTAACGTGAATTTTAATGAATGAAAACGAATGCGAAACATGTTTCGAAGTTGTAATGATTTTTAAATGCAGATAATGGCTTTAAAAACAAGTAAAAACTTTTCATCAATGAAAGAACTGTAAAAATATCATCAGCTACTGAAAAACATTTCTCAATTTCATGGTCAAAGTATGATAACACAAATCTGACTCTGTCACCAAGATTTATTTTATCAAAATATTGTAATCGTATGACTTTTCTATCTCCATTAAAATGTACTAACTAAAAACATTTAATTCCACTTTTTCTTTTTAAAGCTTTATTCAATTTACAATTTGTATTAAATTGTACCTTTTATTATTATTATATTTTAAGCTTTATACTTCAATTAGAAAAGAAAAACAGTTTAAAAGTTTCGATCGCTAGATACTAAAATGCGAAATAAATAAGATTGGGGATTCTGGACATTAATATAATTCGGAGTTTTTCTAAATCACATTAGATCATCTTTAAAAACTATGTAAATCCCTAAATCTTCATTAAAAGCTAAAATACATAATATTTTGTTCGCTTAGTTGTGCATAATATTTACTTAGTTTTGCAAAGAAATATCTTTGTTTTTCTGCCCATAGTATCTTACATAGATCTTGGTGACAAACATAGACTTTAGATGCTAAATGATTAGATTAGACTCTTTAAACGAAAGAAGTTAACATAATTATTGGTATACTTAAGAGGCTTCATTTTAGAGACTTTCATAGTTTAAATCATAATAAAAAGGGACAAAAAAGGTAATATTTCGTTGTAATAAAATGAAGAGAATCAAGCACTATTTACTTTATAAAAGAATGTTAAGCATTATTTCAATTAAACAGGATAGAGAAAAATCATAAACATTAAGGCTTAAGATACTGTAAAAGAAATTGAAAGGTTAATTATTGACTGTGGCAAATTAACAAAGGAAATATTTTTTGTTTTTGTTTTAAGCCAAGTAATAAATTACAGAATGAATTCTAAAACAGCAAATTGTTGTAGATATTTCTTCACTCAAAAATGGAAATTAATAGTTAAACTCTTATTTATTCAGCTAAGTGAAATTATAAGCTTTTATGTGAGATTTTTCATTGAGTTTTTTTCGATATATTTACGAACAGGTGTAGGCAGAAAAAATGCCGCACTTGTAGTACTTTGTGGTTGTGCTGGACCTTGTAATGATAAAAGAAAATAGTTTCAAGCAACAAAGTTTTATTTTAAAGGTAAATATCTAGCTGCTTAATTACAATGCACACATTAATATGGTAATGCAAATTATAAGAAATTTTAATTTAAATCCAAGGAGATCCGTCAAACAGATTATGCATTAAAAAGTATTGCTTTGTGTATATTTACAAACTACAAAATGCTCTGAAACCAAAATAAAATTAGATGACAATTAAGTCATACACTTTTCATTACTTTCAGTTTGCAGAAAGATGTTTTTTGCAGATGCAGTAGGAATTCTTAGCTTCAATGTTTATCTTGAAATAGCGACAAGATCTGTCTATGTAATTTAGACAAATTATTAAATAAATTTTACATCAGTAGTACAATTGTAATCTTGGAATGTAATACCCCATGAGCAGTGGCGTAACGGAGAATACCAGGGCCCCCTTGCAAAGTTGGATTTTGGGCCTCACGCCCAAATACGTACTTGGCGTTAGTCAGTACATATGTGCCCCCCTAGAATCCCCCCCCCTCCCCGCAATGTGAGTGTTGCGGGGGTGTACGTTACGGCACTACTGATGAGAATTCTTGACATATTAGATTAATTAAATTTCTCCAATGTCATCTTGCAAAGATGTATTTCTTTTTCTTTGTTTTATTTTGGGACTTTTAACAAAATCACAAAATGAACAAAATGATATTTATCGAGTTCATAATAAATTTTGAATTTTCTCTTAAACTAGATATTGCCTTATGGATTCAAATTAAAACATATGATATACTGAAAAAGTTTGGTAATGAAGGACTTTTTAATCCTTATGGGGTCGCACCTTTAGCGTTTCCAAATATGTATATTTATATTATTCATTGAGGTAATAAGAATCCCATACAGACGGGTTCTATTTCCTTATTATTCTTTTAAATATTTCTTAAATTTTAATTAAATACATTTATTTAATTATGGAATAATATGTAGTAAATAATTGGCTAGTTTTCAATGAAGGCACACATTACTGTGTAATGTATTTCACACTTTGCTTTTACGTAAAAACTTAATTCCAGTTTTAATTTATATACTTACATTTCATATTTCAAACAGAATTTTATACTACTAAAATCAGCATACGGCAAATTTTATACTCTTCTTCTTCTACAACAACAAGAAAACTAATAAAGATATATTTTAGGCCTCTACGGACATACGCATTTTAATATTTTTTAAGAACGACTTTTCCCGCGCAATTTTAGAAGTTAAAGAATAATCAGTGAGTTAAATTGTTCATACTAGATGGCAGCACAGGCTCCACTTTAAAACAGCTGATAATGACAAGGAAATGTCAACTTGGAAGCCAGACAGAGAAAAAAGCAGCATGTACGCATTTTTATTATTATTGCGTCACGATGTTCGGAAAAAAAAGTCATTACACAAGCGATTAAGTCCGAATTTACTATTTTGAGGAACAAATAATTGAAAGTTGGCAAATTTTGATAAGATGTAACATTAAGGTGGTACACATGGAGAAGAGAATATATGTACAATATATTCTCTTCGCGTCCTTCACTTTTTATTTATTTGTATGTATCATGATAAGCAACTGTATGTAGTCCATTTACATTCACTGTAGCTATTTATTCTGATCTTATCCTTGGTAATTAATAGGTAAAAAGAGAAAGAAGACGCTGTGGCGTATACAGAGTCCCGGATTTAGAGAATCTAATTTTTTTGCGACGCAATCCTGTGTTGTGAATGTATAAACTTCTTAACAAACATTTCCAACACTAAATGCATACATCTTTTTGTTATCTCACTTTATCGCATAATTCATTACAGTTATCTTTTTATCTTCAGATATGCCTATATGTATTAATGTCATAAAAATTTTTTTCATGGTATCTCATACACATGATTCAAGACTATTACAGAGCTATAATTTAGAATCCATGTAAATGAATTTATTTCAGCCAATCACACATATATTAAAAATACACTGAAATAAACTATGTCTCTAAAAACTTTAATTTGTTATAGAGTACGAGAAAGTATTAAATGTGTTATAGTTTCTTTTAAGCGAAGTGATCTCTAAAGTCCTTGTCAGCTTAGCAACTAAAGCGATTTAAATGCTAAGTCATGAATTCGCAATCATTGCTGAACAAGCTCTAATATCCAATTTGAACCTTGAATTGTTAGTGATCATGCACGAGAATAGATGGTTTCCACTAGATTTTGCGTGTTTATTGCAATGCAGACATGTCAATCCATTTTCAATTAAGAGAACTAGTTGAAGTAAATGTAGGGATATGGATTCATTCAGAGACAAAAATGTTGACGTGACGTTTTATATGGACAAAAAGAAGATTTATTCATCATGTAGAGAATTTTTAAAGAAAAATTCAAGCTAAGGGATTGCAATATCGGACCACAAGTTCAATACCGGTATTCGGTATTTTTTAGATCTTAATACCGGGATACCGGTTTTAATACCGGTAGTAGAAATTTTAGAAAAAGAAATGAAACACAAGTGTTTTCTTTTTTTTATTAGCCAGTTTTATATTAGAGAGTGTAAATATCACAAAAAATGTGTAACTTATAAATTATAACAGTAAATACAGAATGACAAATTAATAAAGGAATACCTTATTTGTTAAAAAAGGGTCAAATATCACTATCCAGTCTGTGTGTTCTGCGGTTTTCATCTTATAAATAATGAAACCAAACCGAAGTATTATCAACTGATTTATTTATGTTCTTTAAAGTTATTCTTATTCATTAATATGGGTTATTATTTATGAGTATATCTATAATAAATGTGGAAAAAAATATTTTGAACCCTAAAGTATGATATGCAAATACAATGTGAATTACAAACTCGCCAATTTAAAAAATATAGAAATATTACGCGCTTAAATCACAAATATAACCTTGTTTTCACATATATGAATATCAGATTACGAATCCTGCGCTTGTGCAGTATCTCTCTGAGCTGTGTAATAGAATAGTTTAGCCCACCTCCTTCGAATTCACATATTTTATCACTTCTCTTGACTCTGTACGATGCAACTTTGTATTCACAGTCTAATTAATTTTACCAGACATAAAAACAAAAACGTATACTATTTTACTATGTTGGCGATCATTGAACATATAGTGGAGACGATTTTAAAAAAATTTCTAGTGAATACCGCGAAAAACTGGTATTTAAACTTGTGAATACCGGTATTACAAAATTGTACAAATAGCTCAAAGTACCGGTATTTGGTATCCCGGTATTCCAATCCCTATTCACGCGCTCTATCCTTAAAATGCATTTGATGTAAAGCTTTTTTTTTTCCGTATAACAATTTTGAAAACTGACTACAGCTTGTTTCCCTATAGCAAGGTGTAGTCTCACAAACTCGGAGCTGGGGTTGTTTCTGTTGGGTTGTGGGTTCAAATCCTGATGCCACTTGAAACCCACCAAGTGGAGTGAGTGAGAATAATATCAACGTCGCCAAATTCAGATAGATGAGGACTTTTGGGGTACGGACTTCGTAATTTTGAACCATAGTTAAGTGACGAGGACATTTGAGCTGGCACCTCCCTCTCTTATCTTTCACACCACACCAACGAGAGGACGTTTAAAATTCGTCAGATTGAACGCGCAGCGGCTCCTTCAACAAGGCGGATCTTCATTGACACTAGGTTTGAACTCTTGTCCTGTCCGTGACCTTGACCACTCGTATCGTGTTGAAGGGCTGATGTATATGTTCAGTCTGTCGTAGCTCAAAGCTGTCCTGCAAACGTGGTGTGAACGTTTAAAGGGTGGATACCTGTTCATGATTTGTCCTCGTTATTCGATCAAGGTTCAATACTGCAAGGTCTGTAGCCAATAGCCCTCGCGTTGCTTCAAAGTGTGACGCGCGTTGATGAAAATTATAGTTTAAAAAAAACTAAAAAACACTCTTTTATAGTTAATCGAACTATATAATTTGTAACTTAATCTTTAAGTCACCAAATCTGGAAATTTGATCTGAAATTAGTCGCCACAGATGCGGGATGTTGATCTGAAAATGGAAAATCGTTAATTCTGATTATCCTGATCAGGACAATGGAACAAAATTATTAAATTATTGTATTGTCATCGGTCCTGGACAAGTAATCAAAATTTCGAATTAATCTGACCTTTTAACCCTTTATCTACCGACGGTATTTATATAAGTACCACTTACTTTAAAATTACATAGAATAAACATTTTTACGAATGATCTGACGCGCGATACTTAGCAAGAATATTCTTTTAAATTCATTCTTCCAAGATATATGGCAGCACGGGTTCTATGA
>BMAV01015688.1:245488-256076 GCA_019973955.1 Trichonephila inaurata madagascariensis | reverse complement strand
TTACAAGATGCTTTATGTTCATTAATTTTTATAATAGTTATTTCACAATAACACACCATTTTATTCTTTTAGATATATATTATATCGATTTTGTTTTTTAATTTTTTTTTCTCATTTTTAATTATTCGTTTCGAAATTGCTTTTCCAACAAACTGAAAGCTTGTGAAGCATGCATACTAAAAAAGGGTTCTGAAACGATGTTTTAAGGTTAATTAAATTTTCTCTCTCTCTCTAGCTGAACAACATATCCTTTGAAATATTTCATGCTGAAAAATTTTTTTAATGTATTATTAATCATTGGATGTTATGACTAATTAATTTTCCTGGTGGATAGCTTTTCACGTAGTACATATCCAGGAAAGTTTAATAGTTCTTGTTGAATAAAAGCAATATCGAACCAAGCAAAAATAATTTTTCAAAGAAAATATGACCTTCATATTCTTATGCAACAGTTTTATTAGGTACTGAAACTTTAAAATAATCCCAGATTTTAATAGAAATTCCTCTTTTTATTAATTTAATGTTAAAGTAAGCTTCAGCTAAAATCTAAAAGGGGAAAAAATAGTTTTGTATGAAGGAATTTTGCAATAAGTATGCATGTCAAAATTTCATTTCCGTTAAAATTAGGGTCAAAGAATAGTTAAAAGTTCCTGCTCATATTTTTTTTAAGAAAGCTCTTTACAATTTTCAAGAATTCAAAATTCCTTTGAGGTTGTGTACTTTGGCATATTATTTGTAATAATTTAATTTTTGTTGGCCTTCACCTTAGTCCAGTAAAAATTTTTTCAATTTGAAAAATAACGAAAGTTTCATACTTCATTGTTCTAAATTCAAAGTTGTATAAACCATGAGATTATTTGAGGTCTATAGATTTTTGGAAGGAATTGCAAAAGCTTTTTAAAATACTCTGTTTAATATCTTGCCAATCTACTTTAAGTAATTTCTTTTTTAAATACTTCTCCTTTAACATTCTCTTACCTCTTGTAAGAGAGTATGGAAAACTAAATGTTTTGTTGTATACCAATAGTTGATAAAATCATACCTACATTTATTGATCGATATTATCTATTTTGGCTTTTTGACATGGAATGTACTCTCACGGAAAACAATCCAATAAGCTGAGCAATGGTTTGTTTTAAATGTCATGGTTTCGGACAAAAAAAACATCAATTAGTTTTGTGAGAACTTTTAAGGTAAGAAGCAAAATTTCTTGAACGATTATGTCTGATGAATACTATGCACTTTTCGGGTTCACTGATTCCAAACTCTCCTACTCAAGTTCATAAAAAATATACATTTTTAAAACAAATTTCGAAGATAAAAGATAAAGTGGTTTCCATTAAGTTTTTATTTATTTATTTTTTGTCATTTAAGCTATTATTTCAAAGGTTATAGGGAGAAATTCCTTAACACTGGTAGCGGATACAAAACATGAATGTTCGGAAACTTTCAAACAGAATAAAATACGCTTTTAATTTAAATGGCAAATCAATACCATTATCTTAAAAGGTGTCTATCTCATTTGCTTTCAATGAAATAGAAGGACTTTTAAAAGTCAAAGTGACCTTCTTACACAAAAGAAAAAGAATTAATTATCTCGAATCTTAAGAGAAGTATCTAGTTATAAAAAATCCTTTTTAAAATACACGCGGACTAATTCAATTTTTTTCTTACTTTGAAACAGGAGAAATGCAAGCATTTTGAATACACAGAATTCAAAACAAGGTTGTTAATTAATTAATTAATCAAGCGCAACATTGGCACAATTTCAATCGTTCGTAAAATTGTATTTTTACAACTGTTTTTATGTAATATTCCCTGTAATTTTTTTAAGACTCACGAGAGAAAGGTAGGAATGACCTTTAAGACCTGATGAACTAAATGAATTATTTCGAAGAATTCTTGTAAGTCTCCCTTTCAACAATTTTGTCTTTGCATCCGATTTACTTGATTGCAGTTAAATCTAATTAGATATCTTCAAAACGAAAAAGAAAAAAAAAACCTTTTTGGGCTAAAAAGAAACTTCATTTAAATTGTTAATTTGAAACAAAAATATAGCTCTGGTGAGTTTTTAATACTGCTTTGCATATGCAATTATTTTAAGATCATTTTTTTTTTTTTTTTTTTGCAATTAAAATTGCTCCATTTGTAAAATAACAGAGAACTTTTCAGTAAAAATGTATTTGTATTACTGGGTTCAATGTAATATTTGCTCATGGAGATATTTATTTGTCACAGCCGTGTTTTATTTTTAATCATATTGATAAGTCGAAGGTGTAACAATAAATGTATAACTTAAAAGCCACCACCTACAGCCACCTGCTGTTTAAGAATCAAAATTAAATGTAAATAATTTACGGAAAACTTAATTCTGTACGACAGTGCTTCTCAAATTTTCAATATTTGCGACCCAATATTCAATCATAATTTTCAGCGTGCCCCCTCCCTCCATACAATAACAATGTATTGAATTCATTTATACTATACTTTGATGGTAAATCTAGAATACGACTTAAACCTAATTAGTACCATGGACGTATATACACGTCTCACTCAGCCAAAGTGTCATTTTTCCTGTACGTATATATACGTCCTTCCGAAGTACGATCTTTTCTTTGCACTGCTGTCCATAAAATTATTCCGAAGGCTGTGGAATGCAATAAAAAGACCTTGACAGTGTGTCCGGTGACATTGGTAACGAATTGCGTAACTATTTTTGAATCGACATTTAATTATGACAGAAATTGGGTCGCACATATTGAAAGTTTGAGAAGCACTGTCTTGATGAGTTTAATGAACTAGTTGCATTACTATTTGTTATTATTTTTCTTTTTAGTTATCTATTTAATACACTGTACGCGTTGTTAATACGTTAAATTTAATCCTAAACTCTTAGTGGATATGCAATCAAAACTCATGGACAAAAGGTACAAAAAATTATAATCATTATTGATTTTGAAGGAAAACGTTCTAGATAGGTTTCAATCTTTAAAATTTCCAATTTTTTTTTAAGCATTATTTTTTTAAAATGTATACATGCTGTATTCTTAATCCGAAAATGCAAAATAATTTTTATTTGCACTATTAAAGGCTATACATATAGCATTGCGTTCAATGATCCCTAGGTTTCTCTTTGAAGCCTCCAAGTTTAAAATGTTAAAAAAAAACACGTTTTCTTACAATGTTTATCAAATCTGTTACTTTGAGGTATTTCAGATGAATATCTGCATAAAAATGATTAGACAAAATATATAAAAACATGTTTTGGAAAAATGATGTTACAACTTTACCATGGAAACAGATTTAAAATCATACTTATTTATGAGAACGTAAAAACACTACATTGAAATAATTCAATAACAATTATGTTACAGCTTACATTGCCAAAAAAAATTCTTGATTATAAATATCAAAAATTATCTTGAATAATCCTTAGTATAATTTCAGATATAAATCTGCATGTGAAAAATTATCTCATTATACTATTTTTACAAACAACAATAACTAAAAGAAGCTAAGTTACGGAAAATACAATATGACTGTTTCTCATTTTTTCAGTCGTCGCGCGACATACAACACAGACCATTCGAGCACAAAGAGAGAAATGTAACAATGAGCTAAATTCATGTGATGTCATAGTCACATGAATATGACAACCACGGATTTCTATCCAATCAGTTCAAAAACCTATGTGACATCATAGTCACACGATAAAACAATCATGTGTTTCCACTTAATTAATTCATGCGCTTCGTTGTTACCACTTTTACTCTTAGAAGAAACTTTCTCTTAAAAAGAGCATATTTGTCTACAATAATAACGCAAGTAATAAACAAAATGCATTTTATTTAAAAATACATGCATGAAATAAGACTTTTTGAAGAATTTTTTTATAACAATTTCACATCTTTATTCTATTATAAAATTTGAAATTTTGCAACTAGAACAACAAGCGCAATTAGTTCGATATCTTTTTTAAATTCAATGGAGAACTCAAATTTATCTGTACCATGTGATTGGCATTAATTGAGCCCATTCGGTAAAACTGAGAATTATATAAATTTACAATTACAGCTCTCTTTATATTATTATACTTTTTTTCTGGTTATCCGCGCGCGCGCGCGTATTCATTTTGCATCATATATTAATCACTAAAATCAATTTTCAATTTTTATTTCAGTAAGAGGGTGTTTTTTTATTTAAATTAAATAAGTATTAGTTTAAAATTCAATATTTCTCACTAAAAATTTCTTAGAAATGTTAAATTTTGATATTTCTTATAAATTGACTCTTCATTAAAAAATTTTATCTTCTTGTTATAGATATTAGCTTATATATTGTTATGTAGATCGGGGTTCGAGAGGATTTTATGCAATCAGTCTCGAAGAGCGAAATAGTTCTTCAGGAGCGAAGGAAATTTACTGTCGAGAAACAATCCTTAAAATACAGCAACTATATTAGCAGAATGAATCTCAGAAGACCTTCACACCTTCTACGGCGTTCAGACACAACTATTCACAAGCACTCACTCGTTCTACTCAACAGTAGAACTAATAATTAATAGCTGGTCGACTCTTCACGGTCAAATCAATACTAGTCTACAAAGGTCAAAACAAGACTAACTCTGTTTCGGCGAGCGACTCCCAATTTATAGGGCTCATGGATTTTTCTCGAAAAATCCACTTGCGTCATTGATCGTAATTTTTGTATATTTCTCCCACAGTTTTTCAAAAGAATCCATATGGTCACCAAAATGTTCGCCATGTCACCAACACGTTTGCCAAAAATGCGGCAAACTTGACTTTATGGCCAAGATTTCGGCAAGTTTCCATTGAATCGCTTTTATAATGAAGGGAATGGCGTTGCTTGCAATTATTACAATTTTAACAAAAATATATGCAACATAGAATAATATAAACGTATTACACTTCAAATGTAAATTATTTACACTATTTTAAATATTCCTTACACAAAACTCCTAACAATATTATAGCATACATGTTTTTTTTTCACACGTTAAATCTAAAATTTCCTGTGTAAATGGAGTTTACGATAATTTTAGAAATCCATAGAAGGAAACATAACTTACGTAGAAAAATAATTTTAGCTCATTAAGGTGTATTTCATTTATTTAAATAAATGTTTGGAAACTTCGAAACAATTTAAGAATAAGTAAACAATACTTTTATTTCTCAGTTTCGACAACCTAACGTGTACTCGCGATCGTTGTATTCATAATAGTAAATGGCTCTACATCTTCATGAATGAAACAGTCAATATCTATTAATTTACCATTTTAATATTTTCAATTATATTTGCAAAACTTTATTCAGGAATGGTATTGCTTTCCAAAATTTCTGAAAAATTCATTCATATTTTATTCTTTGCCCATGCCAATGTATTGGAAAGAATGGTATGATTTCAATGTTACATTTTTCACAATCAGATTGGATTAATGCGGTTTGTATTCAGAAATATAAATCAGAAAATCTATTTAAAAACAAGTAATGTAAAAAAAAATAAGAATAAGTCAATTCCTACTTAGGTCAACAAAGAAATTAAAAAATTACAATTAAAGTAGAACGTCGTTTATCCGAATGTTTATTATCCAGAGCGTCAAATATCCAAATCAGTGATTTTTGAGCCTTTGCAGCGAAATTCAGCGAATCAGAGACCTCGCAGCGAAAAAAGGAAGGTGTACAATGCTACAGAGAAAAATAAGAGATTATTTTCCACAATAAAGGTAAATTGCGACATTTTGTATCTATTTTGGTTTTTTTTCAAGCACGTTTCCCGCATGTTATGATTTTCAACATTCGTATAGTGTCCGATTAATATTCTGCATGAATCGCATTCGGTTTTCGGTTATCCGAACGGTGTGCGTTCCTAATTGATTCGGATAAATGACGTTCTACTGAAATTTAAATACATTAGAACCTCTATATAAAGAAACTCTATATTGAGAATATTCCTATATAGCGAACTTTTTCCTGTAACCTTGAACATTTCACGATTTTCTTCGTAAAATAACCTCCCTATAGCTAAGTGCCTTTTCTATACAACCAACATTTTCTTTTGTGATTCAATTTTTGTTCTCCCTGTTTTTAAAGTATTTCTAGACATTACAAGTTATTCTCTCTTTAACATATTTTATGGTGGTCATGAACTGGTTTTATTAGATCCTAACTCACCGAGAGCAATAGAGTTCTGGACGTTTCATCCGAGAAGTGGAACCATTAACCCCCATTGCCTAGATCACTAGAAACATCTTCGATATCCTCTTTTACCCTCAGTGGAGTTTTCCCATTTCCCCGTGTTCTAATTATAAAATAATGTATATTTAATATAACGTATGTTTTAAATTGTAAAATGTCCTTAAAATTCATTAATTTTAGTATAAAATTATTTTCTTAATATTGAAAATACGGTGAATTCTTCGACGTTCTTTTTTTCTTGTTTTCTTGCAGTTTTTCTTCTCTTTTGATAGGTAAGATATATAAAATGAACATATATTAATTTTTAAAAAAAAGGTGTGAATTATTACTTTTTAAATATATAGTGCTTGTGAATTTAAAATTTGTTTTATGTGGCTTATGAAGTATATTAAAAGATGAGAGAACCTCTATATAACAAATTTTCCATATAACGAACTTTTTTCCGGGATTTAGCGACTTCGTTATGTAGAGGTCCGACTGCATATATATATATACATGTGACGGAATCACTATATTATATAAGTGGCGAAATAGAAATTAATTTTCCATTTTCTTCTCTATATATAATGTTCGATTATTAATTTTGGCTGTTACTATTTATTCGTTAATAAAATTGAATTATTCCAATAAAATAGTACAGTAAAAAGAAATAACATTCACAGAAATTAGGCCATCCCAGGTGGGATTCGAACCCACGACCTTTGTATTAGAAGTCGAACGCGCTATCCCTTGCGTTACTGAGACACAAAGAACGATTTTCTTTTCTATATAAGCTGTTGGAGTATTATTTTTGTTTGTTACTATTTATTCAATTTTTAATTTAATTAATGAATTAATATTTCAAAAACTGTATTAACATCAAGTGTCATCTACAACAAATTTAAAAAAACGTATTTGAACTTGAGTGGGTGAATAGGAAGTATTTATTAACGATTGAAAATTTGAACAAGATATCTATCTATATAGAGAGAGAGAGAGAGAACTTTAATAGTAAGAATTGAAAAAAAAAACTTTTGAGTAAATTTATCTCGTAGGAATTTATTTATTTTAACATATAAATTTTAAAATTCTTTTCATCCTTACCAATTAGAAGAATATTCTCTTCAAAATGGCGAAAATAATCTTCAGATATTCACCTTATTTTCACCAATATTCGCATCTATATTATTATTAACATCATCATTGATTCTCTGTAGTCCTTATAAAAAGTTAGTTTAAATTCCCTTCACATGGAAATTTATTTAATTCACTTTCTTTCAATGAAATTTTCATTATTCTCGTTAAATACATTCTTAACAAAACGAGAAGTAGTATTTGGAAGCTTCAGAGACATAAATCAATTGTCTTGCCTTAGATCTTTAAATTTTCATTGTGTTCAATATTTAATGCAATTATTAAACTCAAAAGTCTCAAAAACTCTAACTAATTCTAAAAGAGAACGAATTCACTACGTTCAATATTATTTAATCAGCTTACGAATAACTGAATTCAAAGATATCTTCTGCATTTGAATTCCTTATTAGGTAATAATTAACAGTAAAGTTTGAATTCATATTTCCTTAATGAAACTATTGTAATCTTATTTTAATTAGACTTATTGTAGTAATTATTCAACGGAGGAAGTAGAAAAGCTTTCATTTTGAAGTTGAAGGAAATTCGATTGTATCCAGATGAAAGTTTGTTGAATATTCCTGGTGTCTTTTCTAAATTACGATAACGGATTCAATAGATTTTAACATATTGTTTTGTGGTTTGTGCCCCCCCCCCCCCCCCGTAGTTGCCCTATTTCTACGATACCTACTCGATTTGTGTAGGAAAGAAGGAAGAACTAGACGTTCCAGTCATCTTAATATCTCTTTATTAAGATCTTAACTTAATCAATATATACAATAATAATAAATATAGAAAGCGAATCTGGAGTGAGAAGACACAATTCGTATTACAAAATAATCCGTAATTGACCACTATATCTAACTTTACAGATTACGGCTAATCTCCTTAATACACGTAGTTCCTTATATCTTAATTGAAGACGTTTACCGCTAAATCCTAGGTAACAGTTACTCTCGTGGTTATACTGACGTGGTTTTAATCCTTGTGGAAAGGTATCCACCTTTATCTTGAAGGCACAGGTACGGGTAGGTTAATTCTTGAACTTGTAATTTCCTCTAACTCTAACTTAAGCGTTTCAAATCATAAACATAGACCTCATATAGCAACTTCACATAGCCACACCGCGAACACTAAATTTCTACTATTAATATGATTCCTAATTTACATACACACGTTCTTCTTCTGAAGTTGGTTGGAAAGAATTGCCATTCTGTCCCCAAAGAACCCAAGAGGACATTAATGGAAATCGCGATGAAAGCCCGTCACAAGCTTTGATTTTTATTTTGTTTGAAATTTTTCATAGAGAGAGAGAACTTACTAAACTTGTGTGTGTGTGTGGTATAAGTTAAAATATTTGAAAGTATTATAAGCAGTTCAGAAGAAATTTGAAAAATATAACCCGTAATGAAATTTATTTAAAAAACTTTCTTTGCAAAAAAAGTTTATGTGTGTGCATAAATATATATATATATATATATATATATATATATAATGGAGAAAAGTGATTCACTCAGTCACTCATCATGATGTCTCCGAAACTATTAGTTCCCTACAGACTTAAAATTCAGTAGGCATGTTTCTTTCATAGAGTAGAGATCCGTTACAAACAGGTTTTGCAAAAATTGGCTCATTAGAGGATTTTGGAGAAAATTATATTTATATATATATATATTCATGAAATTTTATGAGTTCATATTAAAAACAATTTTATATATATACGTTGTGGTCCTCACCCTCTAGGACTTCCGCATAAATAAATAATTCTTAACCTACCCACGATATGCAGTCGTAACTTTAACACTGCAAATCTATGTACTCAGCATTTTTTCAATTATCCCTTATGTAATCATCTCGTACAATATGTTTCCACCAATCACGAGATCTGTCCACGGAAGTCATGTGAATTTTAGAACTTCTTGTCTGAGTTTCGTATAAAAAGCCCATTCGTTGGAAAATTTACGCCTCCTTTGCATTTGTCAACATGCTTTGTTAATATTTGCTGTTGATTTGTGTGTGTTGTTTTTAAATTTAAGTGTCTACAGATTAGTAGAAAAGGATTTCTATCCTACAACAAGTCTTCTTCATCATCTCAATACACCTTATACATTTACAGTATAATAAACGACTGATAAATCTTCGAAGCAAAGTCCTCAATAGTTAGTTTAAAAAAAAGAATTCAAACCATTCACCAACCCAACGACTTTATATATATGCAGTCGGACCCCGATTTAACGGATTCATCGGGATCGAACATTTTGTTCTCTAAATCAGACTTATTCGTTATATCGGGGTCCAAACAAAAGGCAAGCTTTTTGCATTTACCTTTTGGAAATTCTACAATCAGCAACTACGCAAAAAGCATTCATTGTTGAAAATGTTACACTTCTTTATTCATAGCTACTAGTGAATTATTACGCACCAGTTATTTGGAAATTTTAAAATACTGTCTGATAAATGCTTGAAAATCTTTTTGATTCCGGAAGTTCTTTTTTCAACTTTATGCAAAGAAAATACTGCGTCATTTATATCCTGCTGCCTAAGGTATGTTTCCGCAATTTCCAAATAATGTAAAGCATTAGAAAATGTAACAGCTTTGATAAGAGTTTCATTATCAATTTCTGCATCAGAATCACTATTCACTGGCTCCGACGAACCGACAGTTCCCTGATTTTCAGTTGCACAGATACGCTGATTGTCATCAAATATAGCATAATCGTTGAAATCTTAAGATATTTTCTGCATTATGGAGTGAGATGAGATAAGGTAGCAGTTTCCTGTCTTATTCAAAACTAACGCGGTAGGTTACACTCATGACTAATCTGCACCTGTTAAGTCTAATAATGCTCTGCATTTTTGCCGTAGACAGTTACCACTTACAAGAGAAATTTTTCATCTGTTTCGTACAAAAAAGATATTATTTGAAAAAAAAAATCCTTTTTTTTTTCTAACATTAACTAATAAAAAAATATTTTCAACTGTTGAAATAATTCGTTAACTCAGGATTTATTATTCGATAAAAAGGGGGTTTGCCTTCATTTTAATCCGGGAAAGATATAAATTCGTTTAAAAAGTGTTCGTTAAATAAGTGTCCAACTATATATATATATATATCAGAGTGGCGCACGCAAAGGAGGGGGCCCCCGATTACGGACCCTCCCCCAAGGATGGCCCTTGATTTTTTTTTCGAATGATTATAATCCTATGTGTATAGTTCGCAAAATTTAATTAAGTATTTGTAAATAATAATTAATTTTACTAAT
>BMAV01015688.1:198581-237414 GCA_019973955.1 Trichonephila inaurata madagascariensis | reverse complement strand
CTGTTTAAAGTACCGGCAATGCGTACTAGAGGAGTGCGAGAGTGATATCCAATACCGCCCCACACCATAATACCCAGTGCAGGACCAGTGAGGTGGTGCATAACGCAGCTATTCAGCATCCTCTCTCCACGGTGTCTCCAGACTCGAATCCGACCATCGTGGTGTTTCAGACAGATGCGTAACTCGTTCTGCCACCCACATCCTTCTTTCATCGCACCATTGCTGGCGAAGACGTCTGTGGTTCTGCGTCAAGGGTAGACCAAGCAATGGACTTCTTGCGGACAGACCACTCTGCTGTAAACGGCGTCGAATGCTACGCGCAGACTCAATGTGCTGTGCTATGGTTCATAATGTGACTGAGAGATCCGTCACTGCCATGCGCACAATTTGCCTGCCCTGACGTGAAGGGGTGCACTGAGGTGGATGCGATCGACCACGTCGGTCCATCGTACCCTCCTGCATCCAACGGTCACATATTCGCATTACAGTTGTTTGGTTTCGTCCAACACAACTACCGATTTCCCTGAAAGATAATCCACAATCACGGTAGGCCACTATCCTTCCTCTGTCGAACCCGGATACCTGATCAAAAGCTGATCGCTGTTTTTTACGAGACATAACTGATCGTTTTTTGAAAAAAACCACAAGAAAAACACAATTGCCGAATTTGAAATCGTCAAAGTGTCCAAGACTTAAATAGCGCTTTGAGGTGGCGCCACAGGCGCGCGTGATGTGTGTCTGTGCTGAAATTCTAATCATTTGCATATCTTACCTCCGCTAATGAATGTTGTAAATTTCATGTTATTTGCATGCTTCCTTCAGGGTGTTGCATTTACGGTGGCCAGCAGTGTAAATAAATAAATAAATATATAGAGAGTGTGAGCTAATAGTAGGAATTGAAAAAAATCTAACTAAAATACGAAAGACTGTGTATGAATCATCAATGGTACACTAATCAAGGTCACTAATCAATCACTAATCACACGGTTTCAGTCGGATACAAATTTTTGCTAAGGATCAACAACGCATAAAAGTGCAAGAGTTTAAAAACGCAACAGACATTTTCTTTATACCCAATAACTTTATTTGATAACCTTGAAGAGAGGTGTTGTGAATGCCATTCAAAATTGTACTGTGTGCCTAATCTGTCTCACGTGCTATATGTTGCCAACTCTTGTAACAGTGTATAATTTTCACTTAAAATGAGTAGATTTAATGCTTTTAAATACCTAAAATATCATGTGAATAAAATTACATCATATATAGAATGTATTGACTGGTATACCCGTTCTTTGCACGGGTGAATTAAAACATTAAACAATACAGATTGAAGGATAAAGAAGTTTTTAATGAGCTCATTTTACTTGAATAGCAAATTAAACAAACAAAAATAAAAAACCTTCCTAAGAGGATCTCTGCTCAGCAAAAGTAACATATTGTTACACATTTTGTCTAATGAACTCTTAAAATAGTGTAAAAAATTATATCTAAATGACTAATACTTTAATATTACTTTCTGTTGTATTTATTTTGTGTTAAAATTCCAACATTTGCAAACAATGCCATTCCTTACATGTTAATGACGATTCAAAGGAAACATAGCGAAATGTTGGCGATAGAGCCGAATTAGCATCCTTTTTGGATCACCCTGTTGGCAACTTGGCGATTGATTGAACGGTGTGAAAGTTGATATTCTGTAGCGCCATGTCGTGGGGAGCTGCAACAAAGAGAATAGCCCAAAAACATTCTCCACAAAAAAATACATATACATGACAATTTTCATAATCATCGGTTGAAAGGTGTTGGAGTGATGCGATTTCATATATACAAACATCCATTTATATAAAGACCCAGTTAAATTTAGGACAGTTACAAATGGTTTTAATACATATATCAGCAAAACAGGCAAAATTATCCATGGAATATTGCATGATACAATAAATAATCTTAAATCCACAGCCATTCTTAAAAATAGTAAATCACTTATTGAACAAATGAAAGATAAAAAAAATTATTCAGTCTATAGTTTGGATTTTGTAGATCTCTTTAACTCTAGTAATATTGATGATTTGATTAACATACTTGTAAATTTATATAAAGATAATTTATTTAATAATGTTAATTATGATAGATTTGGTTCACTACTTAGGTTTGTACTTAAAGAGAACTATATATATCATAAAGGTAACTATTATCTGCAGATTAAAGGTTTGCCACAAGATGGCCCTGCGAGCAACTGTCTTGCCAATTTATACTTACATTATTTTGAAAGTAGTTACATTAATAATTCTAAATATTATGTTTCTCGTTATATGGATGATATAATCATTTTTGGCAAACAAGCCAATTTTATAGCTAACATTAATTTTTATCCACAATATCTTAATTTAATACAGACAAATAATAACAACAATGATGCAAGCAAATTTTCTTGACATACATGTCAAATTATATGATAATGTAATAGTTTCTAATATTTATGATAAAAGAGAAGAATTTAATTTCAATATTATAAATGTTCCTCATTGGGAGAGTAATGTACATGTTTCTATATTCAGAAATATTGTTATTAATTATATACAACGTAATAAATTTCTGGTTTCAAAAAAATCAGGCATTATAAATAACTATAAACATTTTACTAAATATTGCTTAAATCAGAAATACCCAATTAATTTTATTAATAGTTATATGAATAAAGCTATTCAAAATAGTTAGGATTAAAATTCTGAGATTGTGATAATAGTTTATTACTATAAACTTAAATATTTCATAGTTATAGTTATCTCCGTAATCTAGTATTAGATAAAATTACTTATTATTTTATTTACTCTAGTGTTATTAAAGATATGCTATAATTTGCAACTATTATTAATTTTTATTTCCTTTCTTTTTATACTTTTGTCAAGTGCTACATTTCAGCCCTTCACTTGATTTAAATCTGCATTAGGGTCCGGAATCTGGCAATAACTTATTTATTGCACTCAGAATTAGCGCGGGCTTTGCATTTGGAAGTGCAATTTTTAGGTAAGTTACCTCTATCTTGTAATGGATTTAGATATTCCTATCCATTATTTTCTATTCGTGTTTGCTCAGTGTTATTTACATAAAAGGAGGAAAGTTGGCTGGCCAAAAAACATGTTCAACTCCACTTTTATATAAATTATTTTATATATTAGCTGTCCTGTCAGTAATGTTTATAACACTGCCGCATCCATTTTATAATTTTTAATCTAATTTTTAATCTCGATTACTCATATGTCCTTCATTGTGTGATTTTCATACTGTCGATGTGTTTTTCGAATGTTATTGTTTGGATGTTATCTCTTGTTTGTAGAGAATTAGCCTATATATAGATAGATAGATATTAAGAAAATTAATCTACGATTGCACAAACACATGTTTGTATGAATAAACATAAAGGCTCTAGTGTGATTTAAAAATTAAATATTGAAGAATTTAATTACTTGTATATGATATAGTTTATTCTTAAAAATCTTTCAATGTACTTTAATAATAGATATCCTTTAAGAATGAAATTTATTCTAAATTAGTTTCTTAGTTTAAAAATAATTCTTAGAATGCATAAAATTATTAAATTCTTCTTTTTTTGTTTGTTTTGTAATTACTTCGCAGATACAAATTTTTTATCCTTTCTTAATGGAATGATCTAACATTGTATTTAATTGGTTCCTCAAAAATGTAAAAGCCAATTTTAGGTTTAAAAAGTAGAATATTTTCCATTGTTTGCTTTTCAACATGGGTAAATTTAATTAATCTCTTATCCAGAGACCTGGTTTAATATTGCCCTTTTTTTTTATGGAACCAACTTCAATAATGAAAAACTAGAAAAAGGAGATTAACTTTGCCGACTTAATTTCTCTTAAAAATTTCTTACTTAAACATCATTACAATAGAGTGCTTCATAAATCAGCAATTTTTATTTGTTTTATTTCCTAAGAATATATTGCTTTCGTTTAGATATCTAATTCAGCTTCTTTATTAAGTGATTTTTAATTTTAATGACCAAAATCCTTACTAATTCTGCCTGGGGACTTAGAACTTTTTAGCTTTATTTATTCATTGAGGAAAATATTTTTCCACGGACACATAAAATGTGTGAATAAACATCTAAAAGAAATATAATAATTATTTTCAAAAGGTATGTCAAATTTTTCATTAGTGTAAGGCTATTTGCAATGAAATTGAACATCTTAGAATTTAATTAATTATAGGGATGTTTGTAGAATTTTAAAAATGCTCCTTTGTGAAATATTTCCCTTCGTAGTTATTTTTTCATATTAAATTGTTTACTCAAAATAGACTTCAGATAAACAACATTTCACAGACAGCATAGAAGAAAAATAAAATTCAGAAATTTAATTTAAGTTTTTTAATTCTTTGTTGTGAAAATTAATTGCATTTCTTTACAAAAGGAGTTTATTATGATTGTTAGGACATTTACATGCAGAGCGTACTTTTCGTAAGATATTTCATGTAAAATCAAGTATAATCAAAAAAAGTAATTTTTGTAAATTATAAAAATAAATTAGAAATTGTGAATAAATATTTTACTAAGTAGCATTTAGCATAAAATTAAACAGAAAAAAAACTTAAGATATTTATTTTAATTTAAAAGTTTCCAATTTGATAAATAAAATATTCTAACAAAATGGTAAATAATTCTGGTTACATTATGAAAGAGAGATTAAAGTATTTCGTAAGCACTTGTGATTTTTTTAGAGGTGATGGTCATAATTTCGTAACCGACATTGTCGGGTCATGTGTTCGAGACCTGGTATACTTTTAGACCACCATGTAGAGGAGAGGTGCTGATGCACGTTAAATCTATCGAGGATCCAAGTTCATAGGTTAACGCTATGTGGAAGTTTGAGCATAGGGTTAGCAATCAGCTAGCAATGATCTCCTATGTTCCGGTTTACATACAAGAGGTGGCTGATGAACTGCATCTCGTCGGCTAAGTATGTCCCACACATGCTTTATTGGATTCAAGTAATGTGAGAATGCTAACCATTCCCTATACGGAAATCCTCAGGTTGAAGGCACTTGTTTATGGTGTTTGATCGGTGAGGATGAGCCGTTGTCTTCCATAAACACAAATTATCCACTCATGATACCCTTAAGCAAACGTACATGTTGTTTTAGAATGATGCCCCTATAAATTTGGCCTTTAATGATTTCGATTTGAACATCAAGATCTGTTCTGGAGGTCAGTATAATCTACTTTCAAACGTGCACTCCTGAACCCTGGTAATGGTGACATCCAATGATGTTATCTTGGTGGTAAAGGGTACCCGGCGTTCTCCATATGAAAGTCTGATGGGAATCAGATTGCAAACTAAGCCTGGACTCGTCAAAAACATCACACAAGCCTACTGTGAGGATGTACACATAGCTTTTTCTCTACTCCCGGTTAACCGCTGGCGACAGTGTTTCCGTCTGGCATTTGACCGGCCGGCGAACATATAGATCAATATGTCCCAAACATTTGTACATGGTTTGCTTTGAAACTGTCGTACCTGTGGCTGCAAATTGCAGACGAGACAGGTTGGATAATGTGTTCCGTCTGTAGCGTAACTCGAGGATGACCTGTACTGCCCCGTCTAATGACATTTCTTTCATCTTGGAATTGTTGCCAAAGCCTAGAGAAGACACTTTGAACAATCCCAGTTCCTCAGATACTTCCATCTGAGTATGCCCGCATTCCATTTGGTCGATAATTCTACCACGTAAAAATTCATCCACATGCATCCTTTGTGTCATAGCTATTCGGTTATGTCACTGAAAGTCTTAAAGAACGCTGGTGAACAATTTTACTTCTTTGCCGCTTTCGTCTTTGTGACACATTATTGGTGTCATTTGGTAGCTTCCTATAATTTTCATATTATTCTTGAAGATGAGTGTGTTAATTCCACAGATGAAATTTTTACTTTAGAGTTAGATTTCTGTGTGAGTCCTTAATTTATGGACATGGGTACAGTTATCCGGCCGGGCAATGAATCTCAGAGATTCGGATATTTTCACATAGAATTTTTTCCCCAAGCATTTTCCAAATGTTTAGTTAGATGGGATGTCAGAGATGCTTGCTCATCATTGCTGAAACGCATTCTATGGGAAAGAGATCTGGTGATCGCGCCATCCAGGGAAGTGGCGGAAAAGTATACAGACAAGCATTAGAAAAGTGTGTCATGCACTAACAGAAATATATTAAAATATAGTTCAATTGTTCGTGGAAGATAGGGCAAAACTACTGGATGTAAAGATGTCATAGACAACACTCACAAAGGGTTGGATATCAAATGAAGTGGCTCTCCACACCATGAATGCTGGTCGTTTTGTTCTTTTCCAGACTCATCTTCGCTGGTCGTCCACGCTCAATTCTTAGCGGAACTCATGGCTAAAACAGTATTAAGCCGCATGTAGAATTTTTCAAATGCACCAAAATGTTCCGAAAATTAAACAAATGAAATACTTACATAAAGAAAATGATTGCTATTTTTGAATAGAAATAAAAATGACGATTGTCTTCTCATTAAAAGAATACCAGAGAAAAAGGTGCAGGGATTAAAAACCTTCTAAATACAAAAAAGGAAGAAAAAAGACATTACAAAATAAAAAAATAAATAAAAAAACAAGAAAAATATTTTTTTCAAAAAAAGTTGAAACTTTTGATATACGTTTGGTAAATTACATTTCTTTTCTTTCTGTTTTTGAGAGAGTAAAAAGTTTACGAAGGAGAACAAATGATATGTCTCAATATTCCTTTTTTCATAGTGAAACTTTAATAGAATCTCGGGGAAAAAATATGTTGTTTTCTTACATTTAATTTATATGAAACTAGTCAGTCGGATAATTTGGAAGGACAGTCTTTTATCAAGTTTATATATTGTATTTTACTTACTTTTTGAAATATCTTTTACGGTTTATTTACTAGTAACTATATAACACCAAAATATATCTTTGAAAAAATAATCTTTTCACAATTTTTCCAGTTCTCAGTATTGTATGCTTATGCCCTATTTATGACTGAGATACATACTTTTTGTGATATATATGAAAATTATATTTCTATATCTCACGATATATAACATATTTGACAGTTTAATTATGAGTAAAAAACAGCTGGAAAACTCATTAATTATAATAAAAAAAAGTTTGTTTTGAAAGGAATGAAAAAATATCCCTTGATAAAACTTCCTTGTTTGAATTCTGTTCATTTATTAACTCTTCCAGCTAATATTAAAAGGTAAATAAAAATTATTTTGATTAAAACTTAATGCAATTTATTTCTTTTTTTCATTTTAGATGTGGATTTTTTAATGGTTTTTCAGTGAAGGATCTGTTTAACCTCAGTTGGAACAGCAGCGATCTGATGAACTGAAGATTTTAAGAAGAAATTCTCTCTTTGTCCATCTCATTTTCGTAAGCCGTACATATATTGTATACCTATTGTATCTGAAGTATATCTAAACCTTTCTACTTAGAATGGATCTAATGAAATATTTTTGTTTGTGTAATTTATTTCATAATGGCTCCCATTAGTTCGAATTGCGCAAAATTATTTTTTCAGCAATCTTTAATAAAGATGGATTTTTTTTAGGTTATAACTTTTTTCAGAGTTTCAAATTGTTTTCTCTTTATAAAAGAAGCGGAATCCTCCTTGATTGGGTTTAACACATTCGCTGCCAGTAAAATTGATATATGCATCCTCAGAAGCCGAATTACAAAACAGTGTTTTATTGATTAAAAAAATTCTTTATATTTTAGTTGTAAAATCAGAAAAACGAAAAAAAACCTTTCAGGCTTCACTCTTTTATAGTAATCCTAATATTTGTGCTTCAGTCAATTTTTTATTTACTTTCCTTTTCTTAGGCTGTGAAGGCCTTGCAATACTTGTTATCTCCGCCATTTTTAAAAATGGATGTAAAATATTTTTTAAACACAAAATTTTAAAAAAAAAAACCAAGCACATAAAATATAAAAATAATACTTCAGTAGCATACCTCAAAAACTCTTTCTTTCAACCTCCAATACCGCACTAAAAATAAAGCAGCATATAACTTCTCATAGTCGATAAGAAGATAAAAATGCTTGCTATCCTTGCTATACCTCCAATTCAGTGGCACTTCCGTGTATATAATCAGTATCTCACTGACAATCGTCAGTACGCCCTAAAGTGAGCATTGGTTTAAAATTAAATTTAATATATATATATATATATATATATAGGCTAATTCTCTACAAACAAGAGATAACATCCATCAATCACATTCGAAAAACACATAGACAGTAGAAAAGATACACATTGAAGGACTTATGAGTAACCGAGATTAAAAATTATAAAGTGGAGGCAGCAGTATTATAAACATTGCTGACTTAGGACAGCTAATATATAAAATAATTTATATAAAAGTGGGGTTGAACATATTTTTTGGCCAGACAACCTTCCCCCTTTATGTAAATTATACTGAGCAAAAACCTATTGAAAGTAATGGATAGGAATATCTAAATCCATTACAAGAAAGAGAGAACTTACCTAAAAATTGCACTTAAAAATGCAGAGCCCGCGTTAAATCTGAGTGCAATAAATAAGTTATTACGAGATTCTGGAACCTAATGCAGATTTAAATCATGTAAATGGCTGAAATGTAGCACTTAACAAAAGTATAAAATAAATACAAATAAAAATTAATAAGAGTTACACAAATTATAGCATAACTTTAATAACACTAGAGCAAATATGAATAATATAAAAATAAGTAATTTTATCTAATATTAGAATATGGAGATAACTATAACTATGAAATATTTAAGTTTATTGTAATAAACTATTATCAATCTCAGAATTTTTAATCCTTACTATTTTGAATAGCTTTATTCATATAACTATTAATAAAACTAATTGGGTATTTCTGATTTAAGCAATATTTAGTAAAATGTTTATAGTTATTTATTATTTCTGATTTTTTTGACACCAGAAATTTAATACGTTGTATACAATTAATAACAATATTTCTGAATATAGAAACATGTACATTACTCTCCCAATGAGGAACTTTTATAATATTGAAATTAAATTCTTCTCTTTTATCATAAATATTAGAAACCATTACATTATCTTTTAATTTGACATGTATGTCAAGAAAATTTGCTTCATTGTTGTTAATATTTGTCTGTATTAAATTAAGATATTGTGGATAAAAATTGATGTTAGGTATAAAATTGGCTTGTTTGTAAAAAATGATTATGTCATCTATATAACAATAAATATAATATTTTGAATTATTAATGTAACTACTTTCAAAATAATGTAAGTATAAATTGCCAAGACAGTTGCTCGCAGGGCCAATCTTTAATCTGCAGATAATAGTTACCATTATTATATATACAATTCTCTTTAAGTACAAACCTAAGTAGTGAACCAAATCTATCATGATTAACATTTTTAAATAAATTATCTTTATGTAAATTAGCAAGTATATTAATCAAATCACCAATATTAATAGTTAAAAAGATCTTCAAAATCAAAACTATAGACTGAATAATTTTTTTTTATCTTTCATATGTTCAATAAGTGATTTACTATTTTTAAGAATGGCTGTGGATTTGATATTATTTATTGTATCATGTAATATTTCATGGAGAATTTTGCCTGTTTTGCTGATATATGTATTAAAACCATTTGTATATATATATATATATATATATATATATATATATATATATATATATATATATATATATATATATATATATATAAATGTGAATGATACGCTTAATCAAAACAAGACAATTAGGTATCTTCAAAACTGCACCGGAGAGCCTTGTGTTGCTATATATGCCGCAACACAGACCAGCCTTAAAGAGAGTAAATGTCGGATTGTTCTGAGATATATCGAGAATGATAGAGTAAGAGTTGTATTTACGTCGCATTATAAAGCTCCCCGAGTGCTATTGATGACGGACCCCGTAATTTTGAAGTATGGTCAAGTGACAAGGATGACACCACAGCTGACAACCCCCTCTTCTAAAACACCACAACACAGCTAACAACAAAAACACTCTCCACACCATACCAAGCGGAAGATGTTTGAACTCTTGACATTTTTAACATGCATCGGACCCCTTTGCATGGGGGCTCTTCATTGGTATTAGGATCGAACTCATGACATGCCTACCATGAGTCAGTGACTTTGACCGCTATCGACCGCAGACACCTAAGATATACAGAGAGAAAACACCTGAACAATCCCCTTAAAATCATAAATAGAATAACATGGGGTTTCAGCTGGTATTTGATATGCTCAATAGGGAAGGAAGGTGGGTACACAGATCGGAGCATCACTTAACATTTGGGTTGCAATGATGATGCCATTCGAAAATGTTGTCTGAAATGGATGAACTACAGTGTCAAGAAATACATTCGTAAACTCTACGAGTCAATGTCAAGCCAGATAATAATGTATTAAAGGTAGTGGCGGGCTAATTTTTTAAAAAAATTAAACTAACCGTTTGAGGAAGGCAAGACTATATTGGTCCAAAAGAAGCAGTATGGTCAAATCACAAGATCACTCAACATTTAGGTTGCAGTGATGCTAACATTCATTGCTGTTTTGCAGGAATCAAGGAACCACAGACATACAGAGCTGCAAAAAGGACATTCAACTGTATGAGACAATATCCAGCCAGATAACAGCTTGCATCCAGGCCAGCAATGAGCTAACTTATTATTACTCGTATTAGTATATTTTTCTATTAATGATGCACTTCTGCACTCGAGGGAGAATAAAATGTTCAATTCCTACGATAATGATAATAAGTCCTTTTAAATAAGTGTAAATCACATCTACTGGTTGTTGTTTTTTTCTCTCATTCGGATAACTCCTTCCTGGTGCGTTGGAGTGTATATTACAAAATACATTTCAAATTGGTACATTTAAAATTACAAAATACATTTCAAATTGGTACATTTAAAATTACAAAATACATTTCTCTATAATATTGGTATCTATATTTTTACTCAAAAAAAAGTTCTTGTATATAGTTATACAACTTCTCACAGTCATGACGCCTAATTGGCCGTGGCAAAAATGACACCAATTACGATGGCGAGATCTCAGCTGTCTGGGAAGCTGCAACACAATTGATAGCTGCTGGCCCTAACTCCTGGAAAAGTTGTCTTCATCGAATCCCAAGCTGTAATTTCAGCCTTTAACAGCAACACACCAACTGACTGCTTTAACCAAATTTAAAATTACGGAGCGCATTTCATACAGCTAGACTGTGGCCTTGAATCGGGTCTCAAGTCATGTTGGGATACCCGGCAATGAAAGAGCAGACCAAAAGGTCAAGCAGGGAGCCGAGTTGTCTCAATCGGAAGTCTCCTTGACCCTCAGAAGAGCATTATACTCATATACATTGAGAAATGCTCTGTAGTGTCCCCAAACACCAAGAGCATTGGAAAGCCATGGGAAACCCTGGCCACTGCAGGTCCTATCCCGAGGCACCTGGAGAGAGCCGAGGCTGTTGCCCGCTTTCGCTTGACCACCGTATATAACAAGGGAACTCAACCTTTTTTTCTGCTGGGCCACATACATAAGTTAGCTTTTTCAAGCGGGCCGCATACATATGATGACTATTTCACGCGGGCCGCAACGTGAGGATTAATGGATGAGAGAGGGGGGATAGAAATGCCTTAAGACCAAGATAACATAGAAAATTTAAGATTTGGAAAATTGATCAAAATATTAAAACTCCTATTTCGCTTTTTTTTACTTATTATTTAAAAAAAAAATTATTTTTGTCACTGAATTTTTCTAAATTGGAAGCATTTAAGAATCACTTCTCTTCACAATTTCTGCATCAGTAAATGGTTTCATATGATTATCAATAATATAACAAATTTAATAGGATGCCTTTGTTACCACTGTGACATTATCAATAACAAAACGTTTTTTTCCCTTTTTTTGCTGTTGTAAAGATTATTCAAGAAAGCCTATTTATCACCTCTTGATATAGACCTTCTAGGAAAAGTGTCGTTGAACAGGATTCCTATTTATTGCTATTTTTAAATATAACACTTTCGTGACAAATCAAACAGTTACTGATCCATGCTTGTTTCTCGGTACTAAATAGTCAACTTTCCAATCGTCTTGGAACAACCTATTTTCTTCGAATATTTTTCACTTGCAAGATATGAAAAATAGTTAAAAGTTAGCTCCACTCATAAAATGGTCGCTTCTCCACTGTTGTCTGATATTACTAATCAGAAAAAAAAATCAACTCGCACCCATATGACATCGACAGCAAAAATCAAAATTGATATATTTGATTTCTTAACAAAGAATTTCCCTCTAAATTTTTATAAATGAATGAATTTTTCAGTAAAATGGGCCATGATCGGGCCACTTAAAAAGGCTCAGTGGACCGCAGGTTGAGAATCGCTGGTATATAACTTTTTGGAAGCATACTTCCACTGGCTTGGCCTGACTACTGACTAGGCCTACTCGTTCTGCGGCCATGGATGGATGGCGACCCCATGCTCTAAAGCACTGGACTCAATGAACACCCGACTGACAACGTTGTCAGTTGGTACTAGGAGGCTTGGCGTCAAATGGTCAAGGAGCCAAGCACAGGCGTTGGATAAATAATAAAAGTTATAAAACTTTATAAAAACCTACAGTAGAATAAAGTGAATTAATCCATAGTAAAAATAGCCGGAAATGTACTTTTTTAAGATTTTAAACAGTACTAATAATGGAAAATATGATGTAAGTAACAAATAAACCAGGGTAAGTCATTAAGTGGACACAGTACGTTTCAATTAACAAAAATCGGTCAAAAAAACAAATATATATATTTTTAGTCTTAATTATTTTTTTTTCATAATTCTTTATGATCTCACAAAATTTGAAAGCTTTAATTTAAAAAAAAAGCAAAGTTATGATAAATTTTACGTTCATTTTTATTCGTATCCCAATGGAAAATCAAAATTTTAAACTGTCAAAATTTAAACTCTCTCGAAAAGATAAATAATTAGTTTGTCTTCGTTTAAAATGGTAAGGCTTTTTTTTCTATTGATCCAAATGATATTTTTCCTAACCATCGATAATAATATATGCAACAAAAGTTGGTATGCTTTTTTGATCAAAACAATACTTATTTTTTAAAAAATAATTGAATTTAGAATGTCTAAATTTTTTAAGGAATTTTCCATTAACATTCATAAAAAAAAGAGTATTACATAAATACCAATCATATGTTCTCACAAAACACATTCCAACTTTTGATATACATAGTTTAACGTACTTTTAAATCAAGTTTTAGGTGTCTACGTCCCTTTTTGTAGGAGGAGTAGTATTTTGAATTCACTTCATAAATTTTAAGTGTTTTTCCTTAAAAAGTTAAATGACAAGCTTTTTTGTGAAATTCTGAGTACAAAAAATCTGTTTTACAGAACACATACATTTAAGAATCAGCCAAAAAAAAAACTGAAAAACATTAAATTAAAAAAAAGTGAGAAAATCGTACCATGTTAAGTTACAAATGCATATGGCAGAATTAAAGTAGTAACAGATATCTCCAAATAATGGTGATGGATGGCACTGGCATTCAGCTGTATGATGTTCAATTCATCTTGAGAAGGAGGCATTCTCACCCATACGTAATACAGTTTCTAAAATGGTGACGGTGTTGAATGATTGTACGATAGAAGAACAGCGTGCTGTGGTCCGATTTTTGTGGGAGAAAAAGACTTGAATAAAAAAAAATATATATTCGTAAAAATATGTTACCTGTTTAAGGGGAGAGAAATGTTTATCATGTAAAACATTATACAATCGGGCGAAGAAATTCTCGCCATTTCAAAATTGTTGATGAAATTCAAAACGGCTTTCCAATTTTGATTGCGACAAAATGAACTGATCAACAGGTGGAAGAATGGATTCGATCTGATCGAAGAGTGACAATTGACAACATCGCAACTGCAATAGGATTTTTTCATGGCTTAGCATACAGCATAATGTATAACCGTATGAATTTCAGAAAAGCGTGTGCATGTTGTGTACCCCGGCAACTGACCGAGTAACACAAAATAGATCAGAATGGGCATTTGCTTTCATCTGTTGGACTCACAGAAACAACAATTTGGAGGCATACAATTTGCAGATGACGACGACTTTCAACATGAAGTCCTATTGCTGATGACACAGTAAAGGAAAGAAATTTATGAAGCTGGAATCGGGGCTCTGTGATAAAACGATGGATAAGTGCATCAATGTTGCTGGTGATAATGAGGAAAATTAAAAATTGTCATCCGAAATTATTTTTTTCGTTGTCTTTTGTGACTTACTTAATGACTTTCACTCGTATTTAAGTAACCTCCATATAAGCAACAAAAATCTATAAGTCATGTTAAATTAAGCGAATTTTTCATCATAATATATAGGTTTTGTTACGTATATGGAGGGTACTTATATAAGAGGGAAGTCATTAAGTAAATCACTAAAGATAATAAGTAAAGATTCACTTAACCTTATTATTTTAAATATTGAATGCGTTTTAATCCATTTATACAGACTACTAATAACTACTGGATAAATAATAAAAACTACTGGATGTAAAATCCAGTTGTTTTTATTCTTATGTATAAAATATATACACATAACATTACTTTTTCAGCCATTCAAAATTCAAAAATACATTTAAACTTTTTTCAATACAAATTATTTCTTTATAAGTTAGGCTTTTTGCTTGTGTTCGATGAATAATCGAAGCAACAATCTAATTCATGAAATACTTTTTTTTGTTCTATGTAACAAAAAAAAAATTTTAAAAAAAAATAAGACTTTTTAGATTTATGAACCCGTACAAAATAGTTCTTTTTAAGTTGACGAAAGATTCCAGGTTCATAAAATAATTCTTTTTAGAAATCCCTTTTCTTTCAAATCCTACGCTATATATGAATAATTCTATTTTTCAGAAATTGAAAGATATTCCTTGTATTCAATTTTTTCCCCTCTCAATTATTCAGTATGTTCTTACTCAATTTCTTTTTCCTCGACTGTAACTAGAAAGAGAATTTTAACGCCAACTCACACACGAATAAAACATGATTCAGAAACACAGAAATCTGTAACGCATTAATCAACTTTCCTCAAGATTTGCATGATAGTTTTATATTCCCTAGCTCGATGTCATTAAATCTTTCAACTTAGAACTCGCTTTGAAAACTCTTAAATCAATTCTCTTTTATGTATTTCGAGCTGTTTCTTTTTTTTTTCTTCGTTAAGGTTTTTTATTTGGATCAAGAAATGAAAACGAATCGTCTTACTGAAAAGGAATCAAAAGTCGTTTCTGAAAGAAAAAAAATATTTCAAATGGATAAAAGCATAAATGATTGCTTTTTCATTCTAGTAAAAAAGTTTGATTCTAAATGTTTGCTCTTCACTTTCTTAAGTTCACTAAATTGTAATTCACCGGTTGATTGACTGCAATGCCCAATTTTTTCTTTGTTATTTGTTATTGCTAGCTTTGATCCACAGAAGAGGTTTGGAACCTTTATTGTATGTCAAAATGTCAAACATACATACAATTTTAAAAAGATAACTAAAAGAAATAAATATAATCTAATTTGTTGTTGTTATTATTTCTCGGAAATCTGACAGTTATTTTGCCTTTTATTTAAAACATCCTTCCTTCCTTCCTCCAGGGTGTGCCTTCGCCTTTTCAAGAAGCATTTTCCAGGCCATCCTTCTTCCTGTTAATATTCTCCAGTTCTTAGTTCTCAAAACCAGGAGACATTTTCTAGGCTATCAATCCATCTAAGACTTGGCCTGCCTTTTCTTCATGAGCAAATTGGTTGGGCATTTCAGACTTTTTTAGTGGTGCGGTATTCGTCCATTCTGACAACGTGACGTACCCATTTAATTCGTTGTTTTTGATGAAGTTAGCAATGTCAGATACTTTATATGATTGATAGAGTTCGAAATTTGATCTTCTTCGCCACGTTTCCTTTTCCTCAATTCCTCCAAAAATAAATCTTTAAATCTTCCTTCGTAGATACTTATGTGTTCTCATCTGTTCGAAACATGAACCAAGTTTCACATGCGTAAGTTAATACTGATCTTAATTGTAATTCACCGGTTGATTGACTGCAATGCCCAATGAAGATTTTTATACAATAGAACCTTTGTTTTTCTTTTAAATAAATTATATTTTATATATTTGCGTACTCCATTAAGGTATCCGACTACGTTCGGAACCGTGATTTTAAAAAAGCGCATAAATGGATAATTTTCATGATATTTAGTGTCACTCAGATTAGAATACATGCATAAAATTGTTTTAAGGATATATTTTGACAAAAACAATTATATAAATACAATATTTTGGCAAAAAGTTAAAGAATAATCTTTTTTCAAAATGTTCTCCTCTTGCGAAAAATGCTTCTATTATAATAATATTTTGCCTGTCTATAGCTCAGACCTCTCTACAGAGGCTGAACTACAATATTTGAAAAATTCGCATTTTTTTCAGAGTTACCACCCATTGAAATAATTATTGACGTTTTTTTCTTAAAATTGCTCCCCTCTGTTGTCGTAAAATATGGATAAACCTACTTCTAAGTTATATATTTCAAAAATTCTAGTTGAGCCTCTGTAGAGAGGTCTGAGCTTTATACAGGTAAAATATTATTATAATAGAAGCATTTTTCACGAAAGGAGAACATTTTGAAAAAAGATTATTCTAAGTTAATTTTTTGCCAAAATATTGTATTTAAATATTTTTTTTTGTCAAAATGTGTGTGTCCTTAAAACAATCATATACATTTATTCCATTTATTCGCATTCCATTTATGCGCTTTTGCAAAATCACGGTTCCGAACGTAGTCGGATACCTTAAAACATACATTAGTCATAGTAATTCTCTTTTGGATTTCTGTAGTACAATCGTTTCTGTTGTTAATTTCCTAACCTAAATAAGTGAAACTGTCAACCACTTCAAAATTATATTCAATTTTAAAGCAGGAATTGTTAAAACATGATTTAGTGCAAAGCATGTATTTGGACTTATTCTCATTGATTTTGAATACCCATCCTGAGTGTCTCTTTCTCTAAAGAAAAGAAGGTTTGTCTTAGCGCGATGGGTGTTCAAGCAATGATATCAATGGTATCAGCAAAAGCCAACAAATACAATACAAATACACCGTAAAAAAAATTTAAAAAAACTCGCTCTCTTGTGACCACATAAGATTATTAATCCAATCCCATCTAAGGAATTTGATCCCGGATTGTAAAAGCAATTTTAATACACTATTTTAGTTTAGAGTGAATGAAAGGATTCCCCTAATGATGGATTAGAACTAGTTTTTTTAGCATTTTGAGATGGGGAGATCAAATGAAAATTCTTAGTCACGGGACATGAGAATACATAATGGTCAGCGTCCCCAATAGAACCACACAGCCAATTGAGAGTAGCACGACAACGTACCTCATCTTTTTGTTCGAAGGTCAAGTGAGGAGGATGACACCTTAAATGGCACTGCCTTTCCTAACTAGCACGCCACGCTAACCTGAGGACTTTGAGCATCGACATTGAAGGCCCTCTACTCGGAGGGCCTTCAATGTCTTAAAACTCGAACTCATGACACGCCAGCCACAAGACAGTGACCTTAACCATCGGGCTACCATGCAGCGGAAGAAATTCAAGTCATTTTGTGTATCATATACTCGAACTTATTGAATAATTTTTAAGAATGGAAACTACTCTATTGTCATTCAAAACCTATTTTAAAATTAAGAGTTTTTGTAGCTTCGAATGCTTAGATGTGCTGTAAATGTATTTCCATAAATTCATTCCTTATTTTTTTTTTTAGATTTATGCTCTCTGTTAAAAGAAAAAAAAATTTTTTAAACCTTTTGCATCTTTTATAAATTATTATATGAATAAACTGTTTCTTTAAAGATACGAATTATTATGCAAGATTTATCTGAATCAAGTAGCTTAGAAATTAACTGAGTTTGGACAATGTAAAATGTTTGTAGATCATATGTTTTAAGATACGGGAAAAAATTTTAATGTTAGATAATTATCAAAAAAAATCTAATAGACAAAAATTTCTTTCCTTTATTCTAAAATGTATAAATTATGTTATGGATAGAGTGAAATATTCATAAGAATACTCTTATGCCCTAAGTGAGAGAAAACATGATCTGCCTTGAAATAAACTATAATACTTACTAACACGTTCACCTCATCAACTGTATTTTTCTTAATTAATAGGCATTTTAAAGAAAGTATATTTTCTATGTGTGTGAATAGAGGAATATCTTACAAAAATTCTGAGGAAATGCTTTTAGAAAATCATTTTGGAAATTGTATCGTTAATGAAATCGTTGGCTAAATATTTATCTACTCATTCAAGTCAAATTTGATCAGTAATTAAACATTTTTAAAACAAATCAGAAATTGTAACAGTTCTAGATATTCAAATATTTTATAAGGAGAGCAAGTTCATTATTTTTAAAAATGCAGTTTAAGTAAATGATATTTCACATGCGTGAGAGTTAATGCAGAACATTGGAAAAATACATAGTTAGGAATAAAAAAGGTTGAATTTTACAGAATTTTTGAAAAAAAAAATATAATTTTCTCAAGAAATTGTCTCTTATTCTCTTAAATATTCCATGTAGCCGTATGTCTTTAAATTCTTAAGTATTTCTGCTTCGAATTATTAGGAGAAAATATATTTAAGGTACCCGCAAATATCTAAATTGTACCTACGAGCTGTATAATACAGTAAAAAAATTAAATACATAAAATAAGTGACTTTCTTATTTGATTAATTTAACTAAATTAATATATATATATATATATATACGTTTTACAACTATAGATAGATTTATTAACTTTTTGTCAATTTTACAATTTTGAAACAAGAGGGGTGTTAGTGACTGAACACATAATTTTGAACAACTATCAAGTGACTGGGATGAAACCCATTTTTCAAACTTCCACACCATGTTAATGTGAATGCACGCAAAATTTGAGCCTCGATAAACTAACGTGCATTTGCTTTTCTATTCAGGGGATCTTAAGTGTCACGACAATTCATATATCTTGACAACTTCAATTACAGATTGATTGATTGCTTATTAACTCCTTAACTGCAGCTTAAAAGTTAAGCGCTTCGCTCCCCAGTGCCAACGATTTTCACATAGGCGTGCTCATGTGGTGTATCGGGGGGGGGGCGGTGAAGAAAAGACACAAATGAGCAAACCTTTTATTGAAATAAGTAAATCCTTCGGAATCACTGCCAAGGTCATTTTATTGCATTCCAAACTCTTCGGAATAGTCATACTTATAAGAAGATAATAATCCTATTCCAAGAAATTAATCCTATTTCGGAAGGACGTATATATACGTCCGGAAAACTTAAAGTAATGGTTAAACGAGACGGATATATATGCCAGTGGTAGTTAAAGAGTTAATGTACTCAGAAGTAATACGAGGACTATACGTGTTGGATCTCGTAATTCTGAACCATGGTCAAGGTCATGGACAACACCAATATAGTTGTCGAATTAATATACTAAGAAATTTTTTTGTAGAAATCTAATGAAGGATAAAACATATTGAAGCATTTATTTCTTTTGTACTATGTCGATTAAAATGGATCACAAATCAATCTAAAGAAGTAAGTTTTTTTTTTCTTCATCAGATTAGAATTACCGTATTTACTCGAATCCAAGCAGAACTCTTTTTCCAGTGTTAATGCTACTGAAAATCCGGCACGGCTTAGAATCGAAGGCAAAACATCTGTTGGAAGGGGAAATTTAGTTTCCACCAGTTCTCAAAAGGAAAAATGTAACCATCCATTCTGGTCATTTGCTTCGTTGACTTATCCCATTCCGCAGTTTATCTTCAGTGTTCAGTCTATCTTAAACATCGTAAACTGCCCGTGTTTAACACATTCACTGCCAGTAAAATCAGTATATTCATCCTCAGAAGCCCAATTACAATAAAGCATATAACTTATAGTCTATAGTCATCCCAGAGGAATGCCGGCATAAGTGGTAGCACTATACTGACGCGCCAGCTCGTCAATGGCAGCGAACGAGTTAAGAATACTTTTTGTATACGCTTTCTTTTAATCACCTAAACATCACAGATATCGGTAACAGTACCAAGATAAGTTCACTATGACGCAAGTATGAAAAGGGAGGCAATTATTTAAGCAGAAAAAAATGGAAACAGAGCGGAGGCCACTGAAATTTTAATACGAATGAAAAAAATATATGTCAATGGCGTAAATAAAATGATATAATTTTTGCTTGTAAATGTTCAACAGTTTTTAATTTATTTATTTTATTATTATTTTTTTTATATTATTTTATAATACGTTCTTTTTAAGAAAAAGTTGCGTAACAAATGCATTGGATGGCACAGAAGACGACGCCGGCACAAATTCCGAAGTCAGTTGTGACAATGGGATTGATGAATCATTTTGGAAACATGATGCGGACAATTAGAGTAGCTGTAGATTGATCTATGTATTTTAAAGCTTTTAAAAGCGGTAAAATATATAAATTATTAATTACCTAGTATTTCTCCCATTATTTTTGTTTCCGCTACCGTTGCAGGAATATTATTTGCAGACAAAACTGTCATTTGTTATTCAAGTTATTACAGTTTTATGGTCCTTTGATGATCGAAAATAGTATGTTGAACTTTTCCTTGTTTGAGTCTTTTTGACAGGGAGCAGTGTGTCTTGTGGTACACTTGTGGCTTTATATCTTTCTCGATGGAGTTCTTTAGGTAGCATTTAAAAACTTTTCTTTTAACTAAAACGCTTCATGTTCATCACATTACCGAAATTTACTTTCGCTATCATGATTGCTATTCATTATTTCAGCAGGATCTTCCCTTGCTTGATCAGTTTCAACTTCCTTCAATAGAGATAGCAGATACCCATTTCTTTTATATATATATATATGTAATAATTCCCTCTAGTATCCTTTTTTGTTTACTCTTTGTACTAATATTTAAACAAACTTTAATTCTTTGCTTTAAAAATAACACTATAATCTTAATCGTAATCGGCTAGTCCGAAATCCCTGTCCCACTCATTCTATCCAATCAGGACTACTATTACGTAATAACCACAGCCGGTATAAAAGCAAAAATCTTGTGTAATCGCTCTCTTTTGTCTGCTTGCCTTCATCATGTAATCAGCCGGCTGCCGCGCGTTCTGTCTTTGTGCCATGATGTTTGCTTCTTGTTAAGTGTACTGCCATCCCTACTTGATCTCTATTTGGTTCCAGATGTGAATAAACTGGATTATTGATTTACATGAGCGCCTCTTCAATAATACAATACTCGACCACTCGCCACGTAACACAGAAAAATCACACCACTGGCCAAGCCCTATCCTTTGGTTCGCTACAGTAGTAACATCCACTCGCCACGTCTTACAATTATTTTTACCACTCAACAGAATTATTACAGAAGTATTTCATATATATATATTCTGCTCATTTACGTTTACAAACCATAATATAAGTCGTACAACACAGCAATCAAAACCACTAAGCTATTGAGAGGGAAAATGTAGCCTGTTCATAGAAAATATTTTAGAACAAAAATGGTCGTGCGAGAACATGTACCTTAAGATTGTAAAAAAACGTTTGCCACTCTCAAAAAAAGAAGGACATTTTAGTTCCCATGAAGACTGTCGTATAGGAGATTACTGTCAAGGGCATTGGTAAGAAATCAACAGTTTTCCCATAATTAACAATTTCGTGAGCCTGGGGTGACTTTGTGGCCCACCCTCCCGTTTTCCCGGGTTAAACAAATCCTGTAATAAACTTCAAAAAATATGGATATAAATTTTTTAAAGGAAATAAAGGGGATTGATTGATTGAATATTAACGTCGCACTGTTTAGCTACACGAGGGCTTTTGGCGACGGACCACGTAATTTTGAACCATGGTCAAGTGATGTGGACGACACCTGAGCTTGCACCTCCCTCTCCTAACAACCACACCACACCAATGGGAGGACGTTTCAGCTCTCCACAGATTTAACGTACATAGCTGGACACGGCGGATCTTTAGTGGTAGTGGTTCGAACTCCGGACAAGGCAAGCCACTATCCGATACCTATACCACTCGGCTACCACGGCCTGGAAATAAACTGGAACATGTATTCTTCAGAATAATAAATAAAGAAGACGGCAAACTTTCTGAGCACATATCCAATTATGTCTATATTTATAAGTATCAAACAACATTTTTAATAAAAATAAGCGAGTGTACATTTTTGAAACAGTTTTCGTTTAGAAAAAAAATATACATAATTGTTTTTGTTATACATTCTAGGATAAATGCTGAAAAACTATAATAGATTCCTATAAACTCCAAAGGAAAATAAAGTGCTCGGCACACACACATGATGAAATCATTAGCTCATTTACTGATTCTCTCCGTTTAATATTGTAACAACAATGATAGTTAATAACTTACTGCATGTTATCACAGACGCTGTTTCTGCTATTATTAACAGCCTTGATTCCAATATATGATAAAACAGATGAAATATCCCAGAGGAATTCGATAACTATGATAAGATTGAGACCGTTCTCATTCTTCCATTTGCGACTTTCATTTTTGTATCATTAGCAGCTATTATTATTTATTTTGTTACCTCCCAAACTAATACTCTGCAATTTAGCTTATTTATCAATATTGCATCGTAAGACTTTCTCATATAAGCATGTTTTCTTACATAACCTCGTTTTCAAACATAGCCACACACTCTATGTATGAGTGAGTTAATTTATAATTAAGCCAAGAATATCTAAAACTTGTGTGATTTCTTTAATAATGAATTTGATATTTATTAAAAGATGAAAGAAATATATTATTTTATTCTCTCTCTCGCTTTTTTGTGGTTGAGGTTTTCCAGTAGATATGATTCTAAACAATTTATATGTATATTCGAATTCAAGTGACACAAAGCAAAAGCATGAAAAATACATTCCTTTGTGCGCTTTTTTCAAAATCACGATTCCGAACGTAACCCCATTCGCTCTAATACACGATAAAATTCTATCTAAATATTTTATGAAAACCGCATATAATATAATAGTTTTCTTTAACATTTCATGTGTGATTCATAAATTATAAATTTATAAAAACCGAACTTTTTTTGCATGCAGTCCTATAAATCCTATAAATTTGTTTCTTTAATTCCATTTGCAGAATTCAATGTCTGTTTCACGAACATGTACAGAATCTATTCTTGATGGATTTTTAAGAAAGTTCTTTTTCTCCTTTTTCTCCTTTTTTTGGCATCCATGATATTAATAGTCCAGCACTAACATCGCTGGCGACTTAAATAAAAATAAATTGTATACTACAGGAAACTCTTCCATTTCCTAATATCATTCAGAATCATTCATCTCCGAACATAATTCCAAACGATTCCTTTCGTAATACCCCAGCGGTCCTCCCTTCATTCCATCTGCCATTCTGCGTCTTAACGATGACTCATGAATCTTACCTTCCGACCCCACAGGATTCCAAAACCAGTAACTTTTCACTCAAAGACATTAAATGAATACTAGACGACCCTGACGAAACGATTTAGTTTTCCTTCTTGGCAATTACCTCCCGGCTACTACCAGGGATCGCAGCGCATGACACACCATATTCTTATTTTGAAAAGTCCAGCCTTCCCCGTCCCCCCTGCCATCAAAATCAACCATTTAACCAAGTCTCTGTTACTTAACTGCAGCTGTAAAGAGCTCTTATTTTCTTGTTACGATGCCTAAATGGTAGGAATTTAGATAATTGTGCCCACTGGTGGTCCTCACTCGAAATTATGTCTTCATTACACGCTGGATGTTATGGTTTTTTGAGATGGTTGGGGAACTTTTGTAGATTCTCCTCCAGAAACTTTACGACCGAATGCATTGACAGAGACGGGGCCTTGCAATAACGAAATTACTTTTCAGTTATTTTGCTTGTTGAGTAGCAATTGAAGAAAAATATGTTTTATGCCGTTTAATTTATTTCCTTAAGACGTGTTCACCATTTTTCATTATGTCTGTCAGACGGGTACTTTTTCGAAGCAAGCGAATTGCGAGGTTGCTGGTATAGATTGAATGCTAATGTAAGGACAATAATTGTTCACTTCTTTGCCAAGACATGTTTAAAAAAATCAGTTCAATAAATAAGCAAAAATAAAATAATAAAAATATGCAACATTTTATATATTAAAAAAATAGTTATTATTAATTTTTTAAGAAAAATTTCATAATTTTATATTTAGGCATCTGTAATTTACCATATTGTATTTTATGTTAACTAACTGTATTTATTTTTTGAATATTTCTTTTTATAATTTTAAATATTAGAAAATTGTTTACTTATAAAATTATGTACAGGACTGTCAGGGCTTAAAGTATCCAAAAGCAATGGCTTATTATTACAGAACTACCCATCAGAACTTAACAAACTGTTCATCCATGGATTGGAAAACCCTCCGAGACTTTTTGGGTCTAGCCCGATCGGCCGCACTTGCGTGCATTATTTAGTAATCGCAGACGATAAACTTTTTACATTTACTTCATCAGTAAAGATGTGGACGCCACAGAACTTTGCAGTGCGTACTTTGGTTAACGGAATTTAAATCAGTAACGCGTGTACAGCGATGTGTTCGAACAGAATAGAATACAGACCCTCTTCAAAATCTATCCACCAATGGGAAATAAAGGAAACGGGAACTTTGATATCTCAAACTTTCAAGTATCCATAAGTTTTCATCATAGAACACACTGTTGACCGAGTGCGTGATTCATTTTGTAGGAGCCCTGATAAGTCTATTCCCAGTCCCAGTAACGACATTCTATTCTGTCCGAACACGTCGCTGTACATGCGTGACTGATTTAAATTCCGTTAACCAAAGTACGCACTGCACCTTTTACTGTGGCATCCACATCTTTATTCATGAAGTAAGTACAAAAAGCTTATCGTCTGTGATTGCCGAACAATGCGCCAACGTACGGACAATCGGACTAGACCCAAAAAATCTCCAAGGGTTTTCCAATTCACGGATGAACAGTTTGTTACATTCGATAGGTAGTTCCGTAATAATAAGCCATAACCTTTGGATTCTTTAAGCCCGGACACCCTGTATATTAATATTTAAAATAATACTAGTAAATCTGTAAGCACAATTTATTTGTAGCTTTGTGCGACGTGTTCTATCCGCGGAACTTCTTCTAATCCTCTTAAAGAAACTATTCTTTTACTGTAATTTCAGTTAAAAAGCCACTTTCCGTAGAAAGGAGTTGGTTTTATACTAATGTACATGCTATTTAAACCCTGTCATTGGGGTATATGAGGTTAACCGTATGAAATCTCGGAAGAGTAGAAAGTGAATTTGTGTCTAGGAAGTTGTGCGGGCTGAAGATAATATTCATCTTTTTTTTCCCCCCCCCCCGGAGTAGTAGAAGGAAATAAAAGTAGTTTTGTACCAAGCTGTGTCGTTGTGCGAGGAGGAATTGTCTAAGGAACTACGAGTAGAGGTAAGTCTTTTTGAATAATCTCTTAAGTTAGATTAAAAATTTGGGCTTAACACTAGAGCCGCGGATGGGGTTATTTTGAGCAAAAACCAATTTTGTTTCCGATTTTTTTTTGTTTTTTTTTGTTTTTTTTGTTTCTGAAATTGAACAAAATTTCTTGACTTTTCCTATTTTCATACCAGTAATAATCTGTGAAAATATGATACGTTAAATACTTATCATTTTTTTTGTTTTGTTTTTTTTGTTTTTAATACTTATACCTAAAAAAACCACGGAAAATGGGTCATTTTGACCATTAAATCACAAGTACTAAATTTGCAGTTCAATGTTTCTTGGAATGGAAAAAGCTTTTTTAATCCTCTTTCAATTTCGCAGATGTAAGCAGAACAATAATTCAACGTCAGTAGATTGTTACTGATAACAGAAGAGTAGCTGAGAATTTTGTTGCAGTAGTAGTCAGTGTTGGGCACCCCCCCCCCCTCACCTCCAATTATCATTCCATATAGGAGAAATACCTTTGGTTAGCGTATTCCAGGAATGTTTTCTCCCCGATGTTTTTTGTTTTGGCCTACTGAATGGAATGTTGTGCAATACTATCATAGCCAATGCCGTAGTCTAACAAGCTCACATCTAGTTCTTTATGACTGCACAATTGGTTGTGCGCTTTGCCTTGGACATAGTTTGAGTGTACCAGTCTGTTCGATTTTTACCACCTTGATCATAGAAGAAAATGGCTGGAAGAAATATGCGTAAATTAACAGTTAGTGAGGCCCTCGAATGAATGCCGCAATTATCGGAAAACTAATCCGAAAACGACGATGATAAATAAATTGTTTTCAGAGATGATGAATATGAGCCTTTAAATGAAGAAAATATTTCCACGAATGAAGATATCGTATCTAATTTTCCTGTGCAATGTAGTACTAGAAGAAAAATCACTTCTGGGAAGAAAAAAAAACAATGTGTAAAATAAACGTAAAAAGTTATCAGATTCAAATCTAGATGAATTGAACCCTGGAAATTTTGTTACAAATGGTGGAACGTGTTGGAAAAGCATCACCTCTGGAAGTTGTATGCTTGAAAGAATTGCTGAACATAATGTTTTCAAAGAAAAGAGAGACCCAACCAGTTATGCTGAAAGAAATATTGAAAATAGCTATGCAATCAGTTCATGGAGACTACTTATAGATGAGCCTATGTTTCGTCATATCAAAAATTGTACAGAGGAAGAAGCTCAAAGGCAACTGGAAAAAAAATGAATGTTTTTTGAATGAATCAATTTTGTATGCGCGAGGTATATACAGTACAAATAATCTAGAGCTTGATAGTCTGTGACCTGTTGTTTGGGATCCACTTTTTTCCGCGATACTATGGCGAGAGAACTTATGAGAACTCAGAGAATTTATGAGATTTCTGCGGTTCGCCAAAAAAAAAAAAAAAAAAAACTACACGATCTGAATCTGAAATTTTTAAGAAATTTATTGAAATTTCGATTACTTGCTATAAACCAGGACCATATATAACTATTGATGAACAACTGTTTCCGTCTAAAGCCTGATGTCGTTTCACGCAATATATGCCAAGTAAACCAGATAAATTTGGTATCAAATTCTGGCTTGCCCCTGATGTTAATAGTAATACGTGCTTAATGGTTTTTCATATTTGGGTAAAGATGAGGAGGGTCCTGAAAACCTATCTCTTTCCGAATACTTCGTTTTGCGTTTTATAGAACCTTTCAAAAATAAAGGCAGAAATATCACTACAGATAATTTTTTCACTACACTAAATATGTCCCAAATGTTAAAAATGAAGAACACTACTTTAACTGGAACAAAGAAAGGAAATCGTGAAAAAAGTAAAGATGCAGTTATACGATACATTGCTACTGAAGCATGATGATATAACTTTGACAGTTTATCAAGGAAAAACCAGCAAAAATGTCGTATTATTGAGCTCCCTTCATCCCGCAGTTGATATATCAACAATAATCACCCCAAAAAGCTTCCAGAAACAATATCATTTTATGACTCAACAAAATTTGGTGTCGACATTGCCGACCAATTGTGTCGGAAATATTCTGTGAAGGCAGGATCAAGGAGGTGGCCAGTTCATGTATTCTACAATATTCTTGATCTTGCAGGGATTAATTCAGGGATTTTATATAAAAAAGTTACTGGAAAAAAAACTTACGAGGAGAGAATATTTTCAACAACTCATTGAAGAGTTGCGTAGTGCGCATATTCACAAAAGAAAGTACAAGTCAGAAATACAGACAAAAGTGGATATAACTGAAGAATATCCGCAGATGCGAAAAAGGGTTCATTGCCAAGCTTTCAAATGCAGAAACAAAGCTGTAGATACTTGCTCTGACTGTAAAATACCGATATGTGGAAAGTGTATAAAATATATAAAAAGAAGTTGCCCAAAATGTGTATGAACTGTGTAGGAAATCTTGACTGGTAAGAAATTAAATATTTCTATTAAAGTTGTCTGTATATTTTTCTAACTGTATACAATATTCCATAATGTAATATCTTATTATTTTTTATTACTTATTATAACAATTTAAAGATAAAAATGAATAAATGTTATTGCCAAATAATTACAGCGTACATTAAGCATAAAAACACGGGTTTTTATTAATTGGGGTCAATTTAACCCCACCCGCGGTCTTAGGTTTACCGAAACTGTCGCGGTTCTAGCGTTAAGATTGCTCCCAAAGTTAAGGAATAAATTGTAAATTGTTCACAAAGTATTAGATCTAAAATAAAAGTAGCTATTTTTTAAAATCATGTCTTCTTCTCCAAATCCTCTTACACCTACAACTTTTTTACTTTGCCATATTGGCAACAGTCCTAATATTGATATTAGTTAACTTGCAACGTTTGTTCTGTAGTGGCAGCGAAGACCAATGAATTGAAAGTGCTTTATTAATTGTTATGCAATTTTACTATTTTTAAACGCTAAAAGGCCAAACATGCATTACACTAAAAATCAAAATTCTTTTACCAGTACCGATATTATTTTTATAAATACATTTTCTTATAACTAATTAAAATATTTAAAGCTAGTTTATTCTTCTGATCTTTTTTTTTTATAAATTAGTAATCAGTACTAGCTATGAATAAAATATTATATATATAAATCCGCATGATAAAAAATGACGCTGATTTCAATTCCTCTAACTACGAGTTCATTTCGACACGGGATGAAATGGAGAAACTTAATTAAAATAGTTAACAGTTGCAAAATAAGTGTAAATAATTTATTTTTATTTGCCGTATATTCCTGGGTAAAACGCATACTTTTAACGCAAAAATTATGATCCAAAGTTACGTGTGTGTACTATACTCCGGATATAAAAATTATAACTTTAAAAATGTAGAGAATATGAACATAAAAGAATTAGATTTCTACATATATCTCAATACCGTATTTTTTTTAAAAAAAATGACATACCTTATGAAGTTTAATTTTTGGATACCATGAACAGTTTGTCATATTCATCTCTTGCTGTATATTCATGCGAATGCTTTTTCATCTTCATCCGTACTGTTACTCCAATCCATAAATAATCATTTTCCGTTCCATCTAGATTTTTAGAAATACTACATTATTCAAATGGCATTTCGACTACATCGGCTTCGATTTAATTACATGCTTTTATCTATTCACTATCTATCTATGTTTAAACTACTATTTATTAAGGAATAGATGGCGCAACTTCAACAGCGGTGTTGTGCAATTGCCTCCCCAACAGAGCGGGAGTGATGCGTATGAGAGGAGAGTATGAGAGTAAAGTTTGAGAGGGGTTATTATGAGATGTGAAGTATTTAAGCTTTAGTAGCTGCAAAACAGAGTAACCTGTTTTTATATTAAAGAGGAGTTAATTTTAGATAGTGACATCATCAACAACGCTATTAAATTGTACCGAATTACTTTTACAACTGCAGTGCCACATGGAAAAATTTACAAGAGCTGTTATCCTCAGCGATTCCAGAGCTGCTCTGTTGGCTGCTGTTACTGATAACAATCCCATAACACAGGATGTATTGGATTGTTGTCCTGATATTAAAAACCTATCATCACTTGGGAAAACTATAGTTCTTCACTGGGTTCCTGCCCACTGTGGAATTCCAGGTAACGAGAAAGCTGACTTCCTGGCTAAAAAGGGTGTCATTGTCCTGCAGAAAGTTTCTCGTCCTTTGTCCTTCCATTCCATCCAAAAAACTAATTAAAAGAACAATCAAAGCCCGTGCTCAGGAAGACCTCTACAAGCGTGTTTCTCACAAGTTATGGAGGAATGCTATCCTGAATTTGCGTAATGGCCCAATGCGTCGAGAGGTCGCTGAATTCCGCCTAGCCACCGAACATGACTGCCTTCGAAACCATTTGCATAGAATCAAAGTTGTTCCTTCCCGAAGTGCACGTTGTGCAGCACTGGAGAGGACATGGACTCCGCGCATCTTGTACACTGTCCAGTTCTGCGCAAGACATTTCTCGCTGAGTGCTAATGGGAGGCTAGATATATGCTAGATTCATGAACTCTGTTTCAGTTTTTTTTTTTTTTATTTTTTCGTCTGTATACTGACTGTAACTGTTCACAATATGCCATTAGAAATAAAAAAATAAAAAAAAAACTTTTTCAAATGCCTGATTTCCCCAGTAATGTATTTAATTTTCATTATAAATCATAAGTATGGCAAATTTCTTGAATCTTTCGTATCGAATTATAGTAAAACTTATTCCAAAAGGAAATAATTTTTTTTATCAATTGAAAGAATTATTATAACAACTTATACGTAATCAGGTATTCCAGAAAGAATTTAAATTAATTAAATTATTAAAAACTTTATGCTAATTATGTGTGTTTATGTCCATTTTCTCGCGTCCGAGAGCACCTTCTTCCCTCCTTCCCGCTCAATAGCCAAAACAGTTCACAGCAGCGCCCTTCTATTAGTCTATCGTGCGCTATGTGTCAAGCCTCCTAGTACGCTATGTGCCAAGAAGTTACAGCTTCTTCTTGGCATGTTTTGGGACTTCCCTCCCCCCAATTTAAATGTTTGCATAAGAAAAATGACTTCGCCAATCTAGTAACCTTACAACGAAGTATAATCGCAGAGGGTTGCCAAGTATTATCTGTATAAGAAATATACATTCGATAGTGTATATTTGATGTTTTATTAATATATATACTATTTATATATATATTGCACTTAAAAATTTGTATCATTTGTCTGCACAACTGATACTTATTTTACTAAAATTTTAGTTTCAAAATTAAGAGACAGCAAGTTAAATATTTATTCAGAGAATTTGATTAGATTGAAGATGTTCATTCATCACTTCTGAATCAATAGCACAAAAGCTTATTTAGTTATGAATTCTGTAAATATTGCACGCGATAACTAAAATGCAATATTCTTCCTTATAAATATTATTATATATTCATGATATTATAATATTCAAATGTATCATTCACGTAAAAATAAATGACTGATGAGACTATATTTCAAATTTCTTTATTGTATTTAAAAGCATTTCACATTAATAGAATTTTTCATTGGCGTCACAAAGTAAGAATCACTAAGACAAAAAGAACCTATAAGCAATTCGAATGAATTTCGATTTCGCCGAAAGCTATTTACATTCTAAATTATTTCAGTGATGAAATATAGGTGAAAATGTTCCTCTTGGTTCAATATTCCATTCATCCAACTGAAAATTAAACAATTCCCTTACCAAGCCTTTTATCAATATTTATACAAGTTATACAGAAAAAATAGAAGAACGTTATTCTCTCCTGGGAGGTTTAAACTTAGTCTTGTGTTTTATTAAGCGAGGAGAAAAAAATCAATAAGAAAAAAAGAACGATTTATGACTAAAAGACAATTTTTTTTTCTCAGCTTTGTATCGGTTTTGATGTTTCAGCAATATTTGCTGCTTTGAAATCAGCATTGTTAACTAGTTCGTTAGGCGCATATTTTTTAAGATCTTTTAGTCTCAATTCTTAATTATATACCAGTATTCTTAGTAGCATAATCAGAATCAAAATGTGTCTTGCAATTGAAAATTTTCATTTATTTTCGGAAGTATAATTTCATAAAAATATACTTTTACATGCTTAAAAAGTATCTGACTATTTGTAACAACGTGACAACTTTCTTTTTAAAAAATGGAGATATGGCTATTTTTTTTTTATTTATTTTTTTTTTTAGATTTGTTTAGTACATTTTAAGAAAAAAGGATAAAATTAAGAAGACAAAAAATAAATAAATAAATACTACAAAAATGGGTAAAAATTGTCAAAAAATTACAAAAACGGGGTCCGCTCTGTACAAAGAGTAAATGAACAAAACCTCAATTTTTCAATTTTGATGTATTACTTTGCTATTCCTTTTTGAAATGACCTTCACGATAAAGGATATTTTAATTTTTACAAAAACTATAACACTTTATCTTAGTTATTATATGGAATTGCTTAAAAAAACTGTGATTATAATCATATAAAGAAGTGTAAATTTTGTAATAAAACAGTGATTAATAAATCTGAAGGTTAAAATACTTCTACTGTTATACAGAATATACACAAAAAATTTCAGCAAATTATTTTAAAAACTTTTTGTGCAATCGCTGTCTCCGTTTGAGCTTTCCGAAGAAAACACACATTTCGAGTAGTAAAACACATTTAAAAGTTTGACATCTTATGTAAAGTAATGGCATCTGCTTTTATTAAAACGTAGTTTTTGTCCTAGTGAGTGGGAAATAAAAAAACTTGGTATTTTTATAAAGCTAGTAAGATGGCCTTTAAAATAAAATCATAAAAAAAATTGACGAAATTCACACAATTTTAGGATAGTCGGATACCTTAAATAAAATTATAAAGTCTGTATTATATATTGTGTTTTTTAAGTTTTAATTATTATTTTTTTAAGTTTTGCATTTAAATCGCATTGTTCAGGAAAAATAGATCTCTCTCTCTCACTCTTCCTTTCTTTCTGTTTCTGTATATAATGTATTGTACATATGGGGATTACAAAAACATTTGGACGATATATGACCCTCTAGTATATATTCCCTTTACAAATTTGTTCCGACGAAACAAAATGTGGATAGAAAATATGAAATATACGCTCAAGAATGTCGTGAAAAGTAATAAATTACTGTGACAAAATATCTAACATTTCAAATAATAGCTCCTACATGATGTCGTCGAAATGCAATCTCCATAGAGGGAAAACTTAGAACAGAGTTGGAATTAAATTTGTAGACTTTGCATGATAATTAATTTTTAGTTTATTCGCTTAGTGGGAAATAACCACAACTCCATCTCCTAAAAACTACCACATTCGTGTTTTTAAAGCAAAATAATACAGTGCTGTATCATCCACTTATTCCGGTCAATCACACAAGTCTCTATCAGAAATCGTACGATTCTGAAAGCTTCCAGTTGAGGAAACCTATGAAAGAGATCCCCAGAACGAACGAAACTGCTTTTCGAACCGCACGTGTTTTTGTTGAGTTTTTGTGTTCTTTGTTCTTGTGTTCTTGAGTTTTGTGTGTAGAAGCATTTTTCACAAAAGGAGAACATTTGGGAAAAAAATTATTCTAAGTTAATTTTTTGCCAAAATATTGTATTTAAATAATTTTTTTTGACAAAATGTCCTTATAAAACAATTTTATAGATGTATTCTAATCTAAGTGACACTAAATATCATGAAAATTATCCATTTATGCGCTTTTTTAAAATCACGGTTCCGAACGTAGTCGGATACCTTAAAGGACGGATAGAGACTAAATTACTAGACTAAATTAGTGGATCAAGTATCAATAGGTTAGGATTGATTATAAAGCTAAACTAATCTGATTACGTGCGCTTATTCACTTAAGGTAGTTGGCTTCTTTATATCACTCATAGAGCTTCTTTTTGTAGATAACCTTTTTGTGGAATATTACAACTGAATAATAACAAATTAGATTTATCATGGAGAGTTTTGGTCATGATTCGTTCCCTCACACAGCTTTAGGTGGACAAGATAATGAGGAAGCGACTTCAGGCAGAAGTCCATTTAGGTACTTGTAGAGCAAAGGTTTTTTTCGAGCTTTGATCATTGCCAAATCATTAATAACATAATTATAATCAATGTCAATGGTAATATCATTTTGAGTGAGTAGCAACTTGAAACTGTTAAGCTTTTTACTTTCCATGGTGGATCTCATTTCAGTCTTTATTCTTTTTGGGGCAGAAATACTTCTTTCATGACTTGCTAGATGGTGGTATGCTCACTACAATTTTAATTTTTTCTCTTTTTTCGTCCTCCAATTTTTTTACGTCCTAGGTGTTCCTAAGGAGAAAGACGTACCTGCTTCGAAATACTTAGAAATTTTATAAAATAACGATAATAATAATTTTTTAATGAAAGTGTAAAGCCGTTATGAAAATTAGGTATCCGACTACGTTTGGAACCGTGATTTTGCAAAAGTGTGTAAATGGATAATTTTTATGATATTTAGTGTCACTTAGATTAGAATACATGTATAAAATTGTTTTAAGGACATTATGACAAAGAAAAAATTATTTAAATACAATATTTTGGCAAAAAATTAACTTAGAGTAACCTTTTTCCCAAATGTTCTCCTTTTGTAAAAAATGCTTCTATTGTATTAATATTTTGCCTGTATTCAGCTCAGACCTCTCTACAGAGGCTCAACTAGAATTTTTGAAACGCATAACTTGGATGTCGGTTTATTCATGTTTTATGAAAACAGAAGGAAGAAATTTTAAGAAAATGCGCCGATAATTATTTCAAATGGTTGTAACTCTGAAAATAATGTGAATTTTTCAAAAATCATAGGTGAGCCTTTGTACAGAGGTCTGAGCTGTATACATGCAAAATATTAATACAATAGAAGCATTTTTTACAAAAGGAGAACATTTGGAAAAAGGTTATTCTAAGTTAATTTTTTGCCAAAATATTATATTTAAATATTTTTTTTGTCATAATGTCCCTGAAACAATTTTATACATGTATTCTAATCTAAGTGACACTAAATATCATGAAAATTATACATTTATGTGCTTTTTTAAAATCATGGTTCCGAACGTAGTCGGATACGTTAATATATAGTATAAAAACATATATATTTTATAATAAATTCACACACACACACAAAAATTAAATCTTTATTTTGTTTTTTATTTACGCCTACAGATATGAATGTACCCACCATGTTTTATAAAAATAAATGGTAAAAATGAAAAATTATTGAAATATTGGTTAATAATGTTACTGTGAGATATAAGGAAAATAAAATAAGTAAAACAGACTGGTGTACTTTCAAGTGAAGTAAGAAATATATATGGGGAATACCTAAAAAGGATCATCTTCAGGTAAGACTTTTAAATCCCTCTAAATAAGAGCTTAGTGACTGGTATAACAGGTCAGAAAAACAAGTTGCTTATTGTTCTGAGAATTCAGCTGTCAGAACACATAAGTTAAGATATATGGTTAAACAGAAATTATGTAGAATTTTTGTAGACAAGACGAAGTCTGTGGTTTTGGATGTATTAATGATTATTTTGAGCTGCTCAGCAGGCTATTGGCGACGGTCTGGGATTAATCATTCAATTTATGCTTCCATACCTGAATTTTGATGGAGTTCCAAAAACAACAATTTTTTTTTTCTTCAGAGTTGCATCTCTTATGAACTGGTGAGAGTTATGATCGTATAATTTAAATCAGATTGTATGAATAATTTTTAGATCAGGTAATATGAGGTAAAACCCATAGCTCACAAATTGTCTGCCTATATTTGAATAAAAATCCATTCAATTGCATCCGCAAAAAACAACGAAACATTTTTTTTTTGAAATGGTCTATATTAAATATTTATAGGAGTTAGTTATGTATGATTTCAGTTAGAAAAATATGGATAATTTTCTTGATACCGAAGATAACGGACTAACTTTCTTTATATATATTTCCATTTCTTTCTGGAAATTTTCATTTGCATCTATCTGGATTCTTTAACATAAAAAATATTTTTACAATATGAATCAGTGGAATTTTCAGATGTGACTTTATTAATAAATTCGCACAATGATTAAATAACATTCTATTTTCATTTAAATATAACAAACTTATCTTTTAATAAAGTATGCAGAAAAAAACCCTTGAAAAGCTAAAAAAATTATCAATATTATAGTAAATAATGATAGTTAGAATAAAATAAAATATATACCTCATGATACTGAAGAAGGCTGTTGTAGCCAGTGGTCAAGGTAACGGACTCATGGCACCTGTGCCGTTGAAAACCCACCGTGTAGAGAGAATGATTATATATGTCGGGGCTTAAACGTCCTCTTGTTGGTGTGGAGTGGAAGAAGGAGGTAACAACTCTGGTGTCGTCCTCGTCACTTGAATATGTTTCCAAATTATGAGGTCTGTCGCCAATAGCCATCATCTTACTTTATAGTACAACAATAACATAAATAGAACTCTTCTTTATAAAAATTGCCTTTTACTTTTTCATAAAATTACTTTTGTCGTAATTTTGCAGAAATATGGCTCACTTTTAAAAATCTAAGTTTTATTAAATAAATGAAATATGTTATTATTCTAGAAATGAGTTAAAAAATAATAATAAGTACACAAATGTATTTTTCTGTGTGTTACAGTTCGACATTTTTGCACCTGAAAAGGAATATAAGCAACTTTCATGTAGAAAACAGAACGCTTCCGAGAAATTCCGTGGCTTATAGAAATCAATTTACTCGTACTTGTTATTTCTATTATTGAATGAAATCTATTGTAATATAGATTTATGGTAGGAATTCCTAGTCTCGGAATTTTGTGGTTAATATTGAGTAATGTCACTGAATCAGTAATGCTAAAGTAAAACCACAAGGTAAAAGAAAATAGTATCGAAACTAGTTTAAAATATTTTCAACAATACTGCATGATGACGTTTAACACTTTAAGAAGATTAATCGTACACCTCTCATTGATAGTTCCATGAGTAGGATGTCCTGATTTATTACTGTTTATTTAGTGGCGGTGACATTTGTGGTGTTGGGAAAATGTGACTGAGAAGCGCAATAGAAAATTATAGTAGTTTTTTGTAAGTTTGTAGTACAGTAAGACCCTGCTTAACGCGGGGTATACGTTCCATCAAAGTAGAGCGTAATATGAAACAGCGTTAAACGAGGTTATCTCATCTTGTAAATAAGGGGGTTAGGGGAAGATGGGTAGAAAATTGGTCAGGTATTTTACCATTAAATTTATTAATTATGTTTTTTATAACAATAAAACAAAAATTTAATTCTTACAAATATAGAAGCATATTAAACGAATATGCATATAAAAATCAATAAAATTCTAAGTCAGTATGTTTACATTTCAGATCATTCAGTCTCTTCTGTATTTCCAATTTTCTGCCATTTTATCCAGAAGGTAGATTGGTTTAATGGCATTTTGCGTTCAATTTCGTCGTCCATCCATATAGAAAGTCGTCTTTCCATTTCCTCTATTGTATTATTTCTAGAACGGGTAATTCTAGTTGCAGAGCTTGTCGTAGTTGTAGTTACCAAAGACAGTATTTTTTCTGAATTCTTAAGAATGGCCCTTATTGTTAAAGTTTCCAAATTCAATGCAGCACCAATTTGAGATTGACGTTCACCAGAATCTAATCTTCTAATCACTTGCATTTTAGTTTCTTGTCAAATGCTTTTTTCTATGCTTTATTTTCGTGTTTTTTACCATCGCCAAAGATAAAAACTAAAAATCATAATATTTGTCACTATAGCAATCGTTATATTATATAAATTTATACTTACAATAACGTCAATAAATGTTTGAAACGATAAAAATGCTTTCGTATAATACCACCGGAAAGAAGAAACACAAATAAACTGCTTCGAACATTGGGAAGCCTAACGCTGCGTGCTATTTTGGGAAATCCCACAATTCAAATAAAAGAGCGTTAAGTGGGCTTTTACTGTATCTAATACAGCAAAGAACTTTTTTTTGGTTCGTATTAGCTGAAAATACACACATATAAAGGTGGTTATCAAAATAATGGAAACACCTGTGAAAGAAAGTGATATTTTTTTAATGCGCTTCGTAAGCATTAAAATATAACGGTTGATTCATAAATAGTGTGACCAATTTCATAGGATCATAAATTTTTATTAAATAAAGTTATTTGTGCATGGAATTTTCAATGTGATTTCGTCTCCAGCATACACTTTTCTTAAGGTATCCGACTACATTCGGAACCGTGATTTTGCAAAAGCGTATAAATGGATAATATTTATGATATTTAGTGTCACATAGATTAGAAGATGTATACAAAATTGTTTTAAGAGTATTATTACAATAAAAAATAAATTAAGTACAATATTTTGACAAAAAATGTACATAGAATGACCCATTTTCAAAATATTCTCCTTTTGTAAAAAATGTTTCTATTATAATAACATTTTGCCTGTATATAGCTCAGACCTCAGTACAGAGGCTGAAATAGAATTTTTGAAATATATAACTTAGAAGAGAGCTTATCCATGTTTTACGACAACAGAGGGGAGAAATTTTAAGAAAAAAAAACGCCAATAATTATTTCAATTGGTTGTAACTCTGAAAATAAAATGAATTTTTCAAAAATCATAGTTGAGCCTCTGCACAGAGGTCTGAGCTATATACAGACAAAATATTATTATAATAGGAGCATTTTTCACAAAAGGAGAACATTTTGAAAGAAAGGTTATTCTAAAATTTTTTGCCGAAATATTGTATTTAAATAATTTTTTTTTGTCAAAATATCCTTAAAAAATTTTATACATGTATTCTAATCTAAGTGACACTAAATATAATGAAATTTATCCATTTATGCGCTTTTTTAAAATTACGTTACCGAACGTAGTCGGATACCTTAAGCGTTTTGGCAAATCTAAAGAAGTTTTTTCGATCATTTTTGGGGTATTTTTCAAACTCTCTCTAAAATTACTTTCTGAAGCCCTTGAAATGCTCTTACTTTAAGTCTATGTAATTGTTTTTAAGTATCCCCATAAAAAATAATCACAGGGAACGCAGACAGGGGATAGTGATAGGCATTTATAAGGAGGCAGAAAATGTTTGTTTTTTTTAATCTTTCAGCCATTTGATAGTTGATTTTACGCAGAATCTTGGAGAAAAACAAAGTTTCCTTGAGGGTAAAGACGTTTAC
>BMAV01015688.1:162500-193732 GCA_019973955.1 Trichonephila inaurata madagascariensis | reverse complement strand
AAATTTTAATTGCGGTATCTTTTATGTGCGTTTGGGTCATTTTTTTGTCATTCTCCAATTTTACCGAACTTAGGTTTTCTTGCACAGAATTCAACGCTGATCAGGAATATGTATGGCCTTGTCGAAATTGCAATTAGTTCAAAAGTTATACCCAACTTTTTCTTTGAAATTCGTCCCCTTTTTCAATAGTCTATTTCAATGACATTCCAACCACTATTTTTTTTTTTTTACCCTAGAAACATAACAAAGTGATCCATTTCACTCGAAATTTGACCAGGAATCTAAATCTGGTCTCTCTTTCGCAAAATCCCTGAAATATTTTTAAATTTTTTTTTGAAAAATGAAACACCTCCTTGAAAAAACAGACCTATTTGGCTTGAAAGCTAACTTACTGACCGATTTTAAAAACCCAAGTGTCATTCGAACGGAGAGCCGTTCCCAAACCCGAAGACACTTAAAACATTACTCAGCGATTATTAGAACTCGAGTTATTGGCCTTTGGTAATGCATTTCCATGACAAGTATCAGAAATACACCGAAAAAAAAAGTACGTTTCTTTTTTACAATACAAACTTACCAAAGTGACCCATTTCACTCGAAATTTAACCAGGAATCTAAATCTGGTCTCCTTTACGCGAAATTCCGGTAACCTTTTTAAAAATGAAACACCTTCTTGAAAAAACCGACCTTTTTGTCTTGAAAGCCAACTTACCGACCGATTTTATAAAACCGGGTGTCATTCGAACGGGGAGCCGTTCCCAAAACTGAAGACATTTAAAACATTACACTGCGATTATTAGAACTCGAGTTATTGCACTTTGATAATGTATTTCCATGACAAGTATCAGAAAAACACCGAAAAAAAAAATTTTAAAAATTTTAATTGCGGTATTACTTTTTTGAAGCATTCCTCTTTCAAATGGGCTTAATTGCAACGCATTTCTCATTTCCGTGTGTTTGGGCCATTTTTTTGTCATCCTCCAATTCTTACCAAACTTAGTTTTTCTTGCGCAGAATTCAACGCTCATCACGAATATGTCTGGCCCTTATAGAAATTCCAATTAGTTCAAAAGTTATACTCAACTGTTTCTTTGAATTTCGTCTCCTGTTTGAATAGTCTGATTCAGTGACACAACAAAAACCATTTTTCTTTTTTACAATAGAAACTTACTAAAGTGATCCATTTCACTCTTAACTTTACCAGGAATCTAAATCTGGTCTCCGTTTCGTGAAATTCCTGTAACCTTTTTTTAAATGACAGACCGTCTTAAAAAACTGACCATGCCTTGCAGGAAAGCCAACTTACAGTCATTTTTAGAGGTAAATGAAATATTTGGAAGAAATTGTACTAGTTTTGCCAATTAAAGGTTGAATTCTATTTTTCCGCTCCCAAATACATGTAAATCGCACAAGTTTTGAAAATCTTCTTTTTTTAAAAAATTTTTTGGTAGGGGATCGCCGTGTCTGAAATGCAGTCCCCATTCTAGAAGGTCTCACCAATAGCTCGGTACTTTTCACCCCAAAACCTTACGAAAGTGACCCAGTTTACTAGAAATATTACCAGGAATCTAAATCTAGTAATTCCTTTCACTAATTCGTGAAAGACCTTGAAAAAACCCGACCCTTTTTGGCTTGAAAGCCAACTTACCAACCGGTTTCAAAAAAAAGGGTGTCATTCGAACGCATAGCCGCTCCCAAACCCGAAAACACTTAAACCTTTACACTGCGATTATTAGAACTCGAATTATTTCACTTTGATAATGCATTTCTATGACAAGTATCAGAAAAACACCGAAAAAAAAAGTTAAAAAAATTTTAAATGCGGTATTATCCCTTTTTAAGCGTTCGTCTTTCAAATGGGCTTAATTGCAACGCATTTCTCATTTCGTGTGTTTGGATCATTTTTTTGTCATCCTCCAATTCTTACCAAACTTAGTTTTTAATGCGTAGAATTCCAAGCTGATTAAGAATATGTATGGCGCTTGTGGAAATTCCTATTAAATCAAAAGTTATCCCCAATCGTTTCTTTGAATTTCGTCTCCAGTTTGAATAATCCGATTCAGTGACACAACAAAAACCATTTTTCTTTTTTACAATAGAAACTTACTAAAGTGACCCATTTCACTCTTAACTTTACCAGGAATCTAAATCTGGTCTCCGTTTCGTGAAATTCCTGTAACCTTTTTTTAAATGACAGACCGTCTTAAAAAACTGACCATGCCTTGCAGGAAAGCCAACTTACAGTCGTTTTTAGAGGTAAATGAAATATTTGGAAGAAATTGTACTAGTTTTGCCAATTAAAGGTTGAATTCTATTTTGCCGCTCTAAAATACATCGAAATCGCACAAGTTTTGAAAATCTTTTTTTTTAAATTTTTTGTTAGGGGATCGCCGTGTCTGAAATGCGGCTCCCCATTCTAGCAGTTCTCACCAATATCTCAGTACTTTTCATCCCAAAACCTTACCAAAGTGAACAAATTTACTCGAAATTTTACCAGGAATCTAAATCTGGTCTCCAATTCATGAAATTCCTATAACATTTTTTTAAAAACGAAAGAACTTCTTAATAAAACCGGCCCTTTTTCGCTTGAAAGCCAACTTACCGACCGATTTTAAAAAACCGGGGGTCATTCGAACGGAAAGCAGCTCCCAAACCCGAAGACACATAAAACTTTACTCTGCAATTATTAGAACTCGAGTTAATGCAATTTGGTAAAGCATTTCTATGACAAGTTTCAGAAAAACACCGTAAAAAAAGGTAAAAAAATTTTATTTGCATTGTTATCCCTTTTTAAGCGTTCGTCTTTCAAATGGGCTTAATTGCAACGCATTTCTCATTTCCGTGTGTTTGGGTCATTTTTTGTCATCCTCCAATTCTTACCAAACTTAGTTTTTAATTTGTAGAATTCCATGCTGATTACGAATATGTATGGCGCTTGTCGAAATTCCTATTAAATCAAAAGTTATCCCCAATTGTTTCTTTGTAATTCGTACCTTTTTTCAATAGTTTGATTCGGTGACCACGCCAACCACATTTTTTTTTCACTCTAGAAATTACCAAAGTAACCCTTTTAACTAGAAATTTTACCAGGAATGTAAATCTGGTCTCCATTTCGCAAAATTCCTGTAAGTTTTTTTTTTTAAATGAAAGACATTCTTGAAAAAACTGACCATACCTTATAGAAAAGCCAGCTTACAGTCATTTCTAGAGGTACCTGAACTATTTGGGAGAAATTGCACAAGTTTTGCCAATTAAAGGTTTAATTCTATTCTGCCTCTCTCAAATACATGTAAATCGCACAAGTTTTGAAAATCTTTTTTTTTAAATCTTCCGTTAGGGGATCGCCGTGTCTGAAATGCGGCCAGATGCGGACATTTCAGAAGGTCGCACCAATAGTTCGGTACTTTTCTCCCAAAAAACTTACCAAAGTGATCCCTTTTATTCTAAATTTGACCAGGAATCTATATCTGGTCTCCGTTTTACGAAATTCCTGTAACTTTATTTTTTAAATGAAAGAGTTTCATGAAAAAAACCGACCTATTTGGCTTAAAAGCCAACTTACCGACCGATGTTTAAAAACCAGGTGTCATTCGAACGGGGAGCCGTTCCCAAACCCGAAGACTCTTAAAACTTTACTCTGTGAATATTAGAACTCGAGTTATTGCACTTTGGTAATGAATTTCTGGCACGTATCAGAAAAACACCGAAAAAAAAAAGTAAAAAAATTTCAATTGTGGTATTATCTCTTTTTAAGTGTTCCTGTTTCAAATGGGCTTAATTGCAACGCATTTCTCATTTCCGTGTGTTTGGGTCATTTTTTTGTCAACCTCCAATTCTTACCAAACATAGTTTTTCTTGCGCAGAATTCAACGCTCATCACGAATATGTCTGGCGCTTGTAGAAATTCCAATTAGTTCAAAAGTTATACCCAACTGTTTCTTTGAATTTCGTCTCCTCTTTGAATAATCCGATTCAGTGACGCAACAAAAACCATTTTTCTTTTTTACAATAGAAACTTACTAAAGTGACAAATTTCACTCTTAACTTTACCAGGAATCTAAATCTGGTCTCCGTTTCGTGAAATTCCTGTAACCTTTTTTTAAATGACAGACCGTCTTAAGAAACTGACCATGCCTTGCAGGAAAGCCAACTTACAGTCATTTTAGAGGTAAATGAAATATTTGGAAGAAATTGTACTAGTTTTGCCAATTAGAGGTTGAATTCTATTTTGCCGCTCCCAACTACATGTAAATCGCACAAGTTTTGAAAATCTTTTATTTTTTAATTTTTGGTAGGGGATCGCCGTGTCTGTAATGCGGCTCCTCATTCTAGAAGGTCTCACCAATATCTCGGTGCTTTTCATCCCAAAACCTTACCAATGTGAACAATTTTACTCGAAATTTTACCAGGAATCTAAATCTGGTCTCCATTTCACGAAATTCCTATAACATTTTTTTAAAAACGAAAGAACTTAAAAAAACCGGCCCTTTTTCGCTTGAAAGCCAACTTACCGACCGATTTTAAAAAACCGGGTGTCATTCGAACGGAAAGCAGCTCCCAAACCCGAAGACACTTAAAACTTTACTCTGCAATTATTAGAACTCGAGTTAATGCAATTTGGTAAAGCATTTCTATGACAAGTATCAGAAAAACACCGAAAAAAAAGGTAAAAAAATTTTATTTGCATTGTTATCCCTTTTTAAGCGTTCCTCTTTCAAATGGGTTTAATTGCAACGCATTTCTCATATCCGTGCGTTTGGGTAATTTTATTGTCTTCCTCCAATTCTTACCAAACTTAGTTTTTAATGCGTAGAATTCCAAGCTGATTACGAATATGTATGGCGCTTGTCGACAATTCTTATTAAATCAAAAGTTATCCCCAATCGTTTCTTTGTAATTCGTACCTTTTTTCAATAGTTTGATTCGGTGACCATGCCAACTATTTTTTTTTTCACTCTAGAAATTACCAAAGTAACCCTTTTCACTAGAAATTTTACCAGGAATGTAAATCTGGTCTACATTTCGCAAAATTCCTGTAACTTTTTTTTTTAAATGAAAGACCTTCGTGAAAAAACTGACCATGCCTTTGTGACGTTTCTCGCGTTCTTCTTCTAACATAACTCCTACGTTCTTTGATGGCCACAATTAATGGCAAAACTTTTCCAACCCAATACCAAGAAGAGAAACAGGGCGAAAATGCAAATAAGATATACTTTAAAAGGATAGAGTGTTTCGTGAGATAGGACGGCAATCCTAGAGATAACTTAGTGCGGAACAGTTCGGAACAAGTGTTAGACGACCTACTTGCAAGGAAGAAGAATAAGCTCATCGTCACTAAGAATAATAATTATAAGAAGGAGTTATAGTACTTGAATATACCTATCTACTAGTAGCAGAATAGGTGAGTCTTCAACCAAGATAGGAGGGTTACTCTATAAAAGGTAATATTTTGTATAGGAAGTTAGATTAGACAGATAATTAAATATAATTAAGATAAGTGATCTAGTTGTGCGATCTGACTTAAATATTCAGTTTAATTTGTGGCTTATTCTCACTTAAAGAAAGTTGTTATTTAGAATTAAGTAATTTAAGTTATTCTTAATAAAAGTTGTGTTAAGAATTACAAAATGTCTCATCTTTTAGATAATCCCACACCTCTAGCTTACGCGGATCCAACAAGACATAGCTATCACAGGATGGCTATGTCACAATGGCGCCCGAACAGTATTAATTCTGGGTTAGGTATAATGCAGGAGGATTTAGTATATTACCTGAAATGTATTTTTCCGGGTATGAGAATGTAAATGAGTTCCTTAAGACAATAGATAATCAAATACAGTTAGTTGAAATCCCAAGTAATCTGTCATGTGCTTATTTGAAAAGTCATCTCAGGGGAAGGGCTCAAGATTGGTACTCAATATTTGGATCAGTGCTAGTGCAAGATACAGCCACGTATTTCGCGCAGCCCAAGGTTGAATTAGCGAAAGCTTTTCCCGCAATCAAAAATAAGAAAGAATTGGAAGCTAGATTTTTCGCGTCACAGCAGGGAAGAAATCAGGAACCCACAGACTTTGTTTACGATTTATTAAAAATTCAGAAGAATTTAGAGCTAGGGATGTCGCAGGCGAAATTGTTTGATCACATTTGTGTTAGACTCGAACCACAAATCCAGGACTACGTGGAAGTTCGCAATCCGCAGAACACGGTACAACTTTTGGAAATATTGGCTAAATTCGAAGAGAGGTATTCTTACAAATTAAAAAGGGATCACAGAATAGTGATAATGTAGAAAGACGAGGTCAAAACGCGCATAGGATGCCTAATTTTGATGCTAATCACTTAGAAACTGGAGAGAATTCACAGAATTTGGGCGTAGACCAAGCCATAATGAGTAGAAATGATTTTTATGAGAATAGCCGTCAAAGTAATAGGGGTTCGAGAGGAATAGATTTCAGAATGGTGGTCAGAATTCAACGAAAGGGGATACCAATTTCGAAATGATCGAAATGATAATTTTAATAGGGGACCGTAGAAATAGGGGTTCAGTGAAAGAGGCTGGGCGAGGTGATACTGGGACTGCAAAGGGGACGATTAAATGAACTTTAAAAGTTAAAAGATCAACCTCAAAAGTATCAAGAGAAACGCCAATTAAGCTTTCTCCGATATGTATATCACCCGTAGAACCCACGTTCTATTTTATTAAATAACTACATTTTTTGAAAGCGCTACTTGGGTTTTGGGCAGATAAATCATTTATATCGGAAGAAGTATACTAGAAAATATTTTTTTTTATAAGGAAATTAAAAAATCGCGAGCCCAGGTAATCACAGCACAGGGAGCGAAATGTACTTATGGGGATTGTAAAATTGAATATTCGCATCAGACAGTTTGAAAGACCTTGGTCATTTCATGTGTTAGGCGTTTGGAATACCATGTATTCTAGATGTTGATTTTACCAGGTGGATAAAGGGTATTTTAGATTTTGATCAAAAATCGTTGAAAATTCCGATTCTCAAATAAATAGGGTGGTTGAATTAGTGAAAGGAAAAGGTTTCGAAATAGATTTGTCTAGTAGACAAAATTGGGGAAGTAGAAAAAACTACAAAAATTTGTTTTAGTAGTTTTAAGGGACTATTCTCAGAACAAACCAGGTCTTAGTCATGTTTTATACCATGAAATTGACACGGGAGATATCCCCTTCTTTCCCGGCCATATAGATACGACCGGCGAGAAACTTCAGCAATAAGTGATTTTCACGCTTAAAAATGTTACAAGAGGAAACTGATTGTTCCAATTCAATCCCCGTACGCGTCTGCCGGTTGTGTTATGCAAGAAAAATAATGGGTTACCACCGGATAATCAAGAAGCATATAGATTTGCAGTAGACTATAGAAAACTAAATTCGATCACAAAGTATCCGCGATACCCTTTACCGTTAATAGATGATTTAATAACGAACATCTGTACCAGCGTAATGTCATCTTACGATCTAAGAAGTGGGTACGCCAAATGGCAGTAAACCCCAGTGATATTGTCAAGACCGCATTCGTAGTAAAAGTGGCACTTATGCTTTCAAAGCGTTCGCACTGGTTTATCAGGAGCAGCTTCCAATTTTCAAAACGGTGACGCGTCTAAAGCCGATGATAGGAGTTTGTGAATGTGTATATGGATGACGTTATTATAACGTCTCCATCATTCAATCACCATGTTGACATTTGCGGGAAGTTTTTTTCGTTGTTGCAAAGTCTGGGATTGACATTAAAATAAAGATAATGCAATTTGGAACAGTTGGAGTATTTGATTAATTTATTAGTAAAAAGGAATTAAAATGGATAAGGACGAGGTTCGAGCCATACTAGAGATGAAACCACCCAGCCAACTCAAAAGAGGTGTCAAGGTTTTGGGTATGGTAGTGGTACGCAAGGAATTTATTAAAAGTGATGCGGATCTTTGTGAGCCACTTTATAATCTTAAACGAAAATTTAAAAAATTCTGATACTGTGGTCCAATGAGGCGCAAAAGGCATTCGAAGAGGTCGAGCGGCTGTAACAAAAGGCGCCAGTTTGGCTATTACCAAACTTTCAGGGAGCCATTCGAGGTTATTTACAGATGCCAGTTCAATCGTTTTGGGAGCAGTGCTTAATCAAGAAAACAGACCCGTTACATATTTTGCTTCACGTACGCTGAACAACGCAGAGAGGTATACGGTAACCGAAGGGAATGTCTAGCCTTATTAGTATAGGCGTTGAACAAATTCCGAACATATTTTAGGAACGATGCCAAAATTAAAGTAATCACAGATCCGCGCTGCCTTAACACGCCCTAGCGCATGGCAAAAATTTGTCGAGTGGGATGATCAGATGGGCACTCAAATTAGCGGAATTTAACACTAGAATGGGAACATAGACCGGGAACTCAAAATACAGTGGCAGATATATTCAAAGGAATCCTGGCGGGAACCTCAATAGGAAAAAGTTAATTATTGCAATAATCAGGGACTTAGTACTTGCTTTGGAACAGTTAATAACAGAACAAAACATGACCCAGAATTAGGTCATATCTATAGATATTTAGAAAACCCGGAAGATAACTCATTTAATGCAACGATATGTGAGAATTGGTCCCACGACTTCCGTCTAGTGAAGGCTTGTTATTTTATGCAGAAACGCAACGTCGTTAGGTGAAATGCGTGTATACATTTCAAAATCTTTAAGGAATGAAATAATGGGAAAACCGACAGGCCAATCGCAGGACATTTGGGAAGATTTAAAAACGTATCATAAAATTCCGGGACGTTTGTTATTTACGTGAAGGTATTGAATCGTATAGCCTCTACATACCATATGTGCCAAATTTAAGCAACTATAAACGTTACCAGCTGGTCGATTAAATCCGATTATATCAAATTGTCCAGGCGGGATAGTGACGTTAGATTTATTTGGGCCCGTACTATATCGGGGCAGACGCTAATCCCGCTATATTTTAGTAATAACCGATCATTTCAGCAAATGGGCTGAAATTATATACCTCTTAAAGGCCTCGTCTCGTATAATAACTTGCGGTGGTATTTACGTAACGATATATCGTGATTTGGGCTTAATAAAATTAATAAGTGATAATGGTTCCCATTTATATCAGAAATTTTTGAACATTCAAGTGAAAATTAAGGCATAAGGCATGTAGACTATTGCACGTATGGGCCAATCAGACTGAAAGAGTTAATCGAGATGGTGCAAATGATTGCAGAATTATGTTAATGATCAACACGATACTTGGGATCAATTCTTACGTGAAGTTTGCTTACGCTATTCATTTTGGCGGTGAAGAAACGGCGAGAATCACCTGCGGAATTATTTTTGGGTCGAAAATTGATTTCAAAAAATTAGTAGCCGATTTTAGATGGATCGGAATTCAAAGAGTTAAAACATAAAAATATTTAAGGAAGCTAGACTAAGTACGAAAACTAAACGCGGAAAGGTGGGAAAAGATATTATAATGGGCAAGACGATATATATACAAATTAAGGTGACTAGCGTTTATCTTATTAGGGCCACCCTTTTAAGTTCAGCAACTAATAAAATCTGTTCCCAAGAATTTATAAAATTTGAAGGACCCTATAAGTATTAGAAGTAAGAAATAACAATAATATTATTGTAATATGAGTCAGGGAAAAAGATTAACGGTTAACGTTGATCAAATAAGAATATAATAATATGGAAATGTGGCCGAGGTCGAGGTTAGGAACAGGTAGCCCGAATAGTATCAGATACGTCAGGGAAACGAGTACTTCGGAAAATGTACATCAAAAGATTAAATGAGTCGCACTATGGGAAGAAAGATCTTCCAGGTGAAGGCGTGGGTTAGAGGCAAGGTTAAATCGCCAATCAAAAACAATATACAAAAGAAACACAGATAGGACCGATAAGCGCAGATCACTGCTCAGATCACTTCCTAGTTCATTTACAGACGAAAGAAAAAGTAAAAAGAGAAAAACTCGCTAAGGGAGGAATGAAAAGAACGTATGGATCGGGGGCAAGTGGACCACAGAGAAAGTGGCGCACAAAAAGGGACACAATAATATTAACAAAGACCATTGTCATCCAGTACTATTTATATAAGTAGGAAAAGAACGGCGGGAACAACTGAAATTCAAGATGGAAGAACTACAACCTGAGTACGCATGAAAAAGGATCAGGAGTCCCGACCGACCGAGGAAACAAAGGACCAATAAGGAAAAAGCAGGCAAAGGAGACTACAAGCCCCCACAAGCATCATAAGAATTGAAGTGCAGCCAAGGAATAGAAAGGAAAAGAACAGTGGTAGCACCTGTGTTGGAATCCTAGCGGGGACAAAATTAAATTCAGGTGACAGACCCTGAAAAGAGTGATGTCCAATAGCTGGGTATGCCCAGCCTCAACACGGAACGAGGTGGAGCCGAAATTGGCCTCATATGATAAAAATTGTCCGGATGCAGAGTTTGGGTCACTGCGCACCCAGAAAAATTCGAGTAGAAAGCACAAGTGTATTAACATATAAGTTACTTTAAGAGTATATATATAAAGTGAGAATAGACACCATTAAACAGCAATTTTGTGTTCATTTAGTTAACTAGATAAAATTTATTGTCACGAGTTCATTTTAAAATTAAGTTGATGACTGAGTTTAATTCTATAGTGAATAAGCAGAAAAATTAAAGTCAAGATAAATATTGGAAATTATAGAAGTTAAAATGGGATTCAAATTTAAAAATTTAAAATAAAACTGAGAAAGTGGGAGATTCAGAAATAAAACTTGGCACGAAATTTCTTAAGGGTCAAGTGGACCCTGAATAAATCACGTTTTTTTTGGGGGGGTTGTGACGTTCTCGCGTTCTTCTTCAACATAACCCTACTTCTTTGAGGGCCACGAAAGGAAAAATTTTTCCAACCCAATACCAAAAAGGGCAGGCGAAAATAAAAAGTATATTTTAAAAAAGGATGGGGTTTGGGTGAATGGGCAACCCTAAAATAACAGTGGGGAACAGTTCGGAACAAGGGGACGACCTACTGTGACCCCCCTCTTTCTGCTAACTCTCCTATGTTCTTTGACGGCCACGATTAATGGAAAAATTTTTCCCCCAATACCAAGAAGTAAAAAAAGATAATATTAAATGAGATATAAAAAAGGATAGAAGCTTTGATGTTAAATAAGCGTGGCAAAGCTTGAGATAGTAGTGGGGAAATCATTCTGATCGTTAGTGCGGCAAATTTGAAGATAGCTTATTGGAATCTTGAACAAAGTTAGCAGTCCGAAAATTTAGAAGGAAAAACCCCAATATAAAAAAATTGGAATTTCTTTAAAAAAGAAATTTTAGCTACTCTTTTAGGTAAAAGGAAGGAGATCCAAAAAGGGAATATTTGATATAAGAATTGATGAATGGGTTTAAGATAATTGAGATGGGTCTGTTGCGTGATTGACTTAAAATACACGGTTTTTGGGGTTAAATCTCATTTAAATATAGTTGTCAAATTAAATTAAATAATATAAGTTATTCTTAATAAAAGTTGTATTTAAAAACTACATGTCTCATTTTTGATAATCCCACACCCTAAAAACATGGAACCGGCACAATTCATCACAGGATGGGTATTTCCAATCCCCGAAAATATAATTCTGGGTTAGTAAGGGTGGAAGTACTGTTCAGAAATGTACTTTTCAGGGTCAGAGAACATTGCAGAGTTTATAGAGTGTATTGATAATAACATACAGTTACTTTGAAATCCCAAGTAATCTGTCATGTGCTTACTTAAAAAAGTCATCTCAGGGGAAGGGCTCAAGATTGGTATTCGATATTTGGTTCGTTAGCCGCGCAAAATACAGCCACGGATTTTGTGCAGCTCAAAGCCGAATTAGCGAAGGAAGGCTTTTCCGCGGTCAAAAATAAGAAAGAACCACAGTCGCAATTTTACGCGTCCCATAGAAGAAATCAGGATCCTACTGATTTCGTGTATAGATTACTAAAAATAGAGAAGTTTAGAATTAGAATGTCCCAAGAAGAATTAGTGTGGATCATATTATTTAGTTCGACTCGAACCACAGATACAAGACTATGTGGGAGGTGCGCAATCCACAAAACACGATGTACAACTTTTAGAAGTCTTGGCTAAATTCGAAGAGAGATATTCTGCAAATTACAAAAGGGGTTATCAGAACGATAATATAGAAAGACGAGGTCAAAATGCGCATAGGATGCCTTAATTTTGAAGCCAATAGTAGAAACTCGGGAGGAATTCTGAAATAAGACGTAGACCAAAATAACAGTAGAAAATGAGTTTTATGAGAATAGCCAACAAAATAATAGAGGGTTCGAGAGGAATAGGTTTCTTGTATCAATGATCAAAAGATTCAGCAATACCACTTCGAAATGAGCGAAAATGATAATTTTTAATAGAGGGACCGTAGAAATAAGGGTTCGAGTGAAAATTTCAATCGAGGCGCGATAGGACGCAAAGGGGACGATTAAATATTGTAAAGGTTAATGATCAACCTCAAGGATGTCGACAAGAGAGACACTAGACTTTCTCCGATATGTATATCACCCGTAGAACTTCCAATATCGCTCCTATTTCTTTTATTAAATAACACATTTTTGAAAGCGCTTATGGACACCGAGCAGATAAATCATTTATATCGGAAGAAGTATATATAGAAAATATTTTTCTATAAGCAAATTAAAAAAATCAGTGAGCCCAGGTAATAACAGTCGGGGTTAAAAGTGAAATGCCAAAAACAGGGGATTGTAGAATTGAATATTCGGATCAGACAATTCGAAAGCAAATTGGTCATTTCATGTGTTGAAAGATTTAGAATACCCATGTATTCTAGGTATCGATTTACAGTGCGTCAAGAATCGTATTAGATTTGATCTAAAATCGTTGAAAATTCAAAATTCACTGGTTGAAGATAATAAAGGCAAATAAAGGGAATTTACACGTTAATGGGTCAGAAATGAAGTTAAATATGGTGGCTAATGTTTTACCGAAAAAGCATGGGAATAGTATAATTGGTGATAAAATTAATTGTGCCATAATCAGGGATTTGGTACTTACTTCACGGGAACAATTAATAACTGAACAGAAAAAATGACCCAGAATTAGGTCATATATATAGATATTTAGAAACCCGGAAGATAACCTCGGTTAATGCAACGATATGCAGAATTGGTCCCACGATTTCGTTTAATTGAAGGATTGTTATTTATGCGAAACACGCAACGTCATTAGGTGAAATGCGTGTATACATTCCAAAAATCTTTAAGGAATGAAATAATGAGAGAATTTCATGACAAGCCAATCGCTGGACACTTTAGGCAGTTTAAACGTATCATAAAAATTCGGGACGTTTGTTATTTCCCGTACATGAGAAAATCGTATTGATCAATATGTCTCTACATGCCATATGTGCCAAGTTAATAACTATAAAAACGCGTTACCAGCTGGTCGGTTAAATCCACTATATCAAATTATCCGAATGAGATAGTGACGTTAGATTTGTTAGCCCGTATCCTATATCGAGAATAAGACGCAACCGCTATATTTTAGTAATAACCGATCATTTCAGCAAATGGGCTGAAATTATACCTCTTAAAAGGCCTCATCTCGTAGCAATAGCGGATATTTTTTTTGATAACTTTTATATCGCGTTATGGAGCCCTACAATAAAATTAATAAGTGATAATGGTCAACAATTTATATCCGAGATTTTTGAGCACTTAAGTGAAAGATTAGCATAAGGCATGTGAAGACTGTTGCATATCGACCACAAGCAAATCGGACTGAAAGAAAGTTAATCGAGATATAGTGCAAATGATTGCAAATTATGTTAACAATGATCAACACGATACTTGGGATCAATTTACGTGAGTTTGCTTACACAGTTATTCGTACGGCGGTGAATGAAACAACGGGAAAACACCGGCCGAATTATTTTTAGGTCGAAAATTGATTACAATCCATTTCAAAAACTAGTTAAGTGATATCGGAAAGTTCAAAATTCAAGATATACAGAAAAGCTTTTGAAAGAAGCTAGACTAAGTAAATGAAAATTAAACAGGAAAGGTGGGGAAAATATTATAATAGACGTAGAAAAAGACATAAAAATAAAGGTAAATGATTGGGTCTTATTAGAAACACACCCCTGTAAGTTCAGCAGCTAACAAAGTATAAAAGTAAATTTAAACAAAAATTTCGAGGACCTTATAGAGTCATAGAAGTTAAGAAATTATAATAATATTGTAATATGGAAATCAGGAAAAAGATTAACAGTTAACGTAGATCAAAATAAGAATATATCGTCATAGAAATGTGACGAGGTCGAATTAGGAACAGGTATCCCAAATAGTATAAGATCAACAAGTCAGGAAACTCGTACTTCGAAAAGCGCATCAAAAAATTAAATGAGTCACACATGGGAAAGAAAAAAAATCTGCGGTGAAACGTAAGTTAGAGGCGTGCGATTGGTAACCAATCAAATCAATATAAAAATGCAGAGAGGACCCATAAAAACAAATCACTGGTCAGATCACTACCTAATTCATTTGGGAATGAAAATAAAAACAAAAGGTTAAAGAATAATAGGGGTATTAAAAGATCAGGTGTGTCAGGAACAAGTGAACCACAAAGAAAGTGGCAAAGAAAGGGGAACAATAATAAAAGACAAATGTCATCCAGTACTATTTCTAGAGATAGGAAAAAGAACAGAAGAGAAGGCACAGAAGTTCCAGATAAATCAACTTACAGTCTAAGACCACGACGGAGAACAGAAGAACCCCGACCAGCCAAGGAAACAATTGGGAAGTCAAGGAAAGGACGACAAGGAGATTAAGGCCTACAACAAGAAATTCCAGCCAACCGAGGAAAGAAGAGTGATAGCACCTCATCGTTGGACGTGATGGTGGGGAGAAAACATATAAAACCAGGTTGTATTGTTTCATTTTTATGATCTTCCAACAAGTGGTCGGAAGAATTATTGCAAAGAAGGAAGTCTCGGGCGATGCTTAAAAGTTATAAGCCAAGTCAAACACTACAATGAGTGCTTATTTAATTTTTGGAACTTTTGACTTGTTAAAAATTTTTTCTGAAGAAAACATTTGTAATCACACATTTGTTTGCTTCGATGTGTTTACCCTCGTGAGATGAAAATTCCTTTGGTTATTTGTTGTACTAGTTTATTGAAAAATGCTTTAATTGTATAATATGTGTATATATATATAAGTTATTGTATTGTTATGTATTGCGAGGCATCTAATTCAGGGAAACGCGGCGTAGTCAAGGCACCAACAATAATAATAAACGACGATGTGCGGCTCATTGGGAGTTTTTCGAAACCAGATGGGATGGAGATGAAAATTACCAGATATATAAATAATATATAATACCTTCAGGAAATAGATTGATATTATGGAAATAGAGAGACTAAAAGTTTTCATTTCAGGGAGACTGACCCTGAAAATCCTGAAAAGTATGAAATTTTATAGCTTCAACAAAGAAAAGGGAGCGGCTCCCAGCTCCATATGCAGTGTTAGATGCAAATATTGGGTCTGCGCACCCAGAATATTTTTTTAGAAAATTTAAGTGTGGCGCAAAACATTTTAAGAAATTGAATGTAAAAGTGAGAGTGGGCATGTAAATTAAACAGTACTATTAATGTTGGCCTAGTTATTGGAGTAAAATTTATTGTCACGAGTTTAAATTTAAATTGAATATTAAAATTTAATTCTAAGATGAGTAATGAAAAATTAAAGTCAAGATAAATATTGGAAATTATAAAGTTAAAATGAGGATTTAAGATTAAAATTTAAATAAAACTCAGAAAAGCGAAGAAATTTAGAAATAGATAGACACGTGTAATTTATTAAGGGCATTGAGAACCCTTAAGTAAATCACGTTTTTCTTCTTGAGGGGTTGGGTGACGTCTCTCGCGTCTTTCTTGCTAACATAACTCCTATGTTCTTGACGCCACGATTAATGGCAAAAACTTTTCCAACCCAATACCAAGAAGATAAACAAAGATAATATGTAAATGAGATATACTATAAAAGGATAGAAGCTTTTGATGTTAAGATATAGCGTGCGGCAAGCTTAGAGATAGTAGTGTGGGAATCATTCTTGATCAGTAGTGCGGCAAATTTGAAGATAGCTTAGTGGGGGTGGAATCTTGCAGATCAAGAGTTAGCAGTCCGGATAGCTTTAGAAGGAATAGAAGCCTAATATAAAGAAGTTGGAATCTTCTTATACAAAGTGAATTATAGCTATCTCTCTTTAGGTAAAGGAAGGAGATCTGCAAAAAGGTAATATTTGATGGTAAGTAATTAGATGAATAGGATTATTAATGATAATGAGATAAAGGATCTAGTTGGTGTGATCTGACTTAAATACACGGTTTAATTCGTGTTAACTCTCACTTTAAATATAGTTGTCAAATTAGAATTATATTATAAGTATTCTTAATAAAAGTTGTATTAAGAACTACTATGTCTCATCACTTTGATAATCCCACACCTCTAGCTTAGTGGAACCGGCACGACATGGTCAATACAGGATGGCTATGTCGCACTACCTCGCAAGGAAGAAGGATAAGCCTATCAAGCTGCTAAGAATAATAATTATAAGAAGTGGAGTTATAGTACTTGAATATACTTATCTACTATTAGTATCAGAATAGGTGTAGCTCTCTAACCAAGATAGAAAAGCCATCATAAAAGGTAATATTTGTATAGAAGTTAGATTTGTACAGATAATTAAATATAATTAAGATAAGTGATCTAGTTGTGCGATCTGACCCTAAATTATTCAGCTTCTAATTCTCTATGGGCTTATTCTCACCTCTTTAAAGAGGTTGTTATTTAGAATTAGCAATTAAGTTATTCTTAATAAAAGTTGTGTTAAGAATTACAAATGTCTCTACCCTTTTAGATAATCCCACACCTCTAGCTTACGGATCCAACAAAGACATAGCTATCGGTGATGGCTATAACACACCTTATAGAAAAAGCCAGCTTGGCTGAAGTCTTTTCAGAGGTACATGAACTATTTGGGTAGAAATTGCACAAGTTTTGCCAATTAAAGGTTGGAATTCTATTCTGCCTCCAAATACATGTAAATTGCAATGTGTTTTGAAAAATATTTTAAATTTTCCGTTAGATCGCTAAGTCTGAAATGCGGCCCCATGTGGATATTTCTGTAGTTGTCGCACCTATAGTTCGCAAGTACTTTTCACCCACAAAACTTACCAAAGTGGGCCCATTTACTCTAAATTTCTACCAGGAATCTATATCTGGCTCGTTTTACGTACCTGCACCTTTTTGTTTTAAATGAAAGAGTTTCATGAAAACTGACCTATTTCTGGCTTGAAAGCCACCAGACCGGGACCGATGTTTAAAAACTGCGTCATTCTCGAACGGGGGTTTGCTCCAAAACCCGGTAAGACCTTTAAACTTTTACTCTAGTATTATTAGAAAGCGAGTTATTGCACTTTGCTAATGAATTTTTTACACGTATTAGAAAAACACCGAGAAAAAAAGTAAAAAAATTTCAATTGTGGTATTATCCCTTTTTAAGTGTTCCTGTTTCAAATGGGCTTAATTGCAAAGCATTTCTAATTTCCTTGCGTTTGGGTCATTTTTTTTGTCATCCTCCAATTCTTACCAAACTTAGTTTTTCTTGCGCAGAATTCAACGCTCATCACGAATATGTCTGGCGCTTGTCGAAATTCTAATTAGTTCAAAAGTTATGCACAACTGTTTCTTTGAAATTCGTCCCCTCTTTCAATAGTCTGATTTAGTGACACGCCAACCACTATTTTTCTTTTTTACAATACAAACTTACCAAAAATGCCCATTTAACTCGAACTTTTACCAGGAATCTAAATCTGGTCTCCGTTTCGCGAAATTCCTGTAACTATCTTTTAAAAAAATGAAAGACTTTCTTTGAAAAACTGACCAAGCCTTAAAGGAAAGCCAACTTACAGTCATTTTTAGAGGTACCTGAAGTATTTGGTAGAAATTGTACTAGTTTTGCCAATTTAAGGTTTGAATTCTATTTTGCCACTCCCAAATACATGCAAATCGCACAAGTTTTGAAAATCCTTTTTTTAAATTTTTTGTTAGGGGATCACGGTGTCTGAAATGCAGCCCCCATTCTAGAAGGTCTCACCAATAGCTCGGTACTTTTCCCCATAAAACTTTAGCATAGTGACCTATTTTACTCAAAATATTACCAGGAATCTAAATCTGGTCTCTGTTTCAGGAAATTCCTGTAACTTTTTTTTTAAAAATGAAAGACCTTCTTGAAAAAGACTGACCCTTTATGGCTTGAAAGACAACTTACCGACCGATGTTTAAAAACCGGGTGTCATTCGAACGGGAAGCCGCTCCCAAACCGGAAGACACATAAAATTTTACTCTGCGATTATTAGAACTCGAGTTATTGCACTTTGGTAAGGCATTTCTATGACAAGTATCACAAAAACAACGAAAAAAAAAGTATAAAAATTTTAATTGCTGTTTTATCTCTTTTTAAGCGTTCCTCTTTCAAATGGGATTAATTGCGACGCATTTCTCATTTCCGAGCGTTTGGTAATTTTTTTTTCATCTTTCAATTCTTACCAAACTTAGTTTTTCTTGCGTAGAATTCAACGCTGATCACGAATATGTATGGGCCCTACCAAACCAACCAACGTACCACAAAGTGACCCATTTCACTCGAAATTTGACTTTGAATCTAAATCTGGTCTCTTTTTTGCGAAATTCCTGTAACTTTTTTTTAATAAAAAATGAAAGAACTTCTTGAAAAAACCGACCATGCCTTGAAAGCCAACTTACAGTCATTTCTAGAGTTACCTGAAGTATTTGATAGAAATTGCACTAGTTTTGCCAATTAAAGGTTGAATTCTATTTTGCCACTTCTAAATACATGTAAATCGCAAAAGTTTTGAAAACCTTTTTTTTTTAAATTTTTTGTTGGGGGCTGAACGCGTTGATTGGCCGTACACGATCACTTCTAGATCGGAGCTTAGCTCTGATCACAACCTTTCACGTTCGATTTTATTACCCGAACACAATCTTTCTAAAATAAAATTGATAGGAACACAAAAACAAAGTGTGAGAAATACACAAAATTTAAAAATCACTGATGATTATATACTCCCAGATATTCACACACCAGAAGACGCAGGTCACCGCCTTCACAGATGAGCTACTACAAGTTTGCAACAATGCATCAAAACAAGATCAAAAAGAACATCAACAGATACCTCAAACAGCTATTCAAGGATAGGATCGGTCAGTAAAACCTGGCAGTACACGAGAAGTCTTGCTGGTAAAATTACTTTAAATGTTCTGCAAAAGAAAATTAAGAAAATCATACAGAACTACGACCAAAAACAATGGGACGAGGCACTTGCATGTCTGGAGGCCGAGGACGGCACTCTATGGAGTGCCGCTCGAGAATTCTGGAAGCAAGCTCCCCCAATACTGGCCCTTAAAGGCCCAGCGAAGATTGCATATAGTGACGCAGACAAAATCGAGGTTATTGCAGACTCGCTTCAAAATCAATTTTAACTAAATAATATTACAAACGATCCGGGTAGGGCAACAACACATGTCGTTCACACCTATCTGAGAAATGAAAATAACTTTACTAACATTCCTCCTACACCGAGTAATCGATTATATTAAAAATTCTAACACCAAAAAAAATCAAAGGAAATGGACCGCATAACATCGTATTTTAAAGCAACTTCTGCTGATCCCAATATTCGCGAATTAACAAATATTATTACTAACATAATAAGGCTCGGTTACTTCCGACTGCAATGGAAAACCGCAGCGGTCGCTCCAATTTTAAAGGCCGGGAAATACCAATTTCATTATTGCCAATTCTCAGTAAAGTGACTGAGAAAATAATACTAAAAAGATTGTACCACCATGTGGAAACAACGAAATTACTTATCCCAGAGCAGCATGGTTTCAGACCCGGCCTTTCGACCTCCCACCAACTCTTAATAGAGGTGGAGATGATAAAGTTGGGTTTCATGAAGCAAAAATCGACCGGTCCGGTTTTCCTAGATATACAAAAAGCATTCGACAGAGTACGGCACGTAGGTCTACTTTTCAAACTCTAATCAAATATGACCCCCTTTATGATTAAATTAATTTCCTCTTACTTGACTGACAAAAACTTTTCTGACAGAATGAATACTACTTACTCCACCCTCAGGCCTACAGAGGCCGGGGTGGCTCAGGGGACTCCCCTCTCTTATTTAATATTTATGTGAACGACATTCCGATACACGACAACACAATTTTATGTATGTTAGCAGATGACATCGCAATCTTGGCAACCCACACAGAGCCAAAACTCATTGCCAGAGCTCTAAATAGACACCTCAGATCCCAATAGAAAATTGCTCTTAATGTGGCAAAAACGGAGCCCTTCACTAATAAAAAATTTTCTTACACAATGAACAAATTCTTTGGTCTCAGCACACCAATTATCTTAGTGTCAAGTTGGATAATAAACTCACTTTTAGACAACACGCATACATGGGAACTTTATTAAAAAAGTTCACTCGTTGACCCCCCTCCCTTAATTCATCTAAATTAAGTAGATCTAATAAATTATTTATTTATACTCCTAGCTTTCGCTTGTCCAGTCTGGGGATTCGCAGCTAAGATACACACAATTAAACTAGAACGAATACAAAACATAACACTGCGGCAAATTTTGTGTGCCAGATGGTACATGAAAAATGCCGCCCTCAGAAATGCTATTAAATTCATAACTATTCGACAGTTCATTCATAATTCTTTACAAACAGAGAATTCAGAAAATACCTCGATCCAAAAAATCGATCACGAACAGACCCAGAAACATTTTCCTAAATTAATTTCTAACACCAATGTATTAATTCTTACATCGTTAAACCTATCTGTTCATTTTTTACGTATAAACACCACTCTTCAAAATTTCGTTAGATTTTCAGATTAGATTAAAAGTTTCAAATACACATCGACCAATAGGAGAGCTCCTTTGGCCGTACGGCCTCTGGAAGATCTCGCACCCGGAAAAGGCGACGGTAGCCCTCCCGGGACCGAAGTCACTTCATTAACACAACAACAAATCACGAAGCTCCTTCTCGCAAACGCGAGAAAGGAGCAAAGATCATAACACGACACGATTAGCTGCTACCCCATTGGTCAGGCAGCCAATCTTCCGAGGCTTTCATTGGCCGAGGGAGCTGCAAGTAACTTTAAACTTTCTGAAGGCAATAGCTTTAATTAGTAGCTTTGAAAAAAGCTTTTTCTTTAAAATTTTAATCATTTTTTAATAGCAAGTATAAACTCTGTAATATTTTAATTTTAAATTTTTACTCTTCTCATGTGCAATCTAAATCACCAGACAGAGGAGGTAAAAGCCATCCGTATCCAAAAACCCTGCTAACGATTATAAAAACGCGAGTTTGCATTTCCATGAAAATTATTAGAACACCGAAAAATAAGCGTATTTCAAGCGCTTTCCCGATTTCCGTGAGTTTTTGTAATTTTTTTTTCATTCTCCAATTTTTAGCAAACTTAGTATACTTTTGTAGAACTCAACGCTGATCACGAATATGCATGGCGCTTGTCGAAATTCCAATTAGTTCAAAAGTTATGCCCAACTGTATAACAAATTCGTCCCATTTTTCCTAGTCTAGTTTGGTGGCCACGCCAACCACTAAATATTTTTCACCCTAGAAACTTACTAAAGCGACCCATTTCACTCAAAACTTTACCAGAAAGTTTCGTGAAATTCTTGTTTACTCTTTATCTTTAGAATGAATGTACTTTTTCTTTTAATCCAGTTGCTTTGATAGGGAAGAAGGCCACACATACATTTCTAGAGGCATTTGGTAGGAATTGTACTAGTTTTGCCTATTAAAGGTTGAATTCTATTTCGCCGTTCCCAAACACATGTAAATCACACAAGTTTCGAAAAAAAAAAATTTCAAATTTTGTGTTGGGTGACAACCATGTCTGAGATTGAGCCTCCTTTTCAGTTCAAGTAATAACTCGGTATTTTTCAACCCAGAAACTTACCAAACAGTAATATTTTACTCGAAATTTTACCAGGAATCTAAATCTGGTCTCCGTTTCACGAAATTCCAGTAACTTAATAACCATCTCTAATAAAACTGACTCCCCTTGGTGGGAACCAAACTTTCAGGCCAATTTTCAAAAACCGTTCGAACGGGGTTGCGCTCCCAAACACGAATATACCTAAAAGTTTACTCTACGATTATTTGAACGCGAGTTATTGCACTTTGGTAATGCATTTCCATGTAAAGCATCAAGAAAAACACCGAAAAAATACAGTAAAAAAATTCTAATTGCTGTAGGATCGTTTTTGAAACACTCTTCATTCAATTGGGCATATTTTTGGGATTTCCATGCGTTTCACGTATTTTTTCCATCCACCCATTCTTACGAAACTTTGTGTAGAATTGAATGCTGATTACGAATATATTTAGCTCTTTTCAAAATTCGAATTATTCCAAGAGTTATGGCCAGCCGTATCTTTCAAATTCGTCCCGGTTTTCCTTTGATAATTACGTCAACAACTCAATATTTTTCACCCTAGAAACTTACGCAAGTGACCCGTTTCACTTGAAATTTTACCAGAAATTTTAATCTGGTCTCTGTTTTGCGAAATTCCGGTAACTTTATCTTTAAAATTAATGTACTTTTTCTTCCAATCCAGTTGCTTTGGTCAGGAAGAATACATCCATTGCTAGAGGCAGTTGAACTATTTGCTAGAAATTGGACTGCTTTTGCCAAATAAAGGTTGAATTCTATTTTGTTGCTCCCAATCACCTACCTGTAAATAGCACAAGTTTTGAAAAATCTTTTTTCACATTTTTTGCTTAGGGACGGCCATTTCTGAGATTGGGCCTATTTCACAAGAAAAAGGAGCTTTAGCAAAATGTTTTTAATGTAGATGTTTTTATTGTTAATAATAATTATAATAATACACATCTGATGGTTTGCCTTAATTATTTGTTTTTGCAAGTAAATGTTTCTTTATTTGATTTGATTGAAACTATTTTACATTGATTCAAATTTTTCCTAGATATTTATTCTCTCTATTATTATAAGCCTTTCATGACTGATATTTGTCTCTTTTTTCAGGAAAATATTAGATGTCCTTTTAATGTATTAATAATTTTATCTGAAAGTAATCTAAGTGAGAATTATAAAAATATATTCAATATATAAACGTGCAAATATTAGCTTACAACCTTAATAAGCATCACATTCCTGACAACCAGTGCCACAAGAATTTTTCCCAAAAGGGGTCTAGTGAAGGATCCATCATTCTTATATCATGCTCCTTTTTATTTTGTCGATTTTGGGGAATAAAAAACAGGAAAAAAGTATTTTTCGAATAAACAATTAGTATTAATTAATAAAATTAATCATTAATAACAAATATTTAATTAAATGTTACGTATTATATACTTAAAATTATAATCAATCGGGAAAAAAATCAAGGGCTTTCGGAGGGTCCGGACCTAGGACCTTCGTGTGCGCCACTGCTGACAACCATTGTGTATAGTGACAGCATCGAAAAGGTGTCGGGACCTGATCTTTCAGGATCGCAATCCAATGGGTCAATTGAAAGGAAGCCAGTCTGATATATCATTTATAGCTCTTAGACTTCCTTGGAATATGCACTTGACTAAAAGAGAATATTTTTCAGCCGGATGTTTATCTGGTGAGTTGGATTCAGCACTCGGTTCAAGGGATGCAAAGAAGAAAATACGCGATATCAAACCTACTAATAGAAATAAAACTCCCTTGGTGTTGAAACAGTTTTCGCTCACATGGTTTCATATACGCGGCCAATCCAACCTGTTTATTCTTATGCTGTAAAACATCTAAAATACACTCATGGACAAAAAAATTAGCCCAACAAGAAGAAGTCGTCATAATGAAACGAAATTTTACATACGTAATGACTACTTTGATATAAGTAAATGATTAGAAGATCAAAGAAAAGGAATAATTTATTTCAGAGAAAAAGGCAAAAGAACGGAGGACTTACTGTTGAACCCCCTCTAGCGTGAATGCACGATGCGATACGATCGGGCATTGAGGCATACAAGTTCTGTATGATGTATTGAGACATGTCGTTCCATGTTTGGAGTAACCTTGCCTCTAGTTCGTTCAAACTCATGGGATGCCCAACTCGCCGTCCCAAATGATCCCAGATATGCTCGATTGGAGACAAATCTGGGGATTGGGCAGGCTAAGGAAGGGTAGTAACAGTGTGGAGACAGGCGTGGTACACTTGTCGTGTTCTGGGAGCCGTTGCATGAGTGGCAACACATGTGGTTGCAGGATGTCATGGACATACCACTGGGCTGTCATGGATCAATACTAGGAGTGACCATGAATTAGACAATATTTTTATACCACCCACACCCAGCTGTGGGAGCGGTGTGTCGCTGTAAAACCAAAAAATAGGATTGAGGCCCTTCATTTGGGGTCTCCCCCCGGGAAAAAGATTGTCATCACTGCTGAGATTGAATCCCGGATTCTCGTAAAGACGACCTTTTCCATTCCCCTTTTCGGGCCCAAATTTTTTCTTTCGCGGCCCACTCCAAACGGAGGCGTCGATGAGGGGGGGTCAAAAACCCACGTGATGGGCTCCGTGACCCAAATGTCCTTTAGCGAGGTAACCTTCCCATGGTTCGAGGGTGACACGGAAGGCCCAATGGGAAAGGGGCTACCTTTGCCTGGATGGTGGCAGATGAAACCCAGTTGGCTGTACGCGTACATTTCTTACGATGTGGTGGTCTTCTCGACAACTAGTCTATCGAGGGGGGTTCCAAGGGCCCGGATGGCTTCGTATAAATGACATCTCTCGGTCCATTGGTCCCAACAACTCCTCACAGCACGGTCAAAAGGGGGCCCCAATTGACCATCGAGCCAGGCTTTAACCCCCAAAAATTCCCCTCGTTTATGATTATCCCCCCCCCTCCTGCTACAGCTGCTCATATCCCTTTTTATCAACGGCGTAATGGAATGTCTACCTCAGTTCTTCCTTTGTAAAGATTCGGCTCACTTAGACAAGTTTTTGGTTCCTGTTTTTCCCAGAACGAAGTTAAATGCCCTCTACCGGCTCTCAATGTGCAATCACGCTGCATTTCCAATCATTTGCATTCTTCCCGACATGTACCTTCCCCCCAAATTTCGTTATTTCTTGGTCCCCCGGGGATGTGGAAATGAAAGGAACCTGAAACCATGTTTCACTTCCCCATCAAGTAGCACAACATTCCACTGGGTCCCCTTATCAACGGCGTAATGGAATGTCTCCTCAGTTCTTCCTTTGAAAACGATTCGGCTCATTAGACAAGCTTTGGTTACCTTTTTTATACTCCCCGGAGAAGAAGTTAAATGCCTCTACCGGCTCTCAATGTGCAATCACGCTGCATTTCCAATCATTTATATCTTCCCGACATGTACCTTCCCCCAAATTTCGATTATTTCTTGGTCAGCCCCATGGTGATGTGGAAATGAAGGAACCTGAAACCATGTTTCACTTCCCCATCAAGTAGCACAACATTCCACTGGGTCCCCCCTTATCAACGGCGTAATGGAATGTCTACCTCAGTTCTTCCTTTGTAAACGATTCGGCTCACTTAGACAAGCTTTGGTTACCTGTTTTATACTCCCCGGAGAACGAAGTTAAATGCCCTCTACCGGCTCTACGTAATGTGCAATCACGCTGCATTTCCAATCATTTGCATATCTTCCCGACATGTACCTTCCTGCCAAATTTCGATTATTTCTTGGTCAGCTCATGAGTGATGTGGAAATGAAAGGAACCTGAAACCATGTTTCCTTCCCCATCAAGTAGCACAACATTCCACTGGGTCCCCTTATCAACGGCGTAATGGAATGTCTACCTCAGTTCTTCCTTTGTAAACGATTCGCTCACTTAGACAAGCTTGGTTACCTGTTTTATACTCCCCGGAGAACGAAGTTAAATGCCCTCTACCGGCTCTACGTAATGTGCAATCACGCTGCATTTCCAATCATTTGCATATCTTCCCGACATGTACCTTCCTGCCAAATTTCGATTATTTCTTGGTCAGCTCCATGAGTGATGTGGAAATGAAAGGAACCTGAAACCATGTTTCACTTCCCCATCAAAGTAGCACAACATTCCACTGGGTCCCCCCTTATCAACGGCGTAATGGAATGTCTACCTCAGTTCTTCCTTTGTAAACGATTCGGCTCACTTAGCAAGCTTTTGGTTACCTGTTTTATACTCCCGGAGAACGAAGTTAAATGCCCTCTACCGGCTCTACTATGTGCAATCACGCTGCATTTCCAATCATTTTGCATATCTTCCCGACATGTACCTTCCTGCCAAATTTCGATTATTTCTTGGTCAGCTCCATGAGTGATGTGGAAATGAAAGGAACCTGAAACCATGTTTCACTTCCCCATCAAGTAGCACAACATTCCACTGGGTCCCCCCTTATCAACGGCGTAATGGAATGTCTACCTCAGTTCTTCCTTTGTAAACGATTCGGCTCACTTAGACAAGCTTTGGTTACCTGTTTTATACTCCCCGGAGAACGAAGTTAAATGCCCTCTACCGGCTCTACGTAATGTGCAATCACGCTGCATTTCCAATCATTTGCATATCTTCCCGACATGTACCTTCCTGCCAAATTTCGATTATTTCTTGGTCAGCTCCATGAGTGATGTGGAAATGAAAGGAACCTGAAACCATGTTTCACTTCCCCATCCAAGTAGCACAACATTCCACTGGGTCCCCCCTTATCAACGGCGTAATGGAATGTCTACCTCAGTTCTTCCTTTGTAAACGATTCGGCTCACTTAGACAAGCTTTGGTTACCTGTTTTATACTCCCGGAGAACGAAGTTAAATGCCCTCTACCGGCTCTACGTAATGTTGCAATCACGCTGCATTTCCAATCATTTGCATATCTTCCCGACATGTACCTTCCTGCCAAATTTCGATTATTTCTTGGTCAGCTCCATGAGTGATGTGGAAATGAAAGGAACCTGAAACCATGTTTCACTTCCCCATCAAGTAGCACAACATTCCACTGGGTCCCCCCTTATCAACGGCGTAATGGAATGTCTACCTCAGTTCTTCCTTTGTAAACGATTCGGCTCACTTAGACAAGCTTTGGTTACCTGTTTTATACTCCCCGGAGAACGAAGTTAAATGCCCTCTACCGGCTCTACGTAATGTGCAATCACGCTGCATTTCCAATCATTTGCATATCTTCCCGACATGTACCTTCCTGCCAAATTTCGATTATTTCTTGGTCAGCTCCATGAGTGATGTGGAAATGAAAGGAACCTGAAACCATGTTTCACTTCCCCATCCAAGTAGCACAACATTCCACTGGGTCCCATTATCAACGGCGTAATGGAATGTCTACCTCAGTTCTTCCTTTGTAAACGATTCGGCTCACTTAGACAAGCTTTGGTTACCTGTTTTATACTCCCGGAGAACGAAGTTAAATGCCCTCTACCGGCTCTACGTAATGTGCAATCACGCTGCATTCCAATCATTTGCATATCTTCCCGACATGTACCTTCCTGCCAAATTTCGATTATTTCTTGGTCAGCTCCATGAGTGATGTGGAAATGAAAGGAACCTGAAACCATGTTTCACTTCCCCATCAAGTAGCACAACATTCCACTGGGTCCCCTTATCAACGGCGTAATGGAATGTCTACCTCAGTTCTTCCTTTGTAAACGATTCGGCTCACTTAAAACAAGCTTTTGGTTACCTTTTTTATACCCCGGAGAACGAAGTTAAATGCCCTCTACCGGCTCTACGTAATTGCAATCACGCTGCATTTCCAATCATTTTGCATATCTTCCCGACATGTACCTTCCTGCCAAATTTCGATTATTTCTTGGTCACTCCATGAGTGATGTGGAAATGAGGAACCTGAAACCATGTTTCACTTCCCACCCAAGTAGCACAACATTCCACTGGGTCCCCTATCAACGGCGTAATGGAATGTCTCCTCAGTTTTTTCCTTTGTAACTGATTCGGCTCACTTAGACAAGTTTTTGGTTACCTGTTTTATACTCCCCGGAGAACGAAGTTAAATGCCCTCTACCGGCTCTACGTAATGTGCAATCACGCTGCATTTCAATCATTTTGCATATCTTCCCGACATGTACCTTCCTGCCAAATTTCGATTATTTCTTGGTCAGCTCCATGAGTGATGTGGAAATGAAAGGAACCGGGAAACCATGTTTCATTTCCCCCATCAAGTAGCACAACATTCCACTGGGTCCCCTTATCAACGGCGTAATGGAATGTCTACCTCAGTTCTTCCTTTGTAAACGATTCGGCTCACTTAGACAAGCTTTGGTTACCTGTTTTATACTCCCGGAGAACGAAGTTAAATGCCCTCTACCGGCTCTACTTGTGCAATCACGCTGCATTTCCAATCATTTGCATATCTTCCCGACATGTACCTTCCTGCCAAATTTCGATTATTTCTGGTCAGCTCCATGAGTGATGTGGAAATGAAAGGAACCTGAAACCATGTTTCACTTCCCATCAAGTAGCACAACATTCCACTGGGCCCCCCTTATCAACGGCGTAATGGAATGTCTACCTCAGTTTTTCCCTTTTTGTAAACGATTCGGCTCACTTAGACAAGCTTTGGTTACCTGTTTTATACTCCCCGGAGAACGAAGTTAAATGCCCTCTACCGGCTCTACGTAATGTGCAATCACGCTGCATTTCCAATCATTTGCATATCTTCCCGACATGTACCTTCCGCCAATTTCGATTATTTCTTGGTCAGCTCCATGAGTGATGGGGAAATGAAAGGAACCTGAAACCATGTTTCACTTCCCCATCAAAGTAGCACAACATTCCACTGGGTCCCCTTATCAACGGCGTAATGGAATGTCTACCTCGGTTCTTCCTTTGTAAACGATTCGGCTCATAGACAAGCTTTGGTTACCTGTTTTATACTCCCCGGAGAACGAAGTTAAATGCCCTCTACCGGCTCTACGTAATGGAATCACGCTGCTTTTCCCAATCATTTGCATATCTTCCCGACATGTACCTTCCTGCCAAATTTCGATTATTTCTGGTCAGCTCCATGAGTGATGTGGAAATGAAAGGAACCTGAAACCATGTTTCATTTCCCCCATCCAAGTAGCACAACATTCCACTGGGTCCCATTATCAACGGCGTAATGGAATGTCTACCTCAGTTCTTCCTTTGTAAACGATTCGGCTCACTTGGCAAGCTTTGGTTACCTGTTTTATACTCCCCGGAGAACGAAGTTAAATGCCCTCTACCGGCTCTACGTAAGGGTGCAATCACGCTGCATTTCCAATCATTTGCATATCTTCCCGACATGTACCTTCCTGCCAAATTTCGATTATTTCTTGGTCAGCTCCATGGTGATGTGGAAATGAAAGGAACCTGGAACCATGTTTCACTTCCCCATCCAAGTAGCACAACATTCCACTGGGTCCCCCCTTATCAACGGCGTAATGGAATGTCTACCTCAGTTCTTCCTTTGTAAACGATTCGGCTCACTTAGACAAGCTTTGGTTACCTGTTTTATACCCGGAGAACGAAGTTAAATCCCTCTACCGGCTCTCGAAATGTGCAATCACGCTGCATTTCCAATCATTTGCATATCTTCCGCGACATGTACCTTCCTGCCAAATTTCGTTATTTCTGGTCAGCTCCATGAGTGATGTGGAAATGAAAGGAACCTGAAACCATGTTTCACTTCCCCATCCAAGTAGCACAACATTCCACTGGGTCCCATTATCAACGGCGTAATGGAATGTCTACCTCAGTTCTTCCTTTGTAAACGATTCGGCTCACTTAGACAAGCTTTGGTTACCTGTTTTATACTCCCCGGAGAACGAAGTTAAATGCCCTCTACCGGCTCTACGTAATGTGCAATCACGCTGCATTTCCAATCATTTGCATATCTTCCCGACATGTACCTTCCTGCCAAATTTCGATTATTTCTTGGTCAGCTCCATGAGTGATGTGGAAATGAAAGGAACCTGAAACCATGTTTCACTTCCCCATCCAAGTAGCACAACATTCCACTGGGTCCCCCCTTATCAACGGCGTAATGGAATGTCTCCTCAGTTCTTCCTTTGTAAACGATTCGGCTCACTTAGACAAGCTTTGGTTACCTGTTTTATACTCCCCGGAGAACGAAGTTAAATGCCCTCTACCGGCTCTCATGTGGTGCAATCACTGCTTTTCCCAATCATTTGCATATCTTCCCGACATGTACCTTCTGCCAAATTTGATTATTTCTTGGTACTCCATGGTGATGTGGAAATGAAAGGAACCTGAAACCATGTTTCACTTCCCCATCAAGTAGCACAACATTCCACTGGGTCCCCTTATCAACGGCGTAATGGAATGCCCACCTCAGTCTTCCTTTGTAAACGATTCGGCTCACTTGACAAGCTTTGGTTACCTGTTTATACTCCCGGAGAACGAAGTTAAATGCCCTCTACCGTCTACGAATGTGCAATCACGCTGCTTTTCCCAATCATTTGCATATCTTCCCGACATGTACCTTCCTGCCAAATTTCGATTATTTCTTGGTCAGCTCCATGAGTGATGTGGAAATGAAGGAACCTGAAACCATGTTCCTTCCCACCCAAGAGCACAACATTCCACTGGGTCCCCTTACCCAACGGCGTAATGGAATGTCTACCTCGGGTTCTTCCTTTGTAAACGATTCGGCTCACTTAGGGTTACCTGTTTTATACCCCCCGGGAGAACGAAGTTAAATGCCCTCTACCGGCTCTACAGTGTGTGCAATCACGCTGCATTTCAATCATTTGCATATCTTCCCGACATGTACCTTCCTGCCAAATTTCGATTATTTTTTGGGTCAGCCCCATGAGTGATGTGGAAATGAAAGGAACCTGAAACCATGTTTCACTTCCCCATCCAAGTAGCACAACTTTCCCACTGGGTCCCTTATCAACGGCGTAATGGAATGTCTACCTCAGTTCTTCCTTTGTAAACGATTCGGCTCCCCCCCCCCCCCCCCCCCCCCCCCCCCCCCCCCCCCCCCCCCCCCCCGGGGGGGGGGGGGGGGGGGGGGGGAACGAAGTTAAATGCCCCTACCGGCTCTACGTAA
>BMAV01015688.1:0-157500 GCA_019973955.1 Trichonephila inaurata madagascariensis | reverse complement strand
CCATGCAGCTTCCTGCCAAATTCGATATTTCAGTCAAAGCTCCATGGTGATGTGGAAATGAAAGGAACCTGAAACCATGTTTCACTTCCCCATCAAGTAGCACAACATTCCACTGGGTCCCATTATCAACGGCGTAATGGAATGTCTACCTCGTGCCTTCCCTTTGTAAACGATTCGGCTCGCCAGACAAGCTTTGGTTACCTGTTTTATACTCCCCGGAGAACGAAGTTAAATGCCCTCTACCGGCTCTACGTAATGGCCGTCACGCTGCATTTCCAATCATTTGCATATCTTCCCGACATGTACCTTCCTGCCAAAATTTCGATTATTTCTTGGTCAGCTCTATAGTGATGTGGAAATGAAAGGAACCTGAAACCATGTTTCACTTCCCCATCAAGTAGCACAACATTCACTGGGTCCCCATATCAACAGCGTAATGGAATGTCCTACCTCAGTTCTTCAACTGTAAACGATTCGGCTCACTTAGACAAGCTTTGGTTACCTGTTTTATACTCCCCGGAGAACGAATTTAAATGCCCTCTACCGGCTCTACGTAATGTGCAATCACGCTCCATTTCCAATCATTTGCATATCTTCCCGACATGTACCTTCCTGCCAAATTTCGATTATTTCTTGGTCAGCTCTATGAGTGATGTGGAAATGAAAGGAACCTGAAACCATGTTTCACTTCCCTATCCAAGTAGCACAACATTCCACTGGGTCCCATTAATTGGAAAAGTTCAATTAATAATACTGCACAGATAGAAGCGATCACCCCAATATTTTTAAAAATAGTCCACTTGTGTTAAAATTGATAACACAAATACTTGTAAAAACAAATCCTAAATTTTGAGTCAAAGGAAGAAAACTGGGGCTCTAACCTCGGTTCAGGCCTTCGTGAGTGATTTTTCGAATCTTTACAAAGATTTTTGTGTTTACATAGGAATAAAATTTCATTTATTAGATTATTTAGGAAAAGTGGAAAGTAAGAAAAAAAATGTCAAAAATTTAGGCGGTTTTTATTTCGACCGTTTGCAACTCGCAGTTAAGTAACTGGAGTAAAAAAATAATGGGCTAAAAGATTTAGATTGGCGGTTTGCTTTTTTCTTAACTGTCCGGTCCAATTCACGTAGAGGAGATAGCACAGAGAATATTACCAACTTTTAAGAATGTTTTAGCTCTTTTTTTTTAAGCGTGAGTTTTCCAAAATTAGTACACATGAACGAGAATTACACACACGAAAGATACAAAAATCAAATTTGTATCAATAATTTTTATCATATTTTAACAAATTATTTTATTTCAATTTATGTATTAGGGGGATCGGAAAATTATGTCGTATTTTTACAGTAGATTCGAATAAATAAATTTCTTACAAGTTTTTCTTTTTAGTGAATGAAGCCTCCGTCGTTGGCAACAACCTTTTGCCATCTAGTGTGCAAATTTTCAATGCCGGATCGATAAAAATCGATTGGTTTTTCAGTAAAATATCTGGAGATGGCATTTTGCATATCATCCTAATTTTGAAATTTTTTGTTTGTTAAGAAGTGTTGCATTGAACAGAATAAATGGAAATCAGTTGGCGCAATGTCAGGCGAGTATGGTGCGTGAGGCAATACCTCCACCCCAATCCATTAATTTTTTCCAGTGTTTTTCTTGCGTAGAGCGGTCTTGCATTTTATTTTGTTGCAAAATAACGCCTTTTCTATTGATAATCTCTGGATACTTTTCAATTAATGATTGATTTATTCGATCTAATTGTTCACAATAAAGGTCTGCAATTAACAGTTTCTCCAGGTTTAAGCCCTTCAAAATGGACGATTCCACGTATACCCCACCAAACACACAAAAGCACATTTTTTTGGATGTAAACCTGGCTTAGCAGTCCTTCGTGGCGGTTCATTCGAAGAGAGCCACTGTCTTTTGCATTTTGGATTATCATACAGGACCCATTTTTCATCCGCAGTGATCAAGCGGTCAAAAAACAGTCCTGTATTGTACCGTTGAAGCAATAAGTTGCATATCGTAGATCGGTTAGCTCTGTTTTCTTCAGACAAATTATGCGGAACCCAAACACCTGCTCTGTTTGTTTTACCAATCTGTTGAAAATGTTCCTGGATGGTCGACCAAGATTGGTTAAGAGCCTCGATTGTCTGACACGGATTTGTTTCCACTTGAGCCTCATTGTCTAAAGTTGTTGGTCTTCCTGATCGATGTGAGTTGGAAAGATCGAAATGACCGGATCTGAACTTTGAAAACCACCTTTGGCATTTACAAACATCTAAGGCACTTGGGTAAACATCACAAATGTTTTGGGTAGCAACTGTTGCATTACTACCCTTCTAAAACTCTAAAAGCATGAAATGGCGGATATGAATCTCTTCTGGTATTTGGCTAGCCATTTCACTCAAAATGGGGAAAGAAAATTTAAGGCTTAGGTTTTCACAACAAAACAAGTCGCTTTAACTTTGAAATGTCTCTGTCACGATTTTCAACTATGCAATGAACTCATAAACGGTAAATCAGCATTGACATGAGCAAAAATGACGTTACTTTTCGGTCCCCCTAATATAACTTAAAATAAAGCTACATTGCTAATTAATTTTCAGTAGAGATTTATCATAAAAGATTCCGAACATGCATTTAAGAATCAAGTGCAGAAAAATGACAATTTCTAAATGTCTAAACGTATATCAGATAAAGAATATTCCCGATCACCAAAATAAAAAGTACTACAAGCGTTTGAAAATTTTATTATATTTAAATGAAATTATACAGCACACATAAACATGATCTTCATGTAATAAAACATAACAGTAATTTTAGTCAAAACGATTCACAAATTTTCAAGCTAAGAAATTATGTGAGTGGATGCAGAATTGTCTTTTTTCCCCCCAACTAAAATCACAACAATCAAGTTCCTTTCTAAAGATATTTAGATAAACTGTAATATTTATAAGGATCAAAATGTAAGAATTACTAGTCTCCCTTTGAAAATGTTAGACGTAGCATTTTAACACTTCTACACGCAACTATCACTACAGCAATAGGTGAAAAAATACGTTCTTTTTGACAAATGCGTATAAACAAGTACAATGACAAAATTAACAATAGACATGTTTATAACCAAATGATTGAAAACTTTAAAAAAAATACTCTTATTGCATATTATTTTAAATGAAACACTTATCATCGCATTTACAGAAATAATAATAATTTGATCCAATTAATGAAGAAGCACTTCCAATGAAACTAAATTTAGGTTTTATATGTTAAATGTTGACAGCAGTTTAGATAAATTCTTGTTCCAAAACACACAAATTTAGATTTTCTTGGACACTTTTCTGCAGTTCAGAGTTGCAAAAGGCCTGCGCTTGAGCTTCCAAACCTAACCATGGTTGCTTTCGAGAACCTCTTGCCGGTATGGATTGATCAGGAGAAAAATCAGTGTTTTTACTCCGAATACAATTGGATTGTTTTTATACAAAGATATTCGTGATGTCCTTTTTGTATGCGTTAATTTCTTTTTTTAAAAAAAAATGTATTTTACCTCTATGTACTGTAATGTAAGCCAATTTTGCCAAAAATTGTTTCAATTATCTTTTTCTTCCTGAAATAACTTTCCTTTTTTACGTTTCTCTCCTGATGGATTTTGATTCCAGACTTTTTGTATTTAAATTCCAAATCAACATGCCATTCTGTTATAATAAACCACTTCAAATGTTGGTTGTTATAATAAACACAATTGATTCACCAAGGGTAAGTGATGGTGGCATATTAGCAACAGTGGATAAAAACGCCATAGGATTATTTATTTGTTAAAATTTAGTTTCAATTCGCAATGCTATTGTAGATTTAATCCCTTTTTTTTGAAATACTTGAGGTAAGCTAGTTACCTATCATTTCCATTGTTAATACTTCTTCAGCTCCTAAATGCTGATTTAACAAAAATACACATGCTCTCTAACGCAGGAGAAAAAAAAATGATTTTCAAATAATTTATTGATGACGATTAAAAAAGCCAGTTGCGAGATGTTTTTTGTACAATGTTCTATTGAATAAACGAATCTATTTACAAAATGATGCAAGCAAAAATAAATGCAATTACGTGTTGTCAATAAATACTACAAAGATTCCACTAGTGAGTTTATGTTATTCGTATAAGACAAAAATCTACACAATAAAAAATACAACTTTTAAAAAGAAATGGAAAATTCTCTAGACGATCAATTTCTAAAACAGTCAATTTTTTATCCACATGAGTTGGAAAAAGTCATTTAAATCCCTTTACGCTTCAAAAATACCGGCAATTTACAAAATAATACTTTCAGAACCAAGATATTTACAAAATCAGAGTATTTGATGAACGTATAAGTGTTGAAAAAGTGGCAATAAAAAGAAATAATAACTGTAAGTTTCAATTCTATGTAGGTTGTTCTTTAAGATACAATGATCGTTTTCAAATGTTTTCAATATTTAAAGTTCTGAAATCATTTAAAAAATAGAAAGCGCAAATCGTTCATTTCAGAAGCTTTGCGTCAATGCAACACAAAAAAACGATGGATTAGCATCCATAGTTCTCAAAACATGTTGTAACAACACGTTTAAATGATGTACATATTCACAACACAATTCGGTATCCAAAATTCTCCTTCCACACTATTATTCTAAAAGCACGGTTCGTTGAACTAGAAAAAGTACTGAACTTAGCCGCTGTCCTCCCCAGAACTGCTATTTTCAGGAGTCGATATCACTGGTAAATTCAGTTCCAAATAGGCCTGAAACAGAAAGAAAAAGAAATTTTAAAATTGTTGCCAATTTTGTGTGTCAATATCTGGATGTTTACTTTCTCTCTCTATTGTCTTTATTCTATTATAAAGCGACCCTTACATTATAACGGCTTTTCAATGAAAACTTTGCAAAATATCGGGGCCAAGTTTGCATCATTTTTGGCAACTCTATGGATGCTTCAAGAAATTACTGGAGAACATTACCATCTATGATGTGAAGAGATTTTTCAAGAAAGCGTTGGAAGGTAGCAGCGCATACTATAAATAAAGGTCCCTTGCCGAAACTTTCTTGAGCGCGAGTAGTTGCTTGCGGTACTTTTAAACTCTGGCAGTTGTGTCTGAGAGAGCCTGGTGGAGCTTATTGTACAAATTTTACTGCTGTTTTAAGGATTGTTTTTCAACTGAGAGCATAAAATCGATCTACGTATCGATAGAGCATTGTGTGTGCTGCTACAATCCCCAACGTGAGATGGTCACCACAGCATGCAAAAGACACTAGTGAGAGGAAAAGAAAAGCCATTTACCGTTTCTAAAGAGTTCAACATGATTCCATCGACGCACTTGACTATTTCATCAAAAGGAGGACGATCACTGGGATTATCATGCCAACACTTCCTCATCAGCATGTACCTAAAATAGAGAGAAGAATTTCAAATTAAACACCAAGGGAGGGAGCCCCTTGTGATGGATGGGAGAGCCCAGAAGGAAGATTAGCCATAGTCAAAACAAATACAATTTATTAACTGGTCCCAAGTTAGGAAATGCAGTAAATATAGGAGCAAAAGTGAGGTAGACGAGATAATTAATATTTTAATTATAAATTGAATCCTGGAACCATACACATTCCAAATAATCGAAATGACGTTCAATCTGCATCAAGCCGACACTAATCCAATTAAGCAAACAATCTAAGAATCATTTTCGACTAGCTTTCTATTACTTCTGACCATCGAACCTGAAAGTTAAGCCTTGATAAGTCTTCTTCGGGAGAAAGTTTTCAATAGAATACTATTTAAAGAAACAGTTTTTTAACAGGAGGATTAGTAGGAGGCCCCCTTACACGGTGGATCTTGAGCGCCGGCCACCTTGATCACTTAGAATAAATATTGAGCGAAATTCTATGCAACAGAATGGAGATACAAGTTGAAAATCTTTTATTAATGAAAAAGATATGCATGTAAAGAAACACGCTCGAATCAACATGTTATTCCTTGATTTGGGTCTTAAAATACAAATTGAAATCTTGAAAAGTAAGATGCAATAGTATGAAAATCATTTTTACTAAAATTAAAACTATTATGTAAAACTAAATGAAGAATATTTTTAATCTATAATAGCAATATGCTAGTAATAAATTATTGTGGCTACAGAATCACCCTCTATGACACTGAAATATAGAGTAATAACTATAAATATCTTAATTATATGCACTGCAAAAAGCATCGAAAAGGAACAATTGAATCTATAGAACTGACAATTTTTGTATTACCTATATTGAAAGAAATTTGTATTTCTTTTATTTTAAGCATTGTTTAATGAGACGTTCATAATTTTTTGATTATTTCTGATTGATATGAAATTAGGAGAGAATCTGTTGCATATTAATACGCTGTATTATAATGTTTCTGATAATTTATTTTATATATATACAGGTTTGAATCTGTAGGGAACAAAATGTCTCCTACCTATTTGTTATAATAACTTATCTGAAAAGAAGCGCTTCGGTCGACTGAGAAAAGCACTCACACTTCCAAGGGACAGTTGTCCGGCTTGGCCATTCGGTGCCCCAGCTTCAGTTGTTCGTAGAGCTTCTCGTAAGGGATGGTTGGATAGGGAGTGGCGCCCAACGTGAAAATCTCGTAGAGCAGGATGCCATAGGCCCAGACGTCACTCTTCTCACTGTACAGTCGCTCCGAAATGGCCTCGGGGGCCATCCACTTCACTGGGAGTTTCCCCTAAAAAAGTAATATAAAAAAAATTTTAAGTCAATTCCTACTTAGATCAACAAAGAAAAATTTTATTTTAGCTACTTTTTATTAAATAGTTACAATTAATAGAAATAGATATATACATAGGACGAAATCATAATATTAAGTGGTAATTCACTTTTATTACTAATTATCATTAAAGTATCGTATTGTCATCCAAAACAATCGTGTCTATAAAATTTCAGTTCAATTGGATGCTTTAAAACGCGAGAAAAAAACCTTTTCAAGTTTTGACACAAATCGCCAAAAAGGATGCCAACGTGGCTGTATTTGTAATTCTTTAAATAATTAGTTTTAATCAATTAATTTTTATTAATTCTAATTAAATTATTGTATTGCCATCCAATATGATCATGTACATAAAATTTCAGCTCAATGGTACGCTTTGAAATGTATTTTATTAACGCGTGATTGAAAATTCCACCAAGATAAATAAAATCAAACAAATAAAAATTTAGAGAGTGTGAGTTAATAGTAGGAATTGAAAAAGAGACATGAATCAATGGATTTGTCCATTTTTAATAAAAAGAAGGATATTTATTTTCCCTCCCCCTCAACTCGTCGCTCAACATCACTATAAACTCAATAGCTAATTTAAAAAAAAGTATCTGAGATGTGGTTTACTTTGATGAAACACGCTTCGTTGGGATGTTGTATTAATATATACTGCTCGAATGCATTGACAAACATTTTTATGACCTCTTTGTTTAAAAAGAACAGGACTGAGAGAGAATGGAAGTAGAATTACTCTCCCTTCCCCCAAAGCAGGTTTCCGCAAAAGCCTTTTTAGTGAAGACTCAACAGAAAAAACATGCATGCATGTCTAAATCTAATAATGAAAAAATGGAAATTTTTCTATCGATAAGTCCTGCAACCCCCTAAGTCACGGGTAAATTTCCCTAAGAACCATTCTTAGTGGATTTCTATTCATCAAAAGAAACATGCTTACGAAATTTCAAGCATGTGGATCCAACAACTCAAAAACAGGAATTTTTTTTAAAATCTGAAACACCTTTGAAATTCTTCTAAAGCAGGGTTGCCAAGCACGAGGCCCGTGGGCCACATGTGGTCCGACAGTTGCGGCCCACCACACACAATTCTGTTTAAATTTTTTAAAATATATCATGCCTTATATATAAACCTACAATACAATTGCCTGTCTTTTTTTTAAAGGGGGATTCTTTTTAATAATAGAAATGTCTTTAGATTGAAAAAATATTTTTTTTTATTTCATTAAAGGTTATCATTTAATTTTACTATAATAATTTTTTTTATTGAATTCTGAAATGCACTGTGCATATTTTGAACTATAAATGGTACCCTGTGACTCTACATCCTTCTATGTTTGGAATTAGCAAGTAGATGTCAGAGATGTTTAAAAGACGGTTAAAATAAGGCAGTGTACACTTAATCATTTGCGAATGAAAGCACAATCAAATTTCAAAAACGAGTAAAGAAAGATCAATTCAAAAGGAACACCGTAATTTACAAGAAAATTGCAACTGTAATATTTTTTGTGTTCAGAATACGATTAAAATATGCCTGATATCTCTAAAAACTCTATTTCAGTTGCTAAGAAATATAATCTTAAAATGCACTATGACACAAATCATGAAGCAAACTATGACCAATACTTCGCAAAAATTTTTGAAGACAAATTGTCCGAATTGTGTGTGTGAGAGATCAATTCTTCAAAAACAATAAAGTCCACTCAATAAATTTGTCGAAAACTGCTACTGTAAAAGTTATATATTATTAATTTAATCACGCAAGCAAATCGAAATCATTTAATGAAAGTCAATTTATTAGTTCATGTTTTTATTTAAAACAGCCAAAGTAATATGTCCAGCACAAAGTAAATTAAAAATGTAAGTTTAAGTCTAAAAATTGTTGGTAGCAGAGTTGATGAAATAGCCGAGAATTGAGAAATCAGCACAATTCAATTCTATCAACATTTCAAGCCTACTTTATTGCAATATGGATGAAAGTACAGATATTCGAAATTTCACTCAGCTAGTAGCTATTTTTCACGGATGCAATGTTGATTTAAAAATAAGTGAAGAACTTTTGGAAATCATTCATATTCAAAATATAACATCTGGAGCTGATATTATGTACTTATAGTTGTTTTGAAGAAATATAAGTTACCATTGGAAAAGTTGGTTTGTTGGTGCACATGAAGACACTAAAGAGTTGTACTAAAAGAGTTGTTGCAAGATTTTAAAAAACATGCAAACAGCATGTTAATAATAATTTTGAGCAATTTCATTGTATTATACACCAACAGGTATTGTGTTCTTAAGTTTTAAACATAAAACATGTTTTAAAAATAGTAATCAAAATTGCAAATTATATTCGCCAATTTACTTCACTTCTGGAAAGATATAGAAAATGAATACTCTACGATCTACCATATTATATGGAAATTGAATGGCTTTCAAATCATAAAGTTTTAAAATTATTTTTCAAATTGGTGGGCGAAATTATAATTTTCTTAGAAACAAAAATATTATGAATGTGAGGAATTAAAAGATGGACAATGGATAAAGGACCTGGATTTCCCAGTTGATATTACAAGTCAACTTAACTTTAAGCTTCAAGGCCAAAATTATGTTGTTACAACTTTATTTGATAATATTAAAAAATATTACTTCGGCGAATATAAATGGAAAAAGAAAACTTGTCTCACATTGAAAGCAGTCAATATCTGTTGATTAAATCCCATAAATTAAAATTTACTGCTCACAAAGTTAAATTGTTTTAAACAAAATATTATTAATTCTTATTTTAAGAGCTTTGAAACGGAATTATTAACTCTAATTTTAAAACCTGTGACTTGGCACTTTAAATTCACCTCTACCTATCGATATTGAAATTGTTGATGTAAATTGATTGAAATCCAATGGGATTCTTTGTTGAAGCAAAGTTGAAATTTTTATACATATTTATCAGGGTAGATCTGTTTCTTACAATTAACCTTTTTTTATACCAATAATGGTTATGTTCAAAAAGCACTCATTCATGAGGGCAATTATTTTCTTTAATGAAAAATATCAAAAATTCAGAAAAGCTAAGTTTAGTCCCGATTAACATTTACCATCAATTTTACAAATTACATCAGCACTATATTTATAATCAAATCTTGATGACTTGCTTTGTGAAAAAAACAGTGTCAAATATCTTCTAAAAAGTAATGATAAATTGAAATTCTCAAAAAAATATATATTTTGTTTTTTATAATATATATATGTTATAGATATTGTAGTAGTAGTATTGGCCGGTGTAGGTTGATTTAGTAATGACGTCTTCAGAATAGCTTTACCTCCTTTATTATGAGCACACATCAGCAGATTAAAGCACAATTACGTTACCTTTTAACATTGAATAGACAGCGGCATTTTGGAGGACACAACACAAAGACAAAAAAAAAGCAGCAAGTATTTACAATCTTACATGATGGCGGCAAGCACAGAAAGAGCACGATTACATCAGATTTTATGTTTATATACCAACAGTGAACAAGCGGGTGACTATTACGTAAAAGTAGTTCTGATTGGCTAGAATGCGCGGGATACGGATTTCGGTTTAGCCGATTACGATTAAGATTACAATGTTTATTTTTAAACCTAAGAATTAAAGATTATTTATAGATCATTAAAAAGTGTTAATTAAAAGTATGTTAGAGAGAATTATTGCATATATATATATATATATATATATATATATATATATATATTATATTAATTTAATATAAAAAATAATTTTTGAAAAAATAATATAAAAAACGACTACGTATGTATAATATACAATACAGGGAGCTTTACATTGAGTCTAATAAATGCTTAATACATTATAAAAATCGTATTTTAATGATTTTTTGAAGATTGTAAACATGCGGCTCCAAGTTATAATAAAATAGACCCTGTGGCCCTTAATATCATACGTTTAACACCCCTGTTTCAATTTTCCGAGTCCGATTGTCGGAAAACTCTTCCTCTATTCCATAAAAAGAAAGTGCCGACCAAATTTCAAGTTGGTATGTCAAATAGTTAAAAAATGGGAACGCCCATCATATATCCGCAATTCCCCGTTGCTGTGTGACGGTTCTCTATTCCGTGAAAGGAAAGTGCCTACCAAATTTCAAGTTTGTAGGTACAATAGAGCAAAAACGGGAATATTTATTTGTGACGCCCCTTAAAATCCGCAACACCCCTTAGGAGTCAATCTTCGCAAAACCCCTTTTCTAGCAGACCTCTAATTTTTGAAAGGACCGTGTATACCAAATTTCAAATTTGATATTCCAACAGTATAGTCAAAAACAGGTATGCTTATCTGTAATGCTACTTACTCCCCCGCAACGCCCCTCAGGAGTCAATTTTCATAAAATCCATTTTGAAAAGGACCTGCAATTCTTGAAAGTATGTCAAATTTCAAGTTTGGTGGTCTAATAACTCAAAAAAGGGAATATTTATCTATTACGCCCCTGTTCGTAACGCCTTTTTTGGTCGATTTTGCAAAATTTTTTTCAAAACCTCAACCCAAAAGGAACATGCCTAAATTTAAATTTTACGTTTAAATCCCAATATTTTTTCGCCCTTTATTCCCCAACGCAGAAAATTTACCAAACCCTTTTACACAGACCTCTATAGAAAAAGGGCTTTCCAAATTTCCCAATTTTTAGGTCTAATGTTAAAAGGGGTATACTTATCAAAAACTCCCCCCGCAACGTCCTTTGGGGCCTTTTTCGTAAAATTCTTTTTTGGGTGGGGCCCCAAAATTTTAAAATTAAAATTTCGAAAATTTGAAAAAAAAACCCCTTTTTTTCTCCCGAACATTCCTTAGGTAAATTTTTTGAAACCTTTTTAAAGACCCTATAAAATGAAAAAACCCTAAATTTCAAGTTTAAGGTTCAAAAACGGGGAAATATTTATCTATGCCCCCTTCCGCCAAGGGGTAAATTTTTCCCCCTAAAGGGCCCTCTTTTCCCATGAAAAGAATATGCCCACAAAATTTCAAGTTTATTGGTCTTGCTCCGTAGTCAAGTGCCTTGGGAACGGTTTTGATCGAGTTTCTTTTAGCAAAGCACCCTTTTCGGCGCATTTTCAATAAGAAGTTCAACGTTTTCTGAAAAAAAATTTTGCATATTTGGTTTTTTTTAAAAAAAAAAACATGCCATGGGTAAGTAATTTCTTGATTTGACATTCAAATTAGGTTGAAATAGATTAAAAATTGTAAAAACATAATTCAGCACAGCATGTAACCTTAAACGTATGTGGGTTTTTTCGTGTTTTTTGGGAGTAGAATTTTTGGGACGACACGATTAATCACAAACCCTTTAAGTTTCATGGGAATACATAAAAAGAGTTTTTAATTTAACACCAAATTTAGCTGCTCCCATTGTGCCCCTAAATTTTTTTTTTTTTAAACTTTGGCCGATGGTATTACTCGGCGTCCCTTTTTCCCAATTGTGTGGGGGGAATGAAACGATTCCAAACGCAAAAAAAATGCGTTTGAGTTTAGTTGGGAGTACAACGGACTTTGATAAATATGAGAACTAGGCAATTAAAATTTAAAAAAAATTTTTAAAAAACCCCTGTCGTTTGTAGGAAAAAAAATGGATGAGGTGCCATAGAAATAAAAAGTTTTTTTCCAAGTCGAAGGGCGTTTGTCGGGGAGTAAGATTTATATTATATTTCTTTTTTTTAAGAAAATATATAACTAATAATTTAGTGTATTTTATTTTATTTAAGATTATAATAATTATTTTTTCAGAATTATTAACATTAGAATGGTTTTTCTCAGTTTGTGTTTTTTCGCATCCAAAAATACTACTTCTTCCACAATTATTTATTTACCAATCATTTTATTTTTTCCCGGTTTTTACATGAAAATGCTTTAAAAAATTAGAGATAATTTTTCTTGTAAATGGAATACTCGTTTTAAAAAAATTGAAATGTTATTAGGCTTTGGGGTTGAATTTTTTAGTGTATATATATTTTATATATATCAAATTTTATTATGCTTTTTCCCCAAAAACATAAGGTTTTGTAAAATGACCCTAAAGGTGTTTAAAAATCCCAGAAATTTTTTAAATATTTCATGTCAAAAAAAAAAACACAAAAAAATAAAATTTAAAAAAAATTTCCCAAATTTTTTTAAAAGGTTTTTTAAAATTTTTAAAATTCTGTGAATAATATGGGAAAATTTTTTCGATCATTTTTAAATAAGCATTAAATATAATGCTAAAATGTAATTTTTAAATACATAAATAAAAAAAAAAGCCAAAGGGTGCCGAGTCCTTTAAACACTACCTATTATCCTTTTTTTGTTTTGTACAATGTTATGTTTGATTGTATTTGTTTAATCTGTTAAAATTTTATTTTTCTTACTTGCCACATATTTTTGTATATATTTCCCACGTAAAAAAAGTTTTGTTTAAAATCCAGATCCTTGCTTAAAAACTAGTTCCATTAGCAACCATTTATTCTTGATCAAATTCAAACTGGACAAAATTGTTTAAAACCCTATTAACCTTATTTGTTAGTAAAAACAGAAAAGAATCCCCAATTTACATTAATTACTAAATTTTGTTCATTGAGATAGTTATGAAGATTTTAAAGCCAAAAAAATTTCCGAGCCCAGAGGGAAAATCCCCACTGTGCACCCCCAATCAAAACGGTTTATTTTAATTCAAAATAAAAAAGTTCAGAAAAAGAACGAACAAAGGGAGTAATCGGCGGATTTTCAGTTCAAAATTACTAACCCGCTTTTTTAGGGGTTTTTCTTTTATAAACTGAACTTGTCCTAATTCGATTGTTAAGAAATTGGAAATTTTGAAATGCAACTGATTTCCAGTTTAGTTTAATATGGATTCAAAAATTTGTTGAAAAAGGGAGGATTTGACTGAAACAGAGCAATATAAGTAAAAATGCTAATAATGAAATTTTGGAATTCAATTCCAGACACTGTTTGAAGAAAAAAAAAAAGCTGGGTTATGCTAATTTAACCCTATTTTCATCTACCAACGCTTTCGAGTCATTATTTTCAGAGAAACTGTTTGGAAAGATAACTCCAATTCAGCATGCACTATTCTCATATTGTAACGAATGGTAATAGAGTCAGGCTGCCACCTCGGTGCCAATGTCCACAAACCCCTCATTATTTGTATATTATTAACCGTTTATGTAATTGTAACTGTGTGCCACTAATTAAAATTAGTTGAGCTAGCCGCAGTAGTAATTTTTTAGTGCAAGTTATAACATAAGCTATTTTTCATCAAATGAGCAACAGCAGAATGTTACTTTAATTTGAATTACACGCATTCAATACTATAAGGTGCAAAATGTACTTTTTGGAAATAAATAGTTTTGAGTTGTAAGTTCTATAATTTTCTCAATAATCACAAGTCAAAATTATTTGGCTATACTTCATTAAAACATTTCTTTAGAAAAAATGGCTCGTTGATCCATTGCCACCATTGGTCTAATTCACAAAATTGCAACTCCTGTAGAGTGAGTAAAAAATGAAATCCTTTCGTGTTTTGATGAGACAGCAACGACGTAAACCGTCACATGTTCTAGGGTTTCATTTTTTATTAATGGTGTTCGAATAAATACAGCTATACTGTATGTCACAGATTCGCAAGGAGAAAAAAAAGGCCTTTTAATGGGCGATTTTATTGCCACTGACGCTTCAAAGGCTTTAGGATTAAAAATGCAAAAAATAATCTTCAACCTTAGGCATTTCAGGTTGCGTGGTAGTTGCGGACACATAACATTTCGTGGTTTGAGCGGACACATTTTTCCCCCATCTTAGAACAAATAAAGGGTGCAGATAAATAAGGAAATAAATACTTTTGTAAATCACAAATATAATTTAAAACAGTATTTTAAGTGGCAAATATAAAACTGGATGGAAGAACTGAAAACACCATAAAAGAATTCGAAACATCAAATAATTTAGAAAAATGTCTAAAATATTAAGGTTTGTAATTAGGTGGGGCTAAATCCAAAGGTAAATGACATTTATGCCTTTATAATAAAAGTTAGTTAGCATTTATTTTTCTTTTATTTATTTTTATCTGTTTTACATACTTTACTTCTAGTGTTTATCTTTACTTACATTAATGAAACTAATCAATTTTAAATGGTAATTACACCTGTTCTAATATTTATTTGTCTCTAAAATCCAAACCCTGAAAGTTATCCATTATACTGTTACTTACTATTCATTTTTAAACATTTCTCTGAAAGTTTTTATTTTTATTACATTTCGCTATGTTTAAAATGCATTCACACTATAATATCTTAACAATTCAATATAAATAATTAAATTTGATTGGAAAAAAGTATTTATCCTTGTACTTCGATAATCAAGAGTAAAAACAAAAAAACTTCGGTTTAAAAAAAAAAACATAAACCCACGTGAAAGAGATTTGCCACTTATATATATAAAATACTTTTTTAAGTTATATTTGTGATTTTTAAAAGCATTTATTTCCTTATTTATCTGCACTATTTATCTGTTCTAAGATGTCCTCTCAAACCACGAAATGTTATGTGTCCGCAACTCCACGCCACCGGCATTTCAACCCAAGATCTCCTTCATTTCATACTTTGCTGAACTGTATCTAAAGGGACTTTTTTGAACATTTGCTAAACTTAACTAATGATTTTCAAAAATTAATTAGAACTTTAGCATTTATTGTTAGGGTTTTAATTGTAGAGAGGAGCGGAAGTTTAGTTCAAACTATATGGAGGTAGACATTTTGCTGCTCTGTCTAAGGAATCTCAATTCCACACTCGATGCAAATTAAATCCTCTTATGGATAAAAAGGGTGGAAATAGTAAGAGGACGTTTAATTAATTCAAATTTGAATTATGACCACGATCCTACCATTTTACCTGCAAATAACAAAAATACTTCAAACGTTTATCACAAACGAGATTTGCATGTTGGGCCTTATTAAATACTGTTCGTCAAAAGTATCGGCCACTTAATGGCAGAAAAATTGCGCTACAAGTGTGTCACAAATGCTTTAAAAAAAAAATAACCAATTATCTCTAAACAAATTATGGGACATCTTCTTCCTGAGAACCTTTTTCTAATGTAATCTGTGTGGACCATTTTTAATAAAGAATGTTATTCTCAATAAGGTGTACATTACTATATTTATGTGATTTCAAGATCGGCAATTGTGTTTTTCTTGTGGTTTTTTCAAAAAACGATCAGTTAAGTCTCGTAGAAAACAGCGATCAGCTTTTAATCAAGTCGAGTTCGACAGAGGAAGGATAGTGGCCTACCGAGATTGTGGATTATCTTTCAGGGTAGTCGTGTTGACGAAACCAAACAACTGTAATGCGGATATGTGGCCGTTGGATGCAGGAAGGTAAGACGGACCGACGTGGTCGATCGCATCCAACTCACTGCATCACTTCAGGTGAGGACAGGCAAATTGTGCGTATGGCAGTAACGGATCGCTCAGTCACATCACGAGCCATAGCACAACACATTGAGTCTGTAACGTATCATTCAGTGTCTGCGCGTACCATTCGACGCCGTTTACAGCAGAGTGGTTCGTCCGTGCAGGACGTCCATTGCTTAGCTCCGCTACCTCGCGACGTAGAACCACAGACGTCTCCACCGCCAATGGTGCGATGAAAGAAGGATGGGTGGCAGAATTGAATGAAGTTGTCTTTACTGATGAGTCACGCATCTGTCTGCAACACCACGATGGTCGGATTCGAGTCTGGAGACACAGTGGAGAGAGGATGCGTTATGCACCGCCACACTGGTCCTGCACCGGGTATTATGGTATGGGGTGGTATTAGATATCACTCTCGCACACACACACACTCCTCTAGTACGCATTGCCGGTACTTTAAACAGCCAGCGCTACATCTCCGAGGTGTCGGAGCCAGTTGTCCTTCCTTGCCTTCAGGGCTTGGCCACAGCCATATTTCAACAGGATAATGCGTGACCACACGTGGCACGCATTGTCCAAAGGTTCTTCGTCAATCACCAGATTGAATTGCTTCCCTGGCCGGCTCACTCTCCGGATCTTTCGCCGATGGAAAACACGTGGTCCATGGTTGCTCAACGATTGACTAGATTACACCCCTAGCTGCCACACCAGATCAAATTTGGCAACGTGTAGAAGCTGCTTGGTCTGCTGTACCCCAAGAATACATCCAAAGTCTCTTTGAATCAATGCCGAGGCGTGTGGCAGCGGTGATCTCCAACAATGGCGGCTACTCTGGCTACTGATTCTGGCAGGAACCACACTTCACAGAAGTCTATAAATTTAATCATTTGATACTTGGTCAACATGTTATCTACAAAATAAATTTTGTTGTACTATCTTTTGTCATTCTTGGTGTTGCATTTACGGTGGCTAGCAGTGTAATTCAGAAATCGAGGAATGAGTAATTATTCGAATTTCGGCGTACACAGGAACGTTGAAATAATCCGTTTTATTACATTTAATTTATTTTCACTTTTTTCATTTAAAAAATTATCACCTGGAATATTTTGATTTGCATATCAAACTGCAGTTCATGGTTAACTGTAATGTGATAAAATTGTTTAATATTTTTTTTAAAATATGTAATTATCTTTTTATGAATAATGATTTTTCTAAAAAGGAAAATTATTTAAATTGATTCCATTTAAGCTTTCCTTTTTTAAAAACGCCCTTAAAATAAAATAATGTAGTGTATATATATTCATTAAAAAGATATTAATCACTTGATTTAATGCAACTACATACTAATGTACATAACAATAATTTGTGTGTGTGCAGTAAAAAGATTTCAGCTTTATTAGAGTTGTATAAGACCTGCCACGCACGCGTACAGAGAGGGCTAAAGCAAGTTGAATATGTTGAGGTTCAAACGTCTTAGAGTTGGTGTGGTTTGGAAGTTAGTAGAGGGTGGGGAGATGCTAGTTCAGGTGTCGTCCTCGTCCCTTGACCATGGTTTATAATTATTAGGTCGGTCGCCAAAAGCCCTCGATTAACGAAAAAGTGCAACGAAAATATTCACTCACTCAGCCCTTATTAAAAGTTGTATTTTTACGTTATTAATAACTGTGCGCTCATTGAAAAGAGATATTTAATTAATATCGTAACTCTTATATAAATCAATTCAAATGATTAGAATTAAAAAAATATGAAGTAACTGAAGCTGATTGTGTTTGGGATACCAAAAAATAAATAAATAAAATTGCTTTCCTCTCAAAAAAATAATTTTTCTAACAGGTAAAAGAAACCTTTGGATATGCTAGAAAGCACCAGTTTCGTTGCATAACTTCAACCAGCGTTTTTCAAAATAAGGGTCGCGTGACTTGCAGCTGAGGTTGCTAAAAATTTTAGGATTTTTTATATATGTTTGGTATAAAATAACTTGTTCGCAGTGGGGGTCTGCTTCTGTCACCCGGGATGCACACAGTGGGGCTAATTTCTTCTTTCTTGACTTTTGTCAGAAAATAATTATTAAGAAGTGGGATGAAATTAGAACAAAGCACAACATTTTAAAAAGTGTCAATTTTGAAATCGAGAGGTATGAATTTTTTTTAAAAAGTAGCTCTTCATGAAGGAACTAAAAAAAGTTCGAAAGAAAAGATTATATTTTGAAGTTTCCAGTAGTAATTTCTTTAAATCATTAAAAATAAGCTCTAAGAGACCACTTTAAAATAGCAATTAGACGTATGTATAACATATATATATATATATATATATATATATAATCTATAAGTTATTCGAGCATGTAAGAATAAAAATATTATTTAATGTAGACAAAATTCTCAATTTCGTATTTAAATAACAATTAACTCTGAATAATTTAGATGTACAGAATTTTAATCTGAAAGAGTTAAAAAAAAATGTTTTTCACATAAGGTTTCAGGTATATTATTATAGGAATACAATTTTTTGAATAAATTAGAAAAATTAATGGCGGAAAAAAGTAATCATCAGCTCTCATTAATAAAAAATTAAATTTCATTATTCCGAAGTTCAGAATATAATATTAAATAAAAATTTTATTTTTATTTTTGGTATTACTAAAATTTATATAATATAATGGAGTGTATAAATCCATTGTACGTTATTATTTTTTATTTTTGAAATACTATGAAGAGCTAATATCATAAGAAATAAAAAAAAAATTCTTTCTTGTACTAGAAATCACTTTTTACATTTAAAATTATTTTTATTACGTATAAAAAAAAATTTCCTTACAACTATCATAAAATAATATGTATAGTTTTTTAAATGCGAACTACTAAGCGATCTTTATTTTTAGTTAACAAAGGGCAAGAGTCATAACATTATAGTAATTCAAAATCCTAATGAGAGGTCAAAGCTCGAAAGAGCTAGGAAATCTGGTCATCCCCCCAACGACTATTTTTATGAAGTAACGAAGAGTATGACAGAACCCGTATGCAATGACGTAGTCTCATGACGTAATCTAGGGTTACTTTAATTCTTTTTACTTTTGCGATACCCCCCTTTTTTTTTCATGGAAGAAAACAGAATTAACGTTTCTGAAGTTATTAAAAGCATTATTTGTGTAGAAAAATATTCTTTTTAAAAAAAAAAGCATTATTAAAGTGTATTTAAGAATTTTTACGTAATTTTCTTCTAAACCAAAGTTATTTAACTTTGTGCGTAGAATGCATACACGTGCCATCTGCAGGTATTATATTAAAGCTTGCCAAACATGGCGTCAGAAAATTCTAGAAGCAGAGATATATGTATTTTTTGCAATTTTAAAATTTTCTAGACTATTGATGACATTTCTACATTTCATGGGAAATTTATATGAGTAATTGACGTCCTCAGCAGAAGTTTTACATCTATGTAATGTGATTTCCTTGAGTTCTTACGTTTTCAGTCCATTTGGAAGTCCCCCTTAAAACGAGTTGTAGGCACCGCACGATTAACGCTTAAAGAATTTTTCACAGTAATTATCCAAATTGAATCCATCCTGAATTCTCGACCACTTACTCCTTTATCTAGTGAATACAGGGAATTTCGCTCATTCCTGGGCATTTTTTGATAGGAAAATCGCTCAATTCTCTACTAGAAGAAAATTAATTTGAAAAAGGAAAAATCTTCTTAATAGGTGGCAAAAGCTAATACAAATTATGTGGAAAGGATGCCAAAATTATTTAAGTCATCTATAACGACGCAGGAAATGGCTATTTAAACAGCCAAATATACTATTAGGTATTAAAGGACTCAGAAATTCCAGTATGTACTTGGCCTTAGGGTAGAATTATCGCTACTCCGGGCACTGACGGAAACGTTAGATTTGTAGATTCGGCGATTGTGGATCTCACAGTCATGCCCTGTCAATTTCAAGTTTATTGACGTCAGGAATATTTATTTATAATGCCTCTTAAGCCCCCACAACGCCCCTAGGGGTCAATTTTTGCAAAACCCATATAAAATGAAAAGAATATGCCGACCCAATTTCAAGTTTATAGGTCTAGTACTTCATAAACGGGAATATTTATCGATAACGCCCCCTAGGGTTCTCAATAGAAAAGCAAGATTCGTGGTCAAATAACTCACATTGTTTCCCTTCTTCTTGTAGTAGTCCGACTCATCAAAGATTTCCCGGGCGAGTCCGAAGTCGGCGATCTTGATCACATCTTCATCTGTGAGGAGCACATTTCGGGCAGCCAGATCCCTGTGGATGCACTTGAGATCAGCCAAGTACCGCATCCCGTTGGCCACCTGGTAAGCGTACCGGATCAGGCTTTTAAAAGTGAGATTCTCCACTTTCTTCGATCCTATAGGTTCTTCGTAACCTGAGAACGAGTGGTTGCGGTGCGCCCTCAAATAGTCTCGGAGATTGCCTTTTTCACAGAGTTCCACTAATAAATACAGGGGACCTAGAGAACAGAAAAAAAAAATGACAAATCAATTGATAAATTGCGAGATTCAACGATGCAATTATAGAATTACGAAAATTCTTTCTCGGTTACCCATTTCTCTTAGAGATGGGAAGGTAGTGCGACGAGCGAATCGATATCAACACCTCGTTAGAAATTCGGACTACCTTCATTATTATTTTCCATCCCACACGCTCAAGTTCATTCATTACTCTCCGAGCAACTCTTTCTTCCAATGGGAGACGAGCAGCCCGGCCAATAGGGAGTTGTGCTCCCCGCCTTCTACCCTACCAGTCTTGTTTCCCAAACTCACGCAGCCCTCCTATGGGTCTCTCGCAAAGATCTCCAGCGACGTTGCAGCCTTGGCAATCCAGTGCATAGCCTGGCTTTCATAAATTAATACTATCCGATCGACATTTGTAGAGTTAGAAAAGATTGATTTTTTTTTTTTTTGGAGTTTATACTTCTTAAGAATCGATTTTCGTATAAAGCTCACGGTATGGAAATTTCATGTTACGCGCAAAATCCTGTCCGAAAGAAGAGTTCCTACTTTTTCCTCGTTTCTAAAATTGCGATCCTTTTTTGCTTACCGAAATAAGACAAAAAATAATTGCAGAATCGGAAAGATAATATTTATTTCGACGCGATACGGTATAGTGTTTTTATAAAATAACGATATCGATACGTCTTTATGAAAATAATTTTTCAATCGTTCTACACGGATCTCTTATCATTGTAATAATTCAAAATTCTGAACTAAAAAGTTTATACTTTGGTCTTTTAAAATCAGTGATTTAAAACATGAAATGCCAAAAACTTTTTTTCCCGATTTTTCAAAAAATTCTTAAAATTATAATTAAACATTTACTAACTTTGTGACGGGCTCAAGCGTCTTTTCGTTCACATGTCCTTTTGGTTCTTTTGGGCCAGAATTAATGGCAACTCTTTTCCAACCAAACCAAAAAGTAAGGCGTGAATGAAAGATGCAAATTAGGAAGCTTTTAAATATCAGAAGTTAAGAGTAAGAGAGGTGGCAATTTGGGGAATGTTACAATAGTTGTGACGGGCTCACGCGTTTTTTCTTAAACATAACATCTGGGTTCTTTGATGGCCAAGATTAATGACAACTCTTTTCCAACCAAAACCCAAGAAGCGAAATGTGAACAAGAAATGCAAATAAGATGGCTTTTAAAAGAACAGAAGTTTCAGTAAGCAGGATGGCAATTTAGGGAAAGTTATGTTTGGAAGAGATACAAGCGTGAACTGACAGCCTATCGTAAAGTTACCGAGAAATCCAGCCATTACTACAAGATGCATACCATTGCAGGCGCTCCCAGACGTTTCCATATAGTGATCGAATCTTAGTTTGGATTAAGGTAGGACTGATTATTTGATATAAGGACTTGTAATATTATTAGAAGTAAGAGTAATAAATAATTATAACTTAGAGAAAGTGGTCTAAATTACGTGATTCGGTTTAACTATCACTGTGTGTTCGTTCATTCTAGATTCTCACTTATTTAAATTTATCTAAATTGTTAGACATTTAAGTTCTATTCTTAATAAAGTCATATTAAGAATTTAAAATGTCTGTTTATTTAGAAAATCCCACACCTCTAGCTCACGCTAACAAATCAAAGATACGGTCACCACAAAGGGGGGCTATATCACATAGTTCGTGATTCTATTGTGAAGTGACAGCCAACAGAAGTTATTCCGGACATAGAGCCATTAGGTCAAGGTGCATACCATTGCATTCCAGTAAATACGCAACTTCCAGTAAGATTGAATCGTAGATCGAGATTAAGGTAGGATTGACTATTTAATATTAGGACTTGTGATATTATTGGAATTGAGATTAGGCGGGTTAGATATTGAGAGTGGTCCGAGTTACGTTAATTCGGTATTATTGATATTGTGTGTTTATCCACCGTAGATTCTCTCCCATACATTATTATCTAATCTGTTAGAAGTTTAAGTTTAAAGTCATATTAAGGTCATGGAAACCTCTAGTTCTTTCGTTATTCCTACACCTCTAGCTCACGCTGATAATCAAGGAGAAGGGCACCCGAGGGGGGCAACTTCACAACTTATAAAAATATATATATAATTTATAAAAATAATTCCATGAAACGTTATTATCCGTGCTCTGCCCAAAGATTGAAAAAATTATTTAAAAATTATAGATTTAAAAAAGTTTTTGTGTTTTTTATCTAATAACCTTTTTACAAAAGTTTACTTACACAGTATTTTTTGTTGTTTGTTTAAAAATTGTCGTTGTTTGTTATCGAAGTGTGAAATTTGGAAAGGAAAACTTAAAAATTAAGCCTCCAAAAAAAATTAAAACTTTAAAAAAATTTGCAATTTGTGTGAACTGTAGTTTCATCTACTGGCGGTTTTGAGCCAAACGATTTTTTCGCGATTAATGTCTTATACTCCGTTCCATCTTAATTTGGCAGTTCAAATCACATGCGCTGCTGGGTTACACAAGATGAGGTTGACTATAGAAAATAAAAAATCCCGGAATTTGCAGAGAAAAAAAAAAATCGCGTGAAATTTTTTTTTTTCTGTATAAGTACATTTTTTTAATTCTATAAGTTCATTATTTAATTCTGTAAGTACTGCATCCATTAATAAATTAAAAATTTCTATAAAATTTATAAAAATCTTAATCGCGTTTACTCCGTTTGCATTATTTTAAATAAGTTTATAAAAAAATAATTATTTACAATACATGAAAATGTCGTTTTTGTATGTTATTTTAAGATATAATGAAGCCTAAAATAGAATTTTGAAATTCATTTAAAAATTTATGTATATTTGAAAAATTACGACATAATATGCAAAATTGAATTCACACATATATTCCGTTTCATAAGTATAACTTTTTAAGAAAGAGATCGATTTTAAACAATAATAATTATTCTTTATTTTGAAATTCAGCCTTATATTTGGTTGTCCTTTTGAAGTTAGTTTGATCTTTTATTGGGTAATTTCATAAATTAATTATTACTTTTTTTTTTCACTCATCGTGTGGAGAATCCAAACGGAAGAAAAAGTTAACATTGATATATTTTGGTAATAGGCTTATATAAAAATTATTTTTTAAAAAAGTTACATATTCGTTTCCGGGGGATAAAAAAATGCAACGAAAAGAATCGCCAAATGCCAGTAATGATTAATTGTGCTAACCCTGACAAAAAATTCAAGAGTTAGAGGGAAAGACAACTTCGGCAACTTTGTGACGGCTCACGCGTCCTTTCTCTAACATAACCTCTGTGTTCTTTGACGGCCAAGATTAATGGCAAATCTTTTCCAACCCAAATCCAAGAAGTGAAACGAAGGTATTGTAACGTCGTCAGTCATTCGTACCCAAGAAAATTTGTCACAGCCATATTTAAAAAAATTAATTAGTATTTAATAGATTCAAAAATATTCATTAAATAGGCCAAAGCCGGGCGGACAGCCTTTATCACTCGAGGTCAGTCCCTAGCTTTTCCGGGCTCCAGTCCACTCCATGGCTCTATCTCTCCAAGTTCCTCTCTCCGTCCAAGTCCCTTCAGGTTTCCTCTTCTCGTCCGTTTTTCCCCTTCTCCGTCCAAATTCACCCCTTTTAAACACCAGGGGCGGGTCCACCACGCGCCCCCTCGTTCTCCTCATTGGCAGGTCAAAAAAGAAAAGGGTCGGCCCTCGTCTTCCTCATTGGCAGGTCAAAGAAAAGGTCTGCCCTCGTCCCCGGGCCACTTGCGTCTCTCATTTTCGCGGAAAACACGAACATATTCCCCATCCGTCTGGAATCCAAGGGCGCCATAACTCACATCTATTCATCTCACACCTGGGCTTCACAGCCCCACTCTCAATGCATCGACTTCTATTCAAAACTTTTATAAAGGAATGCCTATCGACATCGGCATTCCTTAGCCATTGTATATTCCAGACCAGATGTATGCGCTGGTCCGAGGCCAGTTAACAAACAATGACCCCATGGCCACCTGCACCTGTCATCCAACATCTGTTTGGTGATGGATGGATAGGGTGATTTCAGATGAATTGGCAGGGTGGGGTTCACATCAATTGAAGACGTCACAGTATAGATGCAAATAAGATAGCCTTTAAAAGGATAGAAGTTTTAGTAACCGCGATGGCAATTTAGAGAAAGTTCAGTTCAGAAAAGGTAGAAATATAATTTGACGGCCTACCCAAGAATCACGGAAACCTAGACATTACTACAAGGTGCATACTATTGCACACGAGCTCAACAGCCGATCTGAAAGTGTTTGAACCGGTGCTTGGAATTCAAGGTAGGAAGATTATTGACCGAATTCGAAATATTAGGATTGAGAGTAGGCGGATAATATAATTATTTAGATAAATGATCCAATTGCGCGACCTGTGTTAACTACGGCTACGTGTTTTGGTTTATTCTCACTTAATATAAGTTTGTTCAATATATAAGTAATTTAAGTTAAACTCTTAATAAAAGTCATATTAAGAATTCTAAAATGTCTCTTCATTTCGAGAATCCCACACCTCTAACTTACGGTGCCCCGCAACGATATGGTAGACAAAGATCGACCATATCACAACTTTACTCCTACCTCCTTTTTGCCACGAGTTTTTCTTTCTTTTTTTTTTTGCCGCTTCCAATCAACTAGACTTTTGCTTTAGTGCCTTTTTTTAAGTAAACGGTTGTCACGAGAAATTTGAAAATGGTTATTAATAACCATTTGAAATCCCCAAGAAGGAAATTATTATTATAAATATATTTTTCCATTTTTCTATACAAACTTCTTTCGTTTGTTAACCATTCGCTTAATTTATGAGGTATGGAAAGAAAGAATTGAAAGAACCAAATGTGAAACTTTCCTATAGTTTTTTGAATGTTTTTCTTATATGGTGAATGTGTAAATAATGTGAAAGGATTTTTAATCCCTTTTACTATTTTAAATTCTAAGAGTATATATATATATATATATATATATATATATATATATATATATATACTATATATATATATATATATATATATATATATATACATATATATATATATATATATATATATATGGGGAATCCAAACTTAGTCTTCCAAAAAGATTGGATTCTTCAGATATTTGAGATTTTTATGGCGTGGTGTCTGGGGGTTTTAGGGTGTGTTAGTTAATTTTGAAATAAAATGAGCAACATAGTTCAAGAAAGAAACTAAATAATTTATTAAATTATAGGGGAGTATTTACATGGGGTATATTTCAAAATTAGGAAAGTTAGATAAGCATATTTCAAAAAGGAGCAGGAAAGTTGAATAAGCATATTTCGGAAGAATAGGAAGAGTTAAGATCACATTGTTACTTTAAGGGGAGGTGTAATTGAGATTAAATAGATTCATTATGTGGTGCTATTAAGACTTACCGCCTGGCGCGGACGATGATAGAACTCGTTATGGTTCTATTAAGATTTTCACCTGGCGCGGACGAAAGTGCTGTGACGCGCGAAACGACTTCTCGACGGGTGGTGGGCCTCTGGCGAAAAAGGCCATGTCGGCGTTTTTTTTAAAGGACGCTAGATGGCGTTGATGTGTGGGCATACTGTTTTGATTAGAATTGCCGACCTTCGGTATATGTGAAAGCTAAATTGATTCAGCTATAACCACTCCCTTTTTAAATATATGAATGTTTATGCAACCAACCAAAAAAAATATTGTTCTTATTATAATAAATATAGATGAAAAAAGATGCATACCCGATATTTACAATTCGGATCTAAAATAAAACATAAAAACCACCAAAATATTCTATATTGCGACTTGCAATTAACTAAATATAAATCACAAATACAAAAAAAAAATAATATCCTTCAAATAGGTCGAAAGGTAAAGAATAATACTAAAATATAATAATTACAAACGAATATAAGATAATTATTGGAAACGAGTTTTACCACATAATAGCAATTAATTTCTCGGGGATATAATATGAGAAAAGATTAAATATAATAATTACTTATCAAAATTTAATTTGTATAAAAATATTTCATTAAATCCAGCTGGTGGTGGGGTGGAATTCGGTCCTTCGTGATGACCAACCTTTTTCCACTTCTTCTATCTCTAGAATTCACTTTTATTATTTTATAAGGACCTAAGAACTTTGGTCTTAGTTTTAATGAAATTTCCAAAATTGAGTCCTTTGGATGGATACTAGATACTTTTTGTACATTGGAGTTATCTTTTTGTCTTCTTTTGTTGTATGCTTTCGGTTCTCAGATTGTATGGTTTCGATGTTCTTTTTTGGCGTCATTCAAAATTCCCGTTGTTCTTGTAGTTCTTCCGCCATTTCTTTGCAGTAGGTTTCTGATTCGAATGCCCTCCTTGTTACTTTGGTTCTAAAAGTTCGAATGGTGTCATTTGTGCTTCGACATATAGTGCTGTTAAGTATTCTTTGTAATCTCTGTCGACGTATTTGTACCATTTCGTTGAGTCGTCTAACTGATAACTGGTAGGACTGGAATCAAGTTCGGTGTATTCGTTCCTTGTCCGTTTCCTCTAGGAATGCCTGTTGCTATTATTTGTAGATGTTGAATATTTTCTTCAGAACAGTAGTCGTTGGCGAATAATTTGTTTTGAAGTCTGTCAGTGATAATTCTTACAGGGTTATAAGGTTTTCTGTTGTAGTTAACTTTTCCAAGGCATTTTCAGCGAACCTGTTTAACAGGATATAGCCAAGTAAATTTGGTAAATGCGTCTACTACGGTCAAAATATTGTTGATAACTTTTATTTGTGGAAGGTAAAGGGTAATGAAGTCCACATGATACGTACCCAGAGGATGTTTGCACTTTGGAAATAGGATTCAAAAACCCTTCTTTTTGCCTGTTTTTCTTATTAGCCTAAGATACATGGGACACAATTAACAATTACTTTTTAACGACGTTGGTTAAGTTTGGAATAAAAATTCTTGTTTTACAATTTCTTCTGTTTCGCTACTGATGACCATTTTCGTGAATTAACTTAGTGGTTCTGCTTCTACAGCAGTTACGATTAATTCTCGACCATTTAAGTATTTGTAGAGTATATACCGTTCCGTTCAAAATTCTTCTAGGAGTCCTTGCTTCTCTAGAAGCGACTTCAATGTTTGGATGCCTATCGTCTTCTTCTTGTGCTTTTCAGCTTTGAAGTTAATATCGTTACAGATTATCATTACTGGATATCGACTTAGAGCATCAACATGTTTCATTCGACTTCCAGCTCTATGCTCTATTTCATAATCAAATTCTTCTAGTGGTGCCCATCTGGCTATACAGTAATTAGATCTTTTTATCTACATGGTCTTCTGAAATGCTTCGAACAGTCCGGTTACAATTTTTAAAATGTTGTCTAAAAGATAAACACGAAAATTTCTTTATGCATTGATAATTGCGGTACCTCTAGTTCGTAGCTATCATACTTTTCTTCTGCTGTATTTGTCTTTTCGACATGTAGTAACCGGATGTAACTTTCCATCTTCGGCTTCTTGTAATAGAATTGCGCCGTATCCTTGTTTTACAAGCGTCAGTATGCAGTTCTGTTCTTCTTCTACATATTTGTAGATATGCAAGGGAAATTGGACCTTCGGACATAATATTCTTAACTTCTCAATGCTGCTTTTGTAGAGTCCCAAAAACAAAGGGATTTCTTTTCTTGTTAAATCGCTAAGTGGACTTGCTATCGTTGAATAGTCCTTGATATATTTGCGGAAATAACCGGTTAAGCCAAGAAAACTCTGGACCTGTTTTATTATTGTTGGTTCGGGGAATTTTCGGACAACACAATGTCTTCGCGGTAGATGGTTTAATAGTTCCATTTTTCACAACGTGACCTAGAAATTCGATTGTCTTTTTAAATTGGCATTTCTTGAATTTAATTTCCAAACCATGTTTTGTGACTTCGAAAACAATTTTTAAGCGCACAGACTTCCTTTTCGTCTTTCGCTGGAGTTTGAGATCATCCAAATAACTTGATTTTAATTCCTTTCCGTGTAAGATCTCTAAATATACTTGAAACATAGCGTTGCAGGCTCCCGGACTTGTGCTCGGGTAAAAAGGAACTTTGTTGAATTCAATTGCCCGTCTGGGACGATAAAGGACGTACTTTTCTGCAATCTTCAATCAACATCAACGTGGAAAAAGCCATTACGTAAATCTAATGTGAATATACCTTTGCTTCTTGCAAAGTGTCTAAAACTCTTCGATGAGAGGTAAGGGGGTATCTTTTCACTAGCTACGGTTCAACTTTCTGTAGGTAATACACATTCTCGACGATCCATCTTTCTTTTTACCATTACGATCCGGACTTGCATATTCCGATGAACTCGGACAGCATTATAATCCCTTCTTTGAGCCATTCCTCTGTTGTTTATTTACCTCTTGTCTTTCGGTGAACGCTGGTCGACGAGGTGGGCGGTTGCTGTCTTTCAAGAATAATTCTCATTGTGACGTCGGTAGATGCCCACTGCAACATAATCTTGTATTAACTTCTCGAGTTCCTTCTTAATTCGCAATTTTCAACATGACGCAGGTCTACTCTTCTTGACCAGCAGATATTTGCATAAGTGCTTGATTTTCATATTTGATGGTGCTTCTTTTCGTGAAACTTATCGATGCTTGTTCCAAAAGGTCTGACCCAATAGCCTTCAATTTTAATTTATCGGCAGGTACAACATGCCAAGTCAATGAATAGTTTTCATTGTCAATTTCAATTCATGTTCAAAGGAACCGATAGTTGTCACCTGTGCTTCGCCAATACCTGTGAGAAGTATTTTTATTCTTCGATAATTTTGTTGGGTCCATGATTCTTCTGCTTGTTGTTCTCTCACGCAGCAAGCTTACGGTACTACCACTGTCTATAAGCGCCGTGATTTTCTTCTTTCCGAAAAATATTTCTTTAGTACGTAAACGCCACTTAACGATGAGTGTGCAAGTTTCCTCTGGACGTTCTTTGAATTTCCGTGACTTTGAATAATAATTCGTCTGAGCTTTGGGTGTTTTTCGTAATTTTGGTTGTAATACCCTTTCTGTGCATTGTCTTGTTATTATCTTTGAATTTTCGTATGACAGGAGCTTTCATAATGTTTGTTGAGAATTTGATACGACGCTGAAACTTCTCATCTGTTCTGTTATAGTATTCAAGATTTTCTCGGTGCTTCATATCTACGAGTTTTCGGGTTTGAATTCTTGTTTCTTCGCAAATGGATTGCCCTTTTGCTTCAGTGTCTTTTAACGTCTTCGAATTCTTCGAGTTTTCTGCTAATTGAACAGGAGAGTTCATATTTGGCCATTCATCTAAGTAATATTCTTTTGCTAAATTCGAAGGTGTTTTCCGTTTAAGTTGATCCGTTATGAGTTAGATCGAATACCAGTATCTATCTTTTAAGCAAATCTATCCAACCGAAGTAAGTATTTAATTCATGGTGAGAAACCAATCCATGTTCCTTCAGGGAGCCTTTTGATGATGAGAAACAAATAGCTGTCGAAATTTTTCTGGAGTTAGCTTAAAACGTTTCAGTAGTAAGTCTTTAACATGTTCTAAGTAAGGAGTGAGTTTTTGTCATCAGGCTCTCTCGCTATGATATTGAGATATTTCAGCCGGTAATAAGCTAACAGATGAGAAGCAAAATTCTTGATTTATATCCAGTATCTGCTGACGTTCAAAATATTTAAAGATAAGGTGATGTCTTCTTTCAAATCGAAACGATGTATAAATTTTGACACTTCTTTGACGTGAAATTTAGTATTACTGCCTTCGGATGTATCAGCACCTAATTTAAATTGCGCTACCAATTCAAATTCGTCTTTACGTTTTGTTCATCAAACTTCCATTTTTCGATATTGTATTCTTTCTTCTCGTTCTTCTATGTAAAGTACTTTCTTCCTTGGCCTTACGATCCTCTACTATCGTTGTGTGAGTTTTTGGTTAGATCTTCGTCATATTCTTCACTACTAGTAATTAGGTCGGCTTGAGAGTAGCGATGGTCATAGATTTATCAATTTTAGAATTTAGTTCTGTGGCTAAGACGAAGATAAATCTTCACGTCGACCTTTGCCGAGATAGCCATTTTAAAATTTAAATTTAATTTTTTGTTTTGGTAAAGGACGGCTTCGTTTCATGGTTGGCTGCGTTTGTAGGGGTAAAACAGAATGCTTTCGTTGAAGGTGGCGGAATTTGCGGGGATGCGGAAGTGCGGAAGTGATACTCAAAACTTTTGCAGCTTAAAAATATTTTAGCCAATAATGTTTAAAAACAACAGTGCGAGCTAAACGTGTAATACTTAAATTGAAATACTTCAATTATTAATTTCAACCAAAAAAAAAAACTTCTATAAAAACATTTAATACATCAGTTGTCTCCTTTTGTTATAATAAATGCAAAAAGAATTTGAAAGTAAAAATAACTTAAAAGTAAATCTTGTTTTTAACTGAGATTAAACACAATATAAAATAAAAAGAATTTAATCATTCGAAAAGAAACAGGTAAGTTAGTCACTTAGGAAAAAGCTCATATATATATACTATTACACCAATAAAATAAAAATCATTCAGGATCTATCTCATCAAATTCTAATAATAAGCGCACTTTTCAATAGAAAGTAATTCTGTCAAAATGAACTCAAATATTCATATATTATTGAATCGATAAAGTACGCCATTAAATTGGATCATCTAGGATCATTTCATCAATAAATTATAAAATGAACGATGTTTAAATGAAAAGGGAAAAATAACTCAGTGTAATTTCTTCTCAAAATACAGGAAATGATTAATTTATTACACAACAACGAGGAAAAACTGTTTTTACGCAATCGAGATAGCCCAATATATGTAAATACTTTTGAGGCGCCGGTCAAGGTCAACACAACGAGCATTTCGTTAAAACTTACATAAAATAGATTCATTACACAAATATACACATAACTTGAATACCCACCATAATATTTTAAAATATTTGCAATGAACTACGAACGATTAAATATGCACAAATATAAAAATAATATTTTAAGATAAACATGAAAAAAACATGAATTATACACTTTAAAATTCAAACACAATTTTGTTGTTATTAACAGCATGACGTGGCTCTCTGAAATTCTTCTTTTTAGAATTTCCTTTCTTTTAATGAAGAACATAATAAAAACAGTACCTGATGATACAGTTGTTGTTGAAAACGTAGTTTTCATGGATACAGTAGATGAAGCTTGAAATGGACTGGATCAAAAGGATCACTGCTTAAATATTGCAGTTTGTTATGGTTATGAGAAGGCAAACCGTTTTGTTTGTTTGATCCAGCGTCTAATTTGAGCGTTAAGCCAATTTTTTCAAAAAAGAAGAAGGTTAGGAAAAGAAGATTTTTAAATCAATCGGAGCGATCCCCAATTTATTTCTGTGAATCCAACCGAAATCTTCCAAAAGATTGAATTCTTGAATGCTTGGGGTTTTTATGGCGTGGTGGTGTATGCAGGGGTTTTTAGGGTGTGTTGGATTAATTTGAAATAAAAAACAACATAGTTCAAGAAAGAAACTAAATAATTTATTATTAAATTATAGAGTAATATTTACATGGGGGCTTCAAAAGAATAGGAAAGAAGTTAGATAAGCATATTTCGGAAGAATAGGAAAAGTTAGATCACATTATTACTTTAAGGGCAATTGAGATTAAATAGAATTCATTATATGGTGCTATTAAGACTTACCGCTGGCACGGACGAATGATAGAACTCGTTATGGTACTATTAAGATTTACCGCCTGGCGCGGACGAAAGTGCGCTGACGCTGGCTTACGACTTCTCTCGAAGAAGAAGTGTTAGTGGGCCTCTGGCGAAAAAAGGTGTCGGCGTTTTTAAAAGGACGCTAGATGGCGTTGATGTGGAATACTGTTTTTGATTAGATTGCCGAACTCATTAAGTAATGATATGATCTTCTTACAAATGAATATCCTACATATATATATATATATATATATATATATATATATATATATATAACAAAAGAATTTGAGTTTTAGCATATGAAGGAGATTCTAAACAACTGAAGAAACAGTATCATGTATTTTCACTCATACTTGGCGGAATTTCAATAAAGGTGAAGGATTGAGATTCGTACAATTATTAAAATCAGAGCTTAGTTTTCATTTTTTTTTCTGGTAGATGCGACGTTTCCACGATTCAAAAATAACGTATCTACCGACACTTTCATGTGTCATACTTTTTTTAACACATTGATGAATAATGGCGAGAGTATTAATGTAATTAATACTTAAAGCATATTCTTAACAATGTACTATGAGTAACATATATTAATGTAACATAATTGATGTATATTATTTTACCAAATCCATATGAAAAATATGAATAGGATAAAGAAAATACGCGTATGGTTTCAGTATTACATAGGATTATAACCAATCGAAAAAAAATAATAAAGGGCTATGGGGGTGTCCAGACCCCTAGTACACCCCCTTGTGTGCGCCACTGGTTACACCCTACCATAGAATCAAAGGAGTCAACTCGAATCTTGCATGGGATCCCACACAGTTTTATTAACATCGCAGTTTAATGCACTTTCGAAATTTCCACACCCAGTGGCGTAACGTACAACCCCGCATCGCGGCGTGCCTAGGGTTCTAGGGGGCCCAAAGCCTGTCTGTTGCCAAGTGACCCTTTGAAAAATCCAACTTGGGGACCAAAATCTTGACTTTGAGGTATAGGCCCAAATGTTCTCCGTTATGTCACCCTAAAGACTTCAGCATCAGCTACACGGTATGAGAACTTAGGATTAGACGTCAACCACACCACTCGGCTACCTCATATTAGAAAAACATTACCGTATTTTCTTGTATAAAATTCGTGGATTATGTGTTAAAAAAGTTTCAAATTTCGTTGCGCGTATTACACGCCGCCGCGGATAAAGTGATAAAAAACATTCTCAATCAGAAAAGCTTACAATAAAGTTTTGAAAGAAATACCATTTATGTTTTATAACATAAATAATAGATGGCTCTGAAAGATTTCGCGACTCAGCTGACGTATTTCAACTGCAATCAATTTTGTCCAATTACGTTCGAGAATGAATTCGGTTCCTTGGAAAGATTTTTCAGTTGCTAGCTTTATTTTGCATTCTGTCTTGACCTGAGTTGTTTCGTCCAGGTATCGCCCTATTGAAGCGGAAATTCCTTGCTTATTTGCCATCTAGAGAAAGTCACCGAAGGAGGAAACTGCAAGATAATCGATGGTGGAGAAAAAACACGGGGCTAACTTTAAGAGAAATGCGACCTTTTAATTATGAATCGACGAGGTGCATCTCAGTGAAAAATGCCCGCTCATAAAGAAATGACAGCTTTTATCAGATTTAAATCGAAAGCTCAGAAATCATGAATGTCTGAAGGAGAAAAGAATTTTAATGAATTTTTTTCCCTTCAATTTATTACTTATAATTTTAATCATATATTTTTTTTCACTTTATCTCACGTATATATTTTGGGTAATTTGCCGCAAAAATTGCCGGGATTATGCAACGTTTTTTAATTTTTTTAAGCGAAAAAAAGGCTTTGCGAATAATACGCCGCTGTGGATTATACACAGGAAAATATGGTATTTCTGACAAATAAATCTTTGTGGTAATGAAATTTATATAACATTTTAAGTACAAATAAGAGAGCAGCCTTCGGCTGAAATCAGATGTTGCGGTTTTAGAGATTTTCAAAATTAAAACTACACAAACAATAAGCACGCCCTGGATTTAAACTTTGAAACTTTATTGTAACCTTTTTATTGACATCCGGACGAATTCATTCCTTTCGAGTATCCAGCAAAACAAATTAAATCGAGATTTTTTTTTCACACCAGAAAGTTCAAAACGCAACGCAATAAATTTACGCATAGGTGAGTGTGGAGTTTTAAGGCACAAAACATTTTTTCTACACTGCGTCATAGATCACACACTATAAGAGCTAAATACACTCATGGCAATTAACAGCTCTATCACATCTTAAGGTAATATTTCTGGAACCATTATTTGCATTGCTAAAGGTCCCCCCCCCTTTCATCAAAGATGATACCACTTTTTCCCAGGGCTTGAGTGACCTTTCAGTTGCGCGAGGGCTTTGGGCGACCGACCGAGGTGACGAGAATGACACCTGAGGTGGCACCCCTTTCTCTAATTTCCACACTACACCAATGGAAGGACGTTTGATCTTCGACAGATTTAACGGTCATGGGGGTCGTCTTCAGCGTTACTAGGCTCGAATTCACGATACCTTTGCCACAAGGCTACCGTGGCAACTTTTCCCTGGAAGAATGCTGGTGTAATGGGGGGGGGTGGCAACCTTCTTTTCATTTTCAAAAGCAAGCATATACACTCACTTCCAAAAGTTAAGCACGGAGAGGAAAATGCTAATTTCCGGAAGCCAATCAATGAGGATGCAATTCGCTGCAAAGGCCAATCGTACTTTCATGTCAAGAAATATGCAAAAAGGGCAGTCTTATAAGAAGCCAGCTTTATGAAAGGTTACAGAAGTTGATTGTAAGTGCTGATAGAAGGTGTTTAAAACTTCCGTACATTTTGTTTTCAAGACATACGTGTTTCTATGACTTCCAGAAAACGAATGGAAGATTCTGAGCCCTGGCGTGCTGAGGGGAGCATTGAAGCAAGACAGTCGATCACAGATGTTGCTTTTTTCTTCGGTGTTCATCATTCTGTAATTTCACGTTTATGGAAACAATTCCAAACCACACAAACAGTTGTCCGTAGGCGGTCACCCAAGGGTTACAACCCCCGCGGAAGATCGATATATTGCTATTGTAGCCAAGCGGAATCGCAGAGCGACCTCCACACGTGTGACATCTATGGTTACAGTATCCATTGGTAAGGCTATATCTGCAGCGACTGTACGCTAAAGATTACATATGAATGAACTGTATGCCCGGGTACCTCGAGTTTGTGTTCCTCTATCCGTCCAATCAAGAGGGACACGATTAAAGTGGTGCCGGGAACATGGCAATTGGGCTGCGTCTGACTGGGGCAATGTCATGTTTACTGATGAGTCAAGATTTGCTCTGGAGCCAGATGACAAGCGTATAAGGGTATGGCGTAAACAAGGAACACGCAATCAGCCCCAAAACATCACCGAACATCACGCATTCCGAGGCGGAAGCATTAAGGTGTGGACAGGGATTTCATTAGGATACCGCACCGACCTGCACATCTTTAAACGGGGTTCTGTGACGGCTGTCCGGTATCAAGATGAAATCCTAGAACCCATTGTGAGATTTTACGCTGCAGCAATTGGCCCTACTTTTGTTTTAATGGACGATAACGCACGTCCCAAAGAGCTGACATCGTCGATGACTACCTGGAGAGTGAAAGGACTGCGTGTATGGCGTGGCCAGCATATTCACCCGACCCTAATCCCATTGAAAATCTTTGAGATGCTCTCCGTCGGGCTGTATCTTCACGTTTCCCACCCTCCAGCCACTCTTACTGAGTTGGAAACTGCTCTAAAAGAAGAATGGCGATTGCTTAATTCTGCGGTGGTTGACCACCTAATTGAAAGCATGGTCAGAAGGTGTAAACTTTGCATACAGATGATGGGGGGTCACATACCCTATTAATGTCCTTTTTTTTCATTTAATGCTGTTTATTTTCACTTTATACATAATTCTGTTCAAGTCTCCAGTATGACATTATCTGATAACTTACAAAAATTTAATATTGTTTTCCCTTCTGTATATAATTATTGATTTTGTTTTATGTATAAATATATAAGCTACTTTACTGCCAGATTTTGTGTCAATCAAAGCAGTATTTGTTGATTTTTTTGCATCTTCGTGCTTAACTTTTGGGAGTGTACATATAAAAATATCAAATAAATAAACTTATATCCAGTTAAATAGTGTTTCTCACTGCAGCGTTACACTCCCGCACAACGGGCCTTCTACACATAAACAGAGAACGCATCGGACGGACGTTTTCATAAAAGACTACCGCAATTGAATGCAATGAATATTTGCAGCATTTTACTCTTTATAATTAAGTATAAACGTGAAGGCTGTAAATGAAACTAAGGCTACGGCAAGAGACCTACCTCCTTTCGTGCAACAGCCGAGAAGATTGAGAACATTTTTGTGCTTTCTTTCACTGATGACTTTCATGAGTTCCAACTCTTTCACCAGCATAGTCATATCTGCATCAGTGTGGAGCTCTGAAAAAAAATCAAGGCATTTCACAACTAACATTTAAAGAAGGTAAAAGCAATGAAAACAATAGCACAACCATTTTTTTCGACCTCTTTTTTTATTTAAAATCGATTCAGTCTTTTTATTATAATTCATTCACCCAACTGAAGCCCAGTGGCCGAGTAGTAGCAACATGTTCAAACCCCTTTCTTTCATCGCTTCAGTGGATCGATAAATGCTTGCTGGAGATTTTCGCATCAGACTGATGCACCTCAGCGTCCATGGTCACGTATACTGAGATGGGCGCCACGGTTTAGTTTAAGGACCCAATTACGAAGAAAATAGTTTTCGATTTACATAATATTTAAATGAGAATAATGTTTCACCATTAGGAAGTCAAATGAGAATCTGAAAAATCATCATTTTCAAAGTTATAAACATTTAAATTCAAAAAATTTATAGAGAAGAAATATTTTCTTTTCTTTAGAGTAAACACATGTTCAACTCCAGTGGAAAAAGTCATTTCAACTGACCTTTGAGCATCTTGACCGCAACCGTCACTGAGGGAGAGGCCTTCTTTTCCACCGTCTGCTGTTTCACGGCGAGTCCGAAGGCCTCGGCCTTAAAGACCTGGGCGAAAGCTCCCTGACCGAGCACGTTGCCCAATCTTAGATTCTGGCGGGGAAACTCGTACCTGGGGTCCAGGGGGAGCTCGTATTCGGTTAGAATGTCCTTCTTGAAGAGAGGACTCACCATTTTGTAATCGATCTTCACCACTGGAAGGGAGTTGCAACACACATCCCCCTGAGAAGAAAAATGGGCGTCTATTAATGGTTGACTAACTGTGCGAGAAAAATCCATTGATCTCGCGGTTAAGGAATCCGACTACGTTCGGAACCATACTTTTTAAAAGAGCAAAATGGATAAAATAATATAAATGGATAATTTTCATGATATTTAGTGTCACTTAGATTAAAATACATGTATAAAATTGTTTTAAGAACATTTTGGACAAAAATTTTTATTTAAATGCAATATTTTGGCAAAAAATTAACTTAGAATAACCTTTTTTCAAAATGTTCTCCTTTAATAAAAAATGCTTCTAAGATAATAATATTTTGTTTATATAAAGTAATGACTTATCCAGAGAGCCTGAACTATTTTTTTTTTTTAAAAATTCACACTTTTTCAGAGTTACAACCAATTGAAATAATTATCGGCATTTTTTTCAAAATTTCCCCCGGTTGTTAAAACATGGAAAAACCCCACTTCAAGTTACATATTTAAAATTTATTGGCCGGTTAGAGGTCTAAATTTTAAGAAAAATATTATTATATAAATAGAATTTTTTTCAAAAAAGGAGAATATTTTGAAAATGGATCATTCTATTTCATTTTGGTCATAATATTGTCTTAAAAAATTTTTTATTGTAATAATTTTTTAAAACATTTTTTATATACATTTTATAATCTATTTGACACTAAATATCATAAATATTATCCATTTATACGCTTTTTCAAAACCACGATTCCAAACGTAGTCGGATACCTTAATATCTTTGTTTCAATCCATTCTGGTTTTCAGTTTTGAAAATTTCATAAATGCAACTGCGAAAAAAGTAGAGTCCTTATAAGCAAGGAATAGTTTGAGAAATCAAACTAATATAATATTTATTATAAAGGAATAAAACGAATTATATGAAAATATAATTTTATATATATAATTATTATGATAAGGGAGAAAGAGAGAGAGAGAGAGAGATAACTGCTGTTTGAATGCACTTACAGCTGAAAAATGCTAAGAAATGTAAAATAAGAAATGTATTCTAAAAAAGGTTGCTTTGTATATAATTAATGCATAAATTTTACCCCGAGAAAAAGCAAAAATATCTCATTGTCATTTTGTTATTCAGTCATTAAGAAAAACAGAATAGCTCGCAGAATGATAACAAACTTTTAAGAATGAAATATAGATCACAGCAATATGTCTTATGTCAAAACGGAAAAAAAATGAATTCGTTAAAAAATTATTTTTCATTAGGGCCGGGGTACTTTAAATACCATTCTTTGTCAAACGAGAAAATTTTTTTTTTTTCTAAAAATTGAAAAAGTGCGATGTTTTTTTTTATAGGATTTCCCCACCCCCCTTTTTAACAACGCATAAATGCGTGTTATTGTGTTAACCCTTTAACGCCAAAAACTAAAAAACACTTTTTTTTGATAAAAAACTTGATAAATGTAATTTTTATCCCCCAAAACATTATTTAGTTACAAAAATCTGATCAAGGTTTTTTCCCAGCTTTTACCCACTGCGCACTTAGGACATTTAACTTACTCTTCAGGATTAATAAATAATCATATTACAATAAACTTTTCATGAAAAATTGACATTTATGTAATAACTATTTCAATAACAATTAAATATAAAGTATAAGCGAAATTAAATAATAATAGAATAATTATACAACGTAGAATACTTACTAGGAATATATATAGAATACTTAGAACATACATTTAAATTGGTATATATCCACATTTTATATTTTATTTAATTTTAGTATAAATGGTTAGAAATAAAGTAATTTTTTTGAAAATTTAAATTGTTATTTCACAAATTTTATGAACTATTTACTGAGGAACTTTATAATATGCAAACGTTTTTTCCGAACAAAAAAGCTGTAATGAAAGATTTTCGAACCCGAGAATCTTGTACCACATATTGTAAACAAAGTTTATATATATATTCCCGACCCCCAACATTCTCACATGACTTTTAAGTGAGGAGAAAAGCCAAAATTTCTAGGTCATTTTTGTGTTCTATGTGCACAGTGGATAGAGCCTCTAGCCACATATAAAAGCTTTCCAAAAACTTAAATAAAACCTTTTTTTTTTAAATTGCGCATTTGCTTGATTCATTCAGATGAGAGAAATATATACTTAAGACATGTCAAATTTTTTTTCAAATATCAGAAAGTTTATTTATAGGAAACAAAATACAATTTGTAGATTTGCACCGAGAAACTCGGTTTTCAATTACCCATCAGTGGACATGAAATGCAAATAAAGGTATCGTCCTGCCATCTGTATTGATTTTTATGCGGTTTAGCTTTAATTAACTCAAGTGGATGGACTAAATATCCAACATCCGCTTGGAGAAAAAAATTTTAATATGTGGCTAGACTTATTAGCCACTGCCCGGGTAATGGTTTCCTAGAGCAGCGGCGTCGTTCTTTCGTGTCCGTAACATCACGAGGGATGACGTCACAGAAAAGACGGCTGTCTCTTAACGTTGTCCGAGTGGTTTCCTCGGTCCCTACAGTACTTACGTCCGTAGCTGTAAACAGTATTGTAAACAAATTACAGACTGCTGAAAATGGATGATTTAGATGTAGCGTTGGTAATGTATTTGGAATATGAGCAATCATCTGAAGAAGAAAGTCGTTCTGAAGAAAGCGAATTGTTTAAAAATAGATCTTCTGAAGGAGCTTTCCAAATTTTAGTGCGTCGCCATCTCCACTGCAATGACGAAAAATTCAGACAATGCTTTCATTTGACGCCAGTATTGTTTGATTATGTGTTAAATAACATACGGGATGAATTAACATCCAAACCATACAACAGGCACAAAAAGCCTATATGCCCAGAAGAAAAGTTATGCATTCTTGTGAGGTAAGTTCAATTAATCAAGATGTAATATTTTCTGTGTTGTATTGATATATATATTTAATGTCATTTTATAAATCACAGTTTTATAGTTTGTAGCAAGTTTTCAATAAAGAAATGTTTTTAATCAGCACATATTTAAATACAAAATAAGAAAAGACAAGTGAAAATTAAAGAATTTTTATAATCTATTATTAAGTCTAGTTATAATATTAAGTTACATATATTTAAAGAAATAGAAAAAATAAAAAACTCATTTGTACTTAATATGTGCTTACATTTAAAACTCAATTTAAATTATTTTATTAAATTTGGAAAAATAAATGACAAAAAATGATATTTTTATTTAGTATAATGTCACATAACTTTATGATTTTATTTATTTTAGACACTAGACCACGGGCGAGTCCTGTAATCTGGATGTCTTATAGTGTATAAGACATCGTGATTTCTCACGAAATCAATTAAAATTTCATCCTCTTCAGGAGTCCAGAAAATATTGGCACTCATTTTTTTGCCACCGCTTTCGTGAAAAACGTGCAACGAACTGTTGCTGCGGTTATGACGATCGTGACGACCTGCTGCTTTACATTCCGCTCCCATCCACCGCTCTCTAGGAAACCACGCCTATCTATTTACACATGCAACGTTTTAGTGACGTCATCCACCTTAATGTTACGAACGCTTAAGAGCAGGGCCGCTACCCTAGGAAACCATAGCTTAAATGGTTAACTGGATGAACTGCAAATCCTAAATACGATACAATAATTACTCAATTGAATCCCGAATTACAGAAGGGAAAATGTCTAGTTACCGTCCTTTCCAAAATGATTTTCTTGGTCAGAACGATGTTCTGCGCCTCCTCTATATTCTTCTTGGAATGCCTGCAACGCAGCATAATGAGGAAACAGAGAGGAGAAAGAAAGAGGAACACCAGAAGCATTATGAAAAGAGTGAGGTGCGACTCTATCACGAGCACGGCTTTCTTCGATTGGGCCACAGCTCCTTCCTTGGGCAGGACTTTGAGAAAGCCACTCCTATAGGAAACACCGATCTCATTGGCCGCTAGGCAGGTGTAGTACCCTTCGTCTTCAAACCCGACGTTGTCAATCACGAGTACATAGGGGTCAGTTTCATTGGTGTCAGTACTCTGGACAGCCTGCACATAGGGCAGCTCGTACTGGTCAGAGTAGGATCCGTTGATGGCGAAGTGCCTCAGCCACATGACTTTGGGCTGTAGATCAGACACGAACTTGCATTCGAATCTGGCTCGCCCCCCGACCTTGATAGTTACATTGGCGGGTGAATCCTGGAAAATGGGTCGGTGTGGGAAACGTTCCTGTACGTCCAGTCTGTAAGAGAAAGATGCTGACCCCTCGCTGTTGCTGACCACGCAAGTATAGTTGCCACTGTCACTAGTGTCTAGTTGGTCCATGATCATCGAGAACTTCCTAAAGGTCACCTGAAAAATGTAAAATTAATATTAAACTTTTGAAATGAGTATCCCGCGAAAAAAATTGCTTCAATGAGCTTTGTGTTGATATGGGTACGCTGATTTTCTCATTAACACTAAGATGTTAATAAAATAGAGAGCACTACAAATTCAAAGCCAGTGAAAAACGCATTTAAAGTTTGTAAAGGTATAAAACAAAAACTAATAATGCCTGTAAAGCTCTATTTTTTTTAATACGGTACTTTTTCAATTTATTAAAAAACTACTTTAATTGATATGATCGAAAATATTTTTTTTTAAATCAAAGTATGTTTTTGTATAATGTTAATAGCATTTGTTACAATGACAGATTATCCCGCTTGATATCTTAACTTAATACTTTCACAAGGTTTTAAAGCACAAAATACATACAAAATAAAGATAGAAATAATCAGGTTTGTGTATAACATCTAATTTTTTCACAGGTATTTGCACAGAATCGGTACACTTGTGATACCCCCATCCCGGGGGTATCATCTCTTCATCTACGCGACCTAGATTAGTAGGAGGAAATGATTGATCACCCAAATTCGCCATCTTAATCTATATAATTTATTACTATTCCAATATATTGATCAACACAACACAAGTCTTTTTCTGCCTTATATTTCTTAACACACTAAAGCCCTTTCTATAATTATGCTTCTATATTTAATATCTTACCAATAGCTCTCGGCGTTCAGTCTCCTTCTTCTATTCTACCCTTCTAACACGCGAATAGTAAAGCTCCAATATATATCTAATAACTATATAATCTGCATATCGCGTTTTCTTCTTGAGAGGATTGGATTGAAATAATGCCATTCTGGCCCCAAAGATTCCCCAAGAGGATTAGTAAGAAAATCCGATAAAGCCCCATCACACAGTTTGAGCGATTTTTTGCTGCGTGACTTTAAAATACTATACACAGTGCTTCTCAAACTTTCAATATTTGAGACCCAACTTTCAGTCATAATTTTCATCGCATTCGTATGCATTAAAATCAATAATAATGTACTTTGACACTAAAGCTACAATGCTACTTTAAATATAAACAGTATAAATTATCAAGCTAAGTGTTAATTTTTGTTTTTAATTTTACATATGACAAGCTCCTGGGGTAAATGGTAATTATCAAACTTGTTCTTATTTTAGTATTGCTAAATTAATTATCGAATACATTGTCCAGTACTGATACATTTATATAGTACTGTGCAAATTAATTGGGACAAACACAAAAAATTTCATAAATGTTGTTTAATTAGTATAGGTTAACTTGCACGAAGCAATCTAATACAAAATATGACCTCCTCTAAGTTGAATGAGATCCCGTACATGGTTTGGCATGGATTCTACTAAATTAGAACATAAATTTTTGATCTCGTCAACACGAAACCAAACTTTTATAGCATTCTCAATCATTGTTTTCTTTGTTGAGCAGTCCATTTCACTCACACGTCTTTTGACAATGTTCCACAAATTTTCAATGGGATTTACATCAAAATTACCAGGTCAATCCAAAACCATTATTTTCTGTTTTTGAAAAAAATTCGTTGTTAGTTTAGAAGTATGGCACGATCCTGTAGAAAGATACCAGCGAACGTTTGCATCATAGGCACAATATTACTCTCTACTAGAGAAATGTATTGCTTAGAGTTCATCATCCTTTCAACTGGTACAAAGCTGCCAGGTCCTCCAGAAATAAAATAACCCCAAAACATCTGTTTCTGAGTGTGCTTAACTGTTTGAATAAAATGTTAGTTCCTGATAGGTTCTCTATACCATTTAGCCTGACAAATCTTGGTTGAAACCCAGCACAAAAAATGTGTTTCGTCACTGAATACAACCGTCTTCTAATCTTGGGCAGTCCAGGATTGATATTTCCTGGCTCAATCCAAACTTGTTTTTCCTTGTTGCGAGTGTTAATAACTATTTTTCGATTGGTTTTCTTGCAAATCTCCCAGTTTAAGTAAGCCTTCGTCGAACTGTCGATGAATCCATGCTCACACCAGTAGCTAATAATTCCTTCTGAAGATCTCTACTTGCTTTGTAAGGATGCATTGTACTCTTTGTTTGTTCGAGGTGTGGTCTTGCTTTTGCGTCCATATTTTCGTTTTGAAGACACTGCCCCAAAATTCTTTTGCTGATTAATAATCCTAGAAGCACTAAATTTTCAAACTTCAACTGCTGCAGCAATATCCCTCACAGTCATAGAAGTATGCTGATTAAGGACAACTCTAGTCCTTTTCCTGGGAGTGATAACCATTTGTGAAATACACGTCAGAATGACACAATGCATATAAGTGACCACTTCTTTCAGCAACTGAAGGAAAAAAATTTCGACATGCCATGATCACGTGATCAAACCACTTTAGATTAGTCAAGGGCAGTCGCACATTGTAAGAAAATACTGTTGAAACCGGTTTGAAGCAGGAAATCCCCGAGAAAGGGGAGCAATTTTCTTAAAAAAATAGGTTTGTGTCCCATTTAATTTGCGTAGTACTGCAGGTATTGTATAAGGATTACATTAGTGTAAATGCGTATTTTATTTATTATTTCAGAATGTATTTTGCTTCCTTTTAGTAAATTAAAAAATGTTTTGTTTTCGACATTTCGTTATGATTGAGCTTCCCCACACCACCACCAAAAACTTGAGAAACGCCGCTGTAATATTTTAATGTAGTTTGGTACTTCATGGAAATATACAGAGAGTATATATATATACTTGTATTCAGAACACTTGTATTTTTTTGCAGTATCTCAGCTGATCGCTAATTTTTTTAGTACGTCATTTTCAGTAGCATTCCTTCCAAATATTGAGTCTCATAATAATTCGAGAACGTGGTATTTTCTCACCAAGAAAAAAAAAACTAAATAAAAAGTTTGTAAGTTATATAAACTATGCCTAAAAATAAATATTCGTCTTGAAATCAATCTTGGTTAAGAAACTATGAGCTCTTAAAAACATAAATGTACAAAAATGTATTTTATAATGAATATTGGACCATTTCACATTGAAAGAATTATTTTCAAAATATTTTTAATCAATTAAGAATGGAAAAAGGGTTTAAAATGAAACTTGACATAGAAAACTTGAAATATCTTAAAAACTAATTGGCCAAAAACTTGTAGACAATATTCATGATAATATGGGTCACAGGAAAATGTAAAAAAAAGTCTAATTTTTTGTCACTTTTAGGGTATTGTGTAGCCTTAAATTTTGTTCTACTATTTGGCTTGTGGACTTCATTGAAATATTTATAAGAGATCATAAAAATTTTATTTATTTCCTGTGGGAAGTTTCTGTTATGAAGAAAACAACTCGAATTCGTTTTAGAAATGTAAGGCTTCTATATATATGTTATATAATATTGATTTTCATAAAAAAATCACTGCAGAATCATTTCCACAACTTTTTCCTCCCCAAGATTTTGAGCCATTAAATATATAAACATACAAACTTTATTTTTTAACTGTCTTTTTATATACTGTTTTAAAATAACATTACCGTTTTCCTTTTGGATTAATTTCGTAGTTGATTGCTCCTGAAAAAGGGGAACGAAAAATTCACATTCAATTCCTCAAAACTTTATTACTAAGTGAAAACCTTTATTGGATTTCAGCAGAGGTCTATGCTGAAAACAGCGATTTCTACTTATCTCATTATTAACAAATATGATATTTTAAGTAGCGGTGAATAATTTATTATTACTCTTTCAAATATTATTAATTTATTGTCCTATGTTGAAGAATTATGTATGCGTTCCTCCTTTTATTTTAATTATTTACTGAAATATATATAAATTTATGATAAAGGTATGGGATTTTTAAAATACATCTTAATTTCATATTGCATGGCTTGGACGTGAAACGTAATTCCTTTTTTACTACACAAATATACTATGTACGTATTTACCCGAATCTAAGCCGCACTCTGTCCGGTTTCAATGCTATTGAAAATCGGTTGTGATAATGATGAATAAAATAGAATTTTGAAATTCATTTAAAAACTTATCAATATTAAAATTTATATATATTGTTCTTCATAAAACTAATTAGTTTTCCTAAAAAAAATATCTCTATGTATATTTGAAAAATTACGCTACTGACATTACATGAAAAATCTAATTCACAGATATATTGAGTTCCATGAGCATAACTCAAAGAAAAAGTGATCGATTTAAAACTATTACTTAATACAATAATAATTATTATTTATGCTGAAATTTATCCTTATATTTTTTTATAAAAAGGACCATTAATAATTGCCCTGTTTAGGACAATTGATCTTTTATTAGGTAATTTCATAAATCAGTGTGTGTGTATATATATATTCAACACAGTTCATGTAGAAAGCATTTAGAGCTGAAACGGAAGAAATGCATGAAAAAAAATTTTACATTGATATATTTTGGTTATACAGCTAAGGGGTTTAAGTACATATAAAATATGCAAGAAGCATTGTCTAAAATAAATAAATAAATAAACACATTAAGGTGGCAGCGGTAGCCGAATGGTATGGGTATCGGATCGTGGTTGGCTTTAACACGAGTTCCAACCCAGTACCACTAAAGACCCGCCGTGTAGGGCAGCGATGCAGGGATGAGAGCTGAAACGTCCCCCAGTGGGTGTGGTAGTTAGGAGAGGGGGTGTGAGCTCAGGTGTCATCCACGTCACTTGACCATGGTTCAAAATTACGTGGTCTGTCGCCAAAAGCCCTCGTGTAGCTTGAACAGTGCGACGTTAATATTCACTCACTCACTAAAAAAACAAGAAATCTCAAATTTAATTTTTGATTTTGAAAAAAAAAAATGTTTTAATCCATTTTGATTCTAAACACATGCCAAAAGATTTATCACAAATTTAATTGAATTCATCTATTTATTTCGATGTTTCTTTTTCTCGTCTTTAGTTGGAGAGCGTTGTCTGCTAAAATGTGTTTATATTTTGGTGAACTGCTGGCCTCGAAATTATTTTTATGAATCAATGTTAAAAATCATTTCTACAGTTACTTATCACATTTCAGACAAAGCCATAAATATTATTAACAATGAGTGAAGGCCAGCGGACCACGAGGAGGAAACCTAATCCCCACGGAGACGCAACAGACGCGGATGCATGCGTTCGAATTGAGATCTTTTCTAAAAAGATTTTCTCTTGCCTTTGACGTGGCTCCGAATCATCTCAGTGGATTAGGCTCGCAATAATAAGAGCCAAAGTTTCTGCGATTTCTTCTGTCATACAAATGCTTTGTTCCGAGAATTCAATAGGGCTTTGATGGTGCGAGACTGGTGACATTCTTTTTTCAGACATGTTTAAAACGTCAAAAGCAACATGTCAGAAGAGAACGGTGTAGAATTGAAATGTCATATTAAATCATTTTTATAGTTATTTATAAAATATATTAATGGCCTCTGTTTGTATTAATAACACTATCACATTAGTATGATAAATAAGAAAAAAAAAATGAATAGTAATGAGGAAGAATACAAGTTTTAAAACGAAAACTCTATTGCAAATATAGCCCAGTTTCATTCAAAAAATTTTTACTTGTTTAGAAATTCCAACACAAAAACTGTTTATTCAGAGAATTGCAGGGGCTCCAAACCAATATTCAGAGCACAACTTAATTAAATTCATATAAAAAATTTTTGCTATATTTCTTAAAACGTTTTTAAATAAAATTAATGAGCTGAATTAGACATAAAGAACTTTTCCAAAAAATTACAGGAAAGAGAACAATCAAGTTACACCATTTATTCCATTATTCTTATTAAAGAATTATTAAAAGGATTTTGATGCATTTCATAGTGACACATAACATAATAAATTCATCTGGAAAAAAAAAAATACATAGATTTCTGCCTTTACTAAAATTTATATTTTAATAACATTATTATATATACGGTACAAAATTCGGAAATTTTATTTTGCACTCATTGAAGATATTTAATAAATGAAATGATTGGATTAAAAAAGGAAGTAGCAACCTGAAAAAGAAAAGATAGAGCGAAAAAAGCAATTTTCATGAACAATGGGGAGGGGTCAGTAAGTGTCAGTGTTGTTAGCCGTAAAGTAGACCCCCTGCATCTGTGAACGCAGAAGCATTGTTCTCTTTAGTTTTGAACAAAAATAGAAGGGGAAAGCACCATTTGCGGTTGGCAACAAACCCATAGAGCCCGTCTCTCGAGGCACCCCCACTAGCTGCCACCTCATTTTTCTCCCGAGGCTCTCATTCTCCAAAGGAAATTCCAACGTCAGTAACTTTTTATCGGCTTCTCTTTCGGAAATATTTATTAAATCCGCTCAAGTATAAATTCAAAGTTCTCAAGTAAAGGATTCATCTCTTTCAAGTTTCATTTAATTTCTTTTAAAATGGACAAGTTTATCAAATCATGCTATCTCACTCATCAGATAGGAGATAAAAGCCCAGCTATCGAACTGGTGCAGAGGGGGAGGATTCTAACAAAGTCATAACATAATCATCAGAAAAACGTATAAAGTAAACGCAAATTTGGAAAAATAATAACATGAAAAAAGAAAAAAAATTTTTTTTTTCAAAGTCGAGAAAACGATACAAATTGGGAGCATATAAGTTATCTTTTATGAAGGAACTATTTACCTTCGGTCATTGCGACCAGTATAGCATGAGTACATTGCCGTTCCTTCCCCCTTGCCAGAAGAAAGCGCTTTCATCGTTTTCTAGTTTTGGTCCCTTAAATGTTTCTAATGGTGGGCACAAAGATGCACACACACAACAAGGACTGTTTGAAGCCAGTGATTTTACTTACACATGTCGGGGGGCTTGGAGACCCCGTATCAGTTGAAACGGTGGTAACTAATCTTAAGAAATACCCATGAGGAAGCAAACAAGAATTGAAGATAGGTGCGGCCATATTTATTGATCAAAATTCGAAGTATGCTGTTTTTAATGTGAGCCTTGAGCAAGAAGAAAAATTAAATTTAATAATATTTATACTCACTTCTTTGTCGAATTTCCTTAAGTGCTTGGACATAGGAACCCCGTCTCTGTACCACGAGATGCTGGGAGGTGGATTGGCATTGGCAGAGCACTTAAACACTGCGTAGGCACCCGCGGGCCGGGCCACCAGTTCGTTCATATGGCCCGTAAAGTAGGGAGCAACTGGAAAATTACATTTTCGTGAAATAAAATTGTTGTGACACACATTCAGGTTATTATTTGTTTGTTGTAATACCTCTGACACTTGGATGTCCTGAAGACAATTTTCCCTTCGATTTCAATAAGATACAATAGCAAATACGCACAATGCCAGAAAAGAATGACACTGCTCCCTTCACATGAAACGAATGTCACTATCAATCCAAATCACAGCGATTCTGAATGAACCAAGGCATGGGTCAATCATTCTCCCATCAGTTGCTGCGGAACATAAATGCTGTTTTTAATGTTTTAAGACGATTCAAGTTATTAATTTCACAACTGTATCCTTATTCTTTTATTTTCAAATTCAAATACATGAAACTAAAATATAAAAACGGTTTTATTATTATTTTTTTAATTTTCCCTGTTTGTATCAAGTATAATTAGTCTGAAAAGAAGTAACAAATAATAAATATGTATTGTAATTATATTAAAATGCAATTCCTTTTACAAATAATATATCTAATGTTTTAAAAAGGCATTTCAAATGACCTGTAGCATATAACAACTATTTTTTTATTATAAATTTAAAAATGATTTTACTTGGTTTTTTAGTACATTAATGTGGTTTAAAAATTTCACTATGCTATTTACATTTTGTTTGTTTTACTGAACACATAACAAAATTTGTGATCTATGTAGTAATAAAATGGCATCTTTTTTAAAAATTAAAATTATCGACCGAATTGGTGTTTTATTTTATTTTAGTATTCTTATAAATATTTAATTTTTGCTCTCCCAAAATTTAATAAATTCTTATCAAATTGATCTCTGAAGCTTTTTCAAACACCTTCAAAATATTACTCCACCCCCCTCCCCTTTCAAAAAAAAGAACACATTTTGCTTTAAATATTTTTAAGTAAAGAACAAAGTTTTCAAAATTCTAAAATTGAATAAAATAATGCATGCGAAATTAAATTTATTATTTACGCAACATTATCGGGGATAAAATACAGCCTGAACACTAGGTGACAAGAGCTATAGAGTTAGTACATAAAGAAAAAGAGTACTATAATACCAAAAAAATAAGTGCAATCTATTGGCATAAAAACAAAACCAGGTTAACCCTAAATATAAAGTCATTATCTTCAATTCATCTGAAATCGGTTTCTTAAATAGAAACTTTTTATGATATAATCACTAATAATTTGAATTCACTTTATCTTGAAGAAATTGCAACATCCGGCTGCTGATGAATGATTGAAGAAAATCTAACTTCCTGAATCACGCGGGGACGAGATTCATGACGGATGGAACTGGATTCGTTTGGTGTGAAGGCAGGAAGTGAACCTTGGCTTCGGGAAATTATGAAGCCGAATCCTGGCCGATCAGATAGGATTGATTGCGAATGACACTGGTGTGAAGGGAGTCTAGGCCTCCCTTCACACCAGTCAGTCGCAATCAACCCAAACCACAGCGAATCTAACTGACCAAGATTCGGCTTCGTAAATTCCCGCTCAAATAAGCATATAACCAGTTTTCTCTCGAACGAAACCAATTCTATCCGTCATGAATCTCGTTCCCGCTTGATTCAGAAGGTTAGATTTTCTTGAATTATGCATCAAGAGTCGGGCGCGATGGCTGTTGCAATTTCTAATTGAAAAAGTGAATATAAACAAATTGTTGGGGAGTGGTCCTTATGTGCTGCTCTTGTTGAAAAACACCCACTCTAGGATGTTCGGGGCGTATGTCGGAACACTCCGACGGGCACCGTAATTCCATGCTCTCGCTCGTCTGATCTCCCACACATACTCTGAAAACTCTCGTTTTTCTTAATCACCACCGGGGGCGTCCACTGCGCTTGCTCGAATACAAATAGAGAGTTGATTTTTATTGTTTTCTTTTATTTTATTGGTGATTATATCATGTTAAGTTCCTATTTAAGAAACTGATTTCAGATGTGATGATAATGACTTTACATGTAGAGCTTGTTTTTATGCCAATAGATGGCGTTTACATTTTTGGTGTTCATAGCATTCTTTTGATTATGTAAGCTAACTCTAGCTCTTGTGCCACTCAGTGAGCAGGTTGTATTTAATCTCTGATGTGTAAATAATAAATTCAAGTTTGCATGTATGTTTTATTGAATTTTATTCAATTATTATTTTTTTACTTAATAACATTTTGATGCAAAATGTGTTGGGGGAGGTAATGTTTGAAATAGCTTCAGAGATCAATTTGATAAGAATTTATTTAATTTTTGAAGAGAAAAGTTAAATATATTTATAAGAATGCTAAAATAAAATAAAACACCAATAATGTCAATAATTTAACTTTTTAAATGATTCTCCATTTTTTATTACTACATAGGTCCCAAATTTTGTTACATGTTAGATAAAACAAACAAAATGTAAATGGGATAGTGTAACGTCGTGAGTAGATAACAAAGAAAAATTGTCACAGCTTAATTTTAAAATTAAAGCAGTATTTACTTGCTTCATAGGTTACTATAGTCACACTATACTATGCTACACTATAGTTACTATAGTTATAAAGTCACAGTTATATGTCAAGCCGGTGCAGTCCGTCTATCTCACGGGAGTTCAATCCTTTTTCCCGAAAGCACTCGCCAGTCCCTTTTTTTTTTCAGGGCTCCTCTCCAGTTTTTCTCCATCCAGGGCCCTCCTCAAGTTTCTCCCTCCAAGGATCTCTCTCCTTCTCCATCCAGGGCTCTCCTCCCAGTTCCGTAAAAAAAACCCTTTTAAACACCAGGGGCGGGTCCACAACACGCCCCTCGTCTCTTCTCATTGGCAGGCCACAAAAGTCTGCCCTCGTGCCCGGGCCACATTCGTGTCCTATTTGTGCGGCAAACACAAATACATACCCGGTCAGTCTGGTATATAAAGGTGCCATCATTCTTGTGTAACATCTGTGGATACACTTGTCTATCACACCACCTGCGTTCTATAATCCCATTCTCTCGACACCGACCGAGGCGACAGGATTCTTTCATACAGGTTTCACCTATTGTCAATGGGGTTCCAGCTCTCTTTGGATATTGTAACTTCCAGACTGGGTGCTGGCGTTTGTCCGAGGTCAGACAATAAACAATGACCCCATGGCCACGTGCTCTTCTCACCTAATATATGTTTGGAGCCATAAAACTTAGCATGAATAGAAGGTGAGGTTCACCCCAGTCGAAGACGTTACAATAGTAAAAAATTTTAATCGATCAATGCATTATAAAACCGAGTAAAGCCATTTTTAAATTTATAATTAAAAAAATAATTATATTATATGCTACAGTTCATTTGAAATGCTTTTTAAAACATCAGACATGTTTTTTGTTTCGTGTATTTCAATTTGAAAATAAATGAAAAAAAATATATATATATACAGTTGTGAAATTAATAGCTTGATACTTTAACCGTCTTAAAACATTAAAAACAGCATTCATGTTAGACAACAACTCATGAAAGAAAGGTTGATTCGTATTGACACTTGCTTGGCGGTGTGTAAGGCGAATCTTGGTCAGTCAGATTCGCTGTGATTTGGATTCGTCGAGACAGAATGGGATTCGTTTAGTGTGAGGGGAGTCTTAGATGTTTGAGGTTGCATCAAAAAAAAATTAATTATGTAAAAAAAATCTATTATATCTATTGGAAAAACTTACCAGTATTTATTTAAACCAGTGTTTCTCAAACTGTGGGGCACGCCCCCCTTGGGGGCTTGACAGCTCTACAAGGGGGGCGCGAGCATATTGGAAAGTCAAGAGCAAAAGATTATTTTAAAAAATTATTAATTTACTGAAAGTAAACAAACAAAATACATTCTAACATAAAAAAATATATATACACATTTACACTGATGTATTATACTTATAAATATATCAGTGCTACACAATGAATTTTATAATTAATTTAACAATTCTAAGTTAAAAACAAGTTTATAAATTATCAGTGCCCCATGGGTTTGGTATGTATATATATATATATATATATATATATATATATATATATATATAATTTATAACAAAAATTAACACTTATCTTGATAATTTTTGTACGGTTTATAATTTATATCTTGATAATTTTTTGTACGGCCGATCATAAGCTTCGCGATTCACTTCCAATTGCCAACCGTTTTCCATGCAGGCACGCATATGTGATGTAGTGGGGAGGGGAAGAATAAAGGAGCAAAAATAATCTGGAATAAGTAAATCCTTTGCAAACATTGTCATGGTCCTTTTATTGCATTCCTAAGTCTTGGAATAATTTTACGGATAGCAGTGCACAGAAAAGATCATACTTCAGGAAGACGTATATATACGTCTGGAGAAATAAAGGCTTTGGCTTAGCGAGATGTTTATATATACGGCGGGTGCTTAAGAGGTTAAAGTCGTATCGTAGTTTTAGCGTCAAAGTATAGTATTATTGAATTCAGTACATTATTATTGTATAGGGGCGATGAAAATTATGATTGAAAATTGGGTCGCGAGTATTGCAACTTTGAGAAGCATTGATTTAAACCATAGGTTCTCAACGTGGGCGATAAGGACCTCTTGAGGGCGTTTAAGACTTTCGGGGGTCAGTAAAAGACCCAGAATAAGTTAGGGGTTTTTGAAGCGGTATGGAGAAGCAAGGGTAGATTAACCAAATATAGTCCAAAAAATACTAAAAAAACACGCTGATTATGTACTAACAACAGTACTTTTATACTGGTTATCTTATGTTGATTTATGTATTTAAAATTATATATTCTTAGAAATAGCTATTTCAAATTTGCAATTAAAAAAAATTGGGGCTTTAGAAAAAAAAATTAAAAAATATATTCTGTTAGTAATAGAATATTTTTAAAAATTTAATTCGTGTTTTTACCATGCACGCTCTTACTTCTCTGGAGTGGGAGGGGGACGGTATCGAAATATTCATTAGAAAAGGGGGCACCAGTTCGAAAAAGGTTGGGAACCTATGATTTAAACAATTCATTGGTTTATGACAGTTGGCTATACATTAAGTTGTTTTCCAATTACAGAGTTTGTTGAGAATCAGCGAAAATATCAGGGTTGTTTCTATATAGAAGACTTTTCTTGCAACTTTCAGGAGAACTGAAGAAATTGATCAGAGATACATTCATGATCCCCCAACCCTCAGATTCGCGTGCAAAATGATGTCTATCAGACAATTTATCAAAAAATTAACAACCTTTTCAAAAAATTGATAAATCTAATAATCCTTCGTTCGTGGACATTGAAAAATATGTCCCTGATCTTAATTTTAACAGACCCAGGAACATTGGACTAAATTTTTATTTTAATTCATTTTTATTCTTCTCACTTATCTTAAACATTCAAAATCCTAATGATGAGAGGCTCGACAGAACTAGGCACTCTGGTCATCCACCCACGATATCCAACATAAGGGACAAACACATTTCGTGTTTAAGAGTTAATGAAAAGACTGACCTGAAGAAAAAAATGTGTTTTTTTAAGAGGCGAATCGGCTATTACTTCCTTATATTTGCTTTGAAAAGCAACAAGTAATTATGCCTTTTATTTTTATATTTCTTTGATATTTAAAATAACATACAAATATTTTTAACCATATTAAGACAAAGTACAAGAATAACTTATTGTATTTGCCTTTTTATACAAGGGATGCTAATAATATTTAGTTTAAGATAATATTTCTGTAAAAATTTTCTTTGTCTTAATAACACCAATTGTAACGTTATAAAACCTAACCTTAATATTTAAGAAAAAATAGCCACAGAAGATTTTGCATCTAATTGAGTTCACTGTTTAAGAAATTTTCATGTGAAATGGATCGTTTTTTTTATTATTACAATGAGGTATTTTTAGAAGAATGACTTGCATCATAATAAAGAATTCCAATACATTGAAAAATGAGCTCTCAGTGCAAAAATGAATTTTTTTTATGCAAGACTTAATATTATATATATAAAAATGGAAAAAAACTGATTTTAAATTAAATTAATGGAATCAAATCAAGATAATAGGCTTTAAATTTAATGAAAAATTGGCTTGAAATTAATAAAATAAAATAAAAAATGAAAAGTACGTACAATGTTTATTTGAATCGAGTGGATGCGCTTGTCTTTTTGTGAGTGGATTATCGTCCGCATCTTTGCGTAGTCCATCTTCAAGGTAGGGTTCTGCAACAAAAAGAAACGTTTATTCACTTCCCATAAGGAGGTTTTCTACAAAATGACAAAATTCTATTTTGTGCCAATTTTCAAAAATCAAGTGTTTTAAGAGAGAGAAGGGGGGAGGCAAAATAAATGGGGGAAACCTTGTTTTAACACTCACAATAAAATGTTAGTTTAGAGTTCAATTTTGTACAAAATCTTTAAGTTTGTTTTGTTTAAGGTGTCAGGAGACAAATTTAATAAAAAACAAAGCAGGAAAAGGTCGAAACAGGTACACCACATCTGTTGATGACAGAAAAACAAAAATCCTATACCTCCAAGTAAAAGAATCTCATCAACGGTCATCACAAGTTATCTGAATGACGCTGATGTTTCTGTCAGTTCAAAAACAACAAGGGGAAGATTAGCAGATGTTAGACTAACAAGGGGAGGGCACGACTAAGGAAATTCATTTGGGGTCGAGATTTGGTGTAATAGTAGTACTCCTTTAGGGTATTCAACCCTCAATGTAATTCCGCCGTATGGCCAGTCAATTCGGAGAAAATAGCCTTCGAAATTCATACTTAGCTTTCTCATTCAATTAAGTTTTGTAACCCCCCGTTATTTAGACTCTTCCATATCAACAGTAAAGAGACTTTCGCGCCCTCTAGCGAACAGAACAATCTTCAGTGATTGCCAAGTTTCGGAACTGTAAGGACGAAATGAGCATGCGCTCCGATCCCTTTCAATTCTATGTCAACTGTTAGTTCTCTAGTTATGTATGAAAATTTTTTTGTTTTGTCTAATAAACGTGTTTTTAATAATTGGACTTGAAAAGAACCCCTTCCCGTCTGTCCCTTATCATTTCCCCACCACGTCATAATTTGCCCCCAACGATTAGTTAAAAAAAAAAGGCCATTGCTCGGTAAAATTTTTAGGTTAACAGCACTAAGTTGTTCAACATATGGGTTAATTATTCAGTTCTCCCCCGTAGAACAGGTAAAGTTTTTATCTTGTATTTTCTTTAAAAGTATTATACTTTTAATACTGTTTCATTATTGCCCCAAGTAAAAGGATTTAACCCGAAAAATTTATTAGTTAAATTTTAATTTTTAAAGTATTGTCTCATTGTTCAGTATTAAAAAACATTTCTGTACATTCCTGTCAAATTATATAAACTGTTCTCATTGAAAAGAAATCTTTTTCTTATTTTAAGAAATTCATTTGCTAAACAGTAGTATAATATACAGTTTACATTATATTCTATGTTTTTTTAAATATATGCTGACTTGTTTTAAGCTAATGCGTATAACGTTGTTTACTTAAAAGCGAAAGTGAGCTCAAAACAATATATACAATGTATTCTCTTTTTTAAATGATTATATTTTTGTTCAAAAGCTTTAAATGCTCTAAAACTTCTTTTGTTTTGTTGTGTGCTTTTTTTTGTAAAATCATTTTTGTATTTTTTTTGGTAAAAAAATGTGTATTATTAACGAGTTTTCCCCAGTTACAAAAAAATATTTAGTGGTTTAAAAAAAAAGAATTTTATCCTTTTCCCTTTTTATCTTGCTAGAATTAATTTTATAAGCTGTTTTTTTTAAAAGTAGATGAGATATTTTATCAGGGGCGAAAAAAAATAAAATAAAAAAAAAAGCAGTTCGGTTGAAAGAAACGTTCAACGAATAATTTGAGTTCTATGCATTTTTTTTTTTTGGTATAAAGTGTAATAACTTATTTTTTTTTTTGAATAAAAAAAAATTTTTGTTTGGTTAAGTAGAACTTTTATTTAGGGTATATGATTTTTTTATTTTACTTGTGGTATGATATATTTCAAATGTGTTTTTCCGTCATTTTGATATTTTTTTTAATCAAAAAGTTTGATAGAAATTTTTACTTTGATTGTGTAAAAAAGTGAAAAGAACGGTTTTATGGGAATTTGAAAACTTTTCGAATCGCTTTTTTTAAAAGTTAAGATATTATTTTATGTGGTATTGCTGTATTATTATTTAAATATAATAACATTTGGTTAAATTTGATTTAAAGTTTAAAGAATAAATTTGTAATTTCAAGTGACATTTCAGATGGCCTAGTTAGAAAAAGGCCCCGGCAGGACCTCCTTGAATTGGGGAAACGCTAAACATATCAATACCAGACAATTTCAAAGTTTTGAATAAAAGGCGATCTTAAAAAGTGAAGGTTATGATGTAGATTTTACTAAAGAATTTTTAAACTGTTTATTGTGATAAAAAAGGCTGAATTGAACGAAAGAGAAAAGGAAAACGAACGAAAATATGAAAAAACCAAATTACAACTGATACTTAAAACTACGAACCGCGCTGGTTTTCCTTCTGCAGACCCAAATTTAGAACCCATAAGCTATTTCCGTTTTTTTGACCCAAAAAACAATGATGAACAATTTTTCTAGACCTCTTCAAAAGGAATTAACTTTTTTAAAATTTCCCAGTTCCACAGTGGGTGGTGTACCTTTTGGTTTTTTACCGACGAAGTTTCAAATTTAATCGAAAAAAGAATCTGTTGTTGATGCTCGATATTATAAAAGTCAAACAAATTCACTAAAACGCTTTAAAATTAAAGTGCAAAAAAAATTTCGGCGATGTTTTCCCCCCACCAAAGATCCTAAAAAAACCCGGGACTTCTATTTTGTTTTGCAAACATTTTTTTGAGGGGTGGCTAAAAAGAACCCAAAAGTTACCACGCTTGAAAATTGAAAATTTGTTTTGGGGCAGATAAAATTTAAAAAAGAAAACACCTCAAGATTACAAATATCATTTTTGGGGCCCTGGTTAAATTGGAACAATCCTCTACAACTTTGGATAAGCTGATTCATATGAAAAGAAAAAACATGCGAAATAAAACAAAACTTTATTTGGGAAAACAAAAGAAATGAAGCCCAGCCCCTGGAGAATCTACCCCGAAATCCTGTTGCTTACGAACATTCTCGTGGGTTTGTAAAAGAGGGGGGAAACCGGGGTTCCCAGTAACAGTGGCGGAACCCCACTTCAAATGACAGAATACCTGAAAAGAAAATCGTTGATACAAAAGAAGCAGAACTCCTTTTCTTTTATGGATGTGGTGCCCCCGGAATCATTCGATCAAGATGCCCCCGAAACCCCCATTTCAAAAAAGATGATACCTTGTCACCAAGCTAAATCAATCAAATTTTTTAAAGTTTCCCCAATGAAAAAATCCCATTAGTATTATTCAAATTTCCATTTGTAATACAGAAGCAGCAGTTTGTGCTGATACGGGGTTTACACATTCAGTGGCTGGTGAAAAATTGTATCTTTACTTAAACAAAAAGGTTGAATTTGAAAAAAAAAACTATGGGGGAACTCTATGTGGTCGTACGCAAACCACAGAAATATGCCCTTTTTAGTTGGTATTAAAGGGAAAAGTCTTCCCATGGAGCTAATTTTTAAAAAAAGCAAAGGCCGGGGCCTCAGGTTTTTTGATTTTTTAACAGCTGCGGGGATCGTCTTAGACTCCAAAGAAAACAGTGGTATTTCACTGAAACACCCCAAAAAAATATAATTTTGTAAAGGCCCCCTAACATCAACTTTCTCGCGTTAATACTGAACCACATCCTTGTCAACTTGGGGAAAATGGGTATATTTTTCATTAAAACAACGGAAAAAAATAAATTCATTTTGGGAAAAAAATATGAAGAATGCTTTCAACCAGGGGGGGCCTACCCATTTATTGAACATCGTATAAATAAAAAGATCTTTTCCCAGGCAGTGCCACCTTATAGGATAACCTTCCAAGAAAGAAATTTTAAAAACAAGAAATCGATGGAATTCTCGCCGAAGGCATAATAGAAGAATGTAAATTTCCCCGTTGCCCAGCGTATTATCCAAAACCAAAGGGAAATTTCGCTCATTGATTACAGAAAGTTAAATGAAATAACAGTTGCAGATTATCCACTGCCCAGAATGGATGATTTGTACATCAAGCAAAACTCATCCTTTATTCTACATTAACGGAGCAGGATATCACCGTTAAATGCAGTTGAAGTCGCAAGACGCATTTGTATGTCCTTTGGGACTTACCCTTTTACTGATGCCAAAATGGTTTGCCAAGACCTGCTACGTTTTAAAGACTGATGAACCGTTTTTGTAATGGTCTGAAAACATTCTAGCATTACCTTATCTGAGTATAATTGTTTTGTCAAAACTTTTTCCATTTTTGATTTAAATATTTTGAATGACTCTTACTTTTCAAAATTAAAACAAATAGAGAAAAATGCCATTTTGCCTCTTCTCGGTTAAATATCTTGGGGTTTTGATTACACAAAAAAAGGGAAAAGAAGTTGATCCAGAAAAAATAGCCTCTATACTGAATATTCCACCCCCAAAAAGTAAAAAACTACAATCTTCCGCAAACTTGTTCTGGTTTCGAAGATATATTCAAGATTTTGCAAAGATTTCACGTCCACAAAATCTTACAAAGAAGAAAGTCCCAAAGGCAATGGGGTTTGACCAACAAAATGCATTTCAAACCCTTAAAACTGTCTTACAACACCTCCTGTGTTAAAACAAGCAGATGGTCTCAGCCAAAATTATTGAACAGACGCGGGTTATGCCCTTGGGCGTTTTCTTTAAGGAGAAGGATCGAGGAACCCTGAATACGCTATGACTGCTAACCCAGCAGAACCCAACTATTCCAAAAAAGGGGGGCCCCTTTCTTTTTGGGCTTTTAAGAAATTTCGTGGCTATATTGAAGGAACAGAAATAACCGTATCCGACCACCAACCCCGAAATGGTTTAAAACCCCAAGTCTCCAACCGGACGACTTGCTGATGGGCCAAATCCAGTCTTTCAACCTGAAAGTACAGTATATACCTGGAAAGCAAATGTCGTTGCAGCGCCCGCCCCGTTACTCAAGAAGAAGAATCTTTTGCGGCCAATATCACGATAGGATATGCCAATACGAAGGGGACATGCGCGAGCGCGTAAAAATGATAATTTAAAAATCATCGACAGTTTTGAATCCCCCCCAAAACTGAAGAATATCAAACTGGACGAACGTGGATTTTGATGAATCAAGGTGTTTTTTTATCGTTATGTTCCCGGGTGCATTCCGCAGAAGCTCAGTTGTCATTCCAACGCTGAACGTAATTGATAATGAAAAGGGATCATAATGATCCGATGGCAGGAATTATGGAGAAGATGGAACATTCCAGAAAAACGCAAAAAAAATTTATTGGACGGCATGAAAAATACATATCCGATTATATTAAAAATTCCCGAAAGTCTGTCAAGGCTTCAAACCAAAAGCCGTGGTTTTCTTAGAACCCAGTCTACTCACAAATTTGAAGTCATTTATTGATTTATTTGGGCCTTCCCCCGACTCAGGAAACTGGATATTCATTGTTTAGTTTTCCACAAAGTGGGTTATTATTTGCCCTTTTCGCCAGTGCACCCAAGGTACAACCTCATAGAAGAAGCTGCGTCGGCATTGAGACGAATTATCAGTGACAAGGGAAAAAGGGTTTGTCGGGTGTTCTACAACAGATTTGCTTTACGTTAAAAATAAGTCAAAACTTAAAACCCGTTTTTTCACCACAGTCTAATCCCGTAAAAGAAAAATAGGCCTTAAACCTCGACTTGCAAACTTCGGGGATCATTCTAATTCTTCCCAAAATTCCAGTCATTCGTTTCGCCATAAAGCAACGGCGTGACACCGGTCACCTCCCCTTACTTCTTTTCGGAAAGAGCTACGAATAGACGATGTGGTGAAGATTTCGCGTCGTTCCTACAAATTTTTTCCAAATAACACCCTTTTTAAAACATTTTCAACTTTACCCCAAGCATACGAGAAAGAATAGAAACAAAACAAGACCAACGAAAAAAAACAATATGATAAAAAACGATTAGTCTATTACACCCAATAAATCTGGGGGCTTTCATCCCACGTAACAAAGAACAAAAAAAAATTTCCCAAATTCTGCCAAAGCGTGACGGTCCATATTTAATTTCACACAAAAATCACCCATTTTATTTATAGCAAATCTTTCCAAATTTATCTGAACCGTGCTACTTTCCCTCTTCAGCTTTAACATTTTTAAAGACATGGACATTTTTATAGCTCCACTTGGGAACCCCAAAAGTTAATCAATACAAAAACCCTGTTCCAAGCCCATCAATAAAACCCTTTAAAAGCCATTTTCCCGAGAACCACATCCCCCAACAAATGCTACCACAATGTTTCGATTTCTCCCGCCGGGGCGCGCCGGGTCCATAGGGGGGATTGTAACCCCCCTTATTTAGACCTTCCATATCAACAGTAAAGAACTTTCGCGCCCCCTAGCGAACAGAACAATCTTCAGCGATGGGCCCAAATTTTGAACTGTAAGGATGTAATGAGCATGGCTGATCCCCTTTCAATTTATGTCCGTTAGTTCTCAGTTATGTTAAATGTGTTTTTTTTGTCAATAAACGTGTTTTTTTAACTAGTGGACTTAGTAAAAAACCCCCCCCCGTTGTCCCCTTATCATTTGGCTCCCACCACGTCATAGTTTTAAATTCCTTCAGGGACTTAGTAGCGTGGTTGGTCGAACACCTGCTTTCTACGCCGGCGAATAATTAATTTAATAATAATAATAATATATTTTATAAATTATTTTATATTACATGTAATATTTTTTTTGTATATTGTTTTTACAACAAAAAATATATCTAACTAATTTTTATTAAAATTTATTTTAAAATTTTTTTATATATTTTATTATACATATTATTTACTAATATTAAAAAAATATTTTATAATATAATATAAATAAGTAATTACATTTTTTTACTTTATAAAATACAAAATAATTTCAAAAAAATCATTTAATATTTAATAAACCCTTTTATAAATAAATTTAATTTTAAAAATGTCAACTTTTTTTTTTTTTAATTTTTAATAATATAATAAAAATAAACGTCTTTTTATATATTTTTTATTTTATAAACATAAAATTTTAATAAGTCCTTTTTTAATAAATTTTTTTAAAATGAACTGAAAAAAAAAAAACCGGGGATTCGTCCCATTCACTGGCATAGATTGATTGATTATTTAATTTAACGCCCCACTGTTTAGCAAAACAGGCTTTTTGGGACGGACCCGTAATTTTGAACCAGGGCGGGGCGTGGACGACACCGAGCTGGGACCCCCCCTCTAACTACCACACCCACCAACGGGGGGACGTTTCAGCTCTCAAGATTTTGCATCGCTGCCCCCACGGCGGGTCTTTAGTGGTACTCCGAACCGACAAGGCAAGCCAGTCCGATACCTATACCACTCAGCTACCGCGGCCAATCGCTGGGGATAGAAAAAAAGGCGTTCTACCAACCAAACGTGAGTCGCTGGATGAAATTAAAATTTAATTGTATAAAAAGCAACATAATTTCAGGTATTTCCTCCAAATTGATTGGCCATTTGGAGGTTTTTTTGAGGGGTTGAACACCCTAACGAGACTACTATTACACCATATCCGTAAAATGAATTTCCTTATTTTTCCCCCCCCAAAAGGGTAGAATTACGAAAAGACTTATCTCAACTTACAAGAGTGCTAAAAAAGACTACAGTGGACAAAGGAACGCATTAATTGGACAAATGAAAAATGGTCATATGGAGCGATGAAATTAAGATACTGTTATTCGGTAGAGAGAGCCAAAAATATGTAAGACGTAGAATAGGAGAAATGCTACATCCTGACTGACACCATGCAACTGTGAAGTACCCACATAGTTTTATGATTTAGTCATGCATGGTATCGGTGGTATCAGTCACCTTCATATCACTGAATGCCAGAAAATACATTGAAACCATTCTAGAACCCAAACTTCTACCTTCCTTCAGGGATCAATTGACCAACAATGCTTCATTTATTTCTCACCAAGATCATTGAATTGTTGTCCTGGCCCAGAAATAGTACTATCCTCAATCCTATCGAAAACTTGCTGCAACGTGTAAAAATTCTTGCCCGAATGAAGTACCCGTGAAATGAAAGGGAACTAATCTAGATATGTATTATAAATGCGAAAGTTTGTGAGGATGTTTTTGTCCGTCTTTCACGCAAAAACAACTGAATGGATTTTAATGAAACCTTACAGTAATATGATACATCAGAATAACACATAGGTATAATTTTTAGCATAGGCTATAATTTATAAGATATTGTGTAAAAATGTCCAAAAAAATAGCGATACTTGTCAAGTAAGTAGGAAAAATTCTGCCTTCTGAAGCTTTCTGGCGTGCGCTGCAAAAAGCCCACGACAGTATATATCTATATTTTATTTGTGAAGAAACACGTTTTGTTTTGGGTACGCAAGGCGCCTCGTTTCTAATTAATTCCTGTGATCAGCATAATCCCCAATTTTTTATTTCAGAATAAAACTAGGTTTTGAAGGGAGGGGTTGTTATAAATCTCTCTTTATTTGTGTGTGTGTGTGTGTGTGAATTTTTTTTTTTTTTATTTTATTATGCACATTTGGTAGTAAAAAAATTGATCTTTTTCAAAAAAAAATACTTTTATGGGTTCTGGTACTTAAAGTAATAAACTTTTCTTTCACACTACATCATTTGGACAAATTTTCAAAAAATTTTTTTGTGGTTAATAGTTAATTTTAACGCTATAATTTTAATTGAATAGGCGGGTATTGCATTTTTTGATAAAATAATTATAACTATTGTACTGTATTTTTTGAGTGAGGAATATTAACGTCCTCTGTTCAGCTAAGAGGGCTTTTGGAAAGAAACACGTAATTTTTTAATATAAAATTTAAAAAAATTTTTTGATTTTTGGGGTTGGTTTAAAATTTTTTTTAGTCACAGGGTTTTTGGAACGAAAATATTTTGCCAATCATTCTTAGGGTGGGGGAATTTTAAATTTTAAAACCCCAATTTTGGAAATTTAATCGGCAAAAATTTTTAAATATTTCCCAAGAATTAAAAGGGGCAAAGAAGGGTGTTTTTTGATTAAATTGGTTTTTAAGCTAAAAGGTTTTCCATTGCAAAAATTTTTTTTTTTCCCCAAAAAAAAGGGTTTTCAAAAAAGTGCCCTTTTTTTTTGTTTTATGAAGACCTTAGAAACTATTTGACTATTCATTTTATGAACGGTATATATAATTAATTTTTCAGTGGAATTCTTTTTAAATTTTAGCTCTAAGGGTTAAAATTTCCCCCAAATGAAGTAGAGTATATCCCTTTTTTTTCAAGCAGTGATACAAAAAAAATTTTTTAGAAAAACTGGGAAAAATTTTGCGGTATATAAAGTATTAACGTGCATCGCCCCCTACATGGCGAGTCTTACAAACTCAATAAAAACTCGAGCTTTTATATATATGAAAATAGCTAGACATTTGCCAACTTGACTTATCGTTAACATTTCGCTTTGTTTTTTATTGAATGCCATTATAATTTGAAAAAGGCTTTTTGGAATATTACAATTTTAACATAAAAATAAACACAACATAAAGTAATATTAATGTATTACACTTTCAGATATATATATAAATTATTTACACTATTTTAAGCGTTCATTACACAAAACTTTTAACAATGTGTTACTTTTGCTGAGCAGAGATCAGCTTAGGGAGGCATTTTCAAAAATCGACCCTCAAGAGTGTTACGGGGAGTTATAAATAAAAAAAATTCCTTTTTATCTGCTATTAGATCTACATACTTAAAGTTTAACAAAGGTGTTTGTTTTTTCTTTCTTTTTTTTTTTTGTTCAGCTGAGATTTTTTCTTTAATTTGCAATTCAATAACTCATTAAAAACTTCTTTATCCTTCAATCTGTGTTGTTTACTTTTTCAGTTCACCCGTGCGAAGAACGGGTATACCAGCTAATTGAGGCTATAATTGCTTCCTGGTATCATGTAATCGTGAAGGAAGAGCTTAGCTCAGTGACACATCAATGTGAACCTGAAATAAACTAGAGGCTACCTCACTAAGTACTGATAACACACTGCTATCATCAGCATCTAATGTATATCAATAGTTATTGCAGCACACCTTTTTTTGCATTGTAAATTTGGTTTTTGTATTCAATTTAGTATTAAATTCTCTTTACAATGATGTAAAAGACTTTGCATTTTGTGCAACGTAACGTTTTCTATAAGCATAGAAACTTAACAATTTTCAAAAGTGTCTACAATTTTGGCCATCAATGAATGTATACGTACGGACTCAGAATTGTTCACTGCACAAGAGCCAGATGGGCGCTAAAATTTTTGTACTTATTGTTTTTTAATTTAATATTACTTTAATTAAAGTAATTATACACTTGCAATTTTGCTTGTTTTATATTTTCTAAGCAATAAAATGCGATTTTGTTTTTATTTTCGTTTGTGTTACACAAAATTTTATTGCCGATACGAACAATAAAAACACGTTCTATGTGGAGTTGCAACATGTAACGACAGGAAATGGAAAATGTTTTGTATCTTTATGTGCTGAGACGCTGTTGCGGCTCAACGTCATTGTTTATTTTGCTTTTTTTAGCAATGATAATATTGTTAAGAAACCGGTCTCTTTCCCCTAATTGCTAAGAGACGAGGGAGAATTCCAGCCGTGTTTCTAATTGCTGGGAAAGAATTTCCCAAATGGATCGGACCCTTTTTCCCAGGCTATCCCCGACCGTCAATTGTGCTTTCGCTTTCTTACGATTTGGTGATGACAACGCATCGGAGAACTTACAATATGGGTCGAGACAAGATTCCCGATAGGCTGCCAATGGGCAAGAGATCAAATGGGCCGAGACCGACAGAGGCGGCTTACGAACAAGAGATCAAAAAGGAATTATTGGTGAGGGAACGTGAGAGACGCGAAGTATATAAGAAGAGCGAGGGAGTACCAAGAGGAGACTTGACTTTAGGGAACCGTTTGAGGCCCCTTCAACGATAAATAAAACGATACCGAGTTCGCGAATTTGGAAGCCGTCGAAATTACGAAGGAGCAACTGCACGGCGGATTTCAAACCGGTGAGCTCACCTCAAACTCGGAGTGGATTTACCGAGAATCGGACCCCTGTGACATGTCCTCAAAAGAAGCACTTTATGTCACGCGAGAGAAATAAGCCGGAGCAACAAAAGAAGACTTTTTTCTGTGGACTCATCAAATTGTAATGAAACTAATTTTGATAAATGTTCTTACTGTAAAATAAATAATATTCAAGAGCTGTTTCAAGTCATTACAATATACATACATTTTTTAAAAGTGGCAACCAAAAGTCGCCATTCAAAATTATTATTGTATACTCAACTTAAATATAATTTCATCACTTTAAAGGCACATGTATTTTGCTATTTTTTATTTTCTATTTTTCCTTTGTTTTGTGTGTTTAATAGCATTCTTGGTACGATAGCTCAGCCATGGGCTCGCTGGACCCTCTCAAGTGGCTGTCATTTCTCAAAAACTTTATTACGATTACAACATACAAATTTATTCAATCTTTGTTTTAGATTTAGTGACACTTAGTGAGGTAAGCTTATTGCAGGTTCTAGTTTACCATTTTAGCCCCCAAAAGGGAAATCTAAGAATTAGTATTCCGTAATCCGCCACGGTGGTGGATTATGGAAGACTGATTCTTGCATTCAAGGGCACGCACGGTGGCGGCACCACCATGTGGGTGTGACCCTGAATTAACAGGGAATACCAGAGGTTGGCAACCTATGGCACGCGTGCCATACGTGGTACAATTCTCAGTGGTACAAATTTGTCCATTTTTTGAGTGGTAGGAAGATAAATTTGTAATGGACCTTCTTGACAAACAACTTCAGAATTATGGACATTTAAGGAATCATGAAAAATTCTTGAAAGATAACTCCAAATATAAATTTACAGCTATTTTATAAATTATTGAATGTCATTGCTGAAGAGATTTAATTGTTTGAAGAGAGAAAATTGCATCTACTCCGCTTTCCGTTTTTGTTTCTATATATCAAAGTAAATTGCTTTTCTAATGTGAAAGTCCATAAGAAAATTTTTTAACAACAGAATCGTGTCAAATTGAATGTCACAAATTATACCCCTGATTTTGCGACATGAGGTTCGCGTTAAGCATTTTATTTATGTTTCTATAAAGGGAAACACTTATGTTTTATGTTGCCTATTTCTTATTTTAATAAATATGTTTAAAAACACATAACATATGTACATTTTTTTTATTTTGTTGAAGAAACTGTTATATTTCATGCAATTTATTTTTATGTAAGAAATATCTTTAAGAGATGCAAAATTAATACATAATCCTGTATATATCTGTCTTTTGACATCTATACTTTAACTCTGCGTACATTATCGTGAGAATCAGTTTCAAAACTGTCCTGCTGCGTGGCACGCTGAATCATATTAGTAGATCAGTTAAGCAAGCTGCAGCTAAAAGGTTGCCAACCCCTGAGGAATAAATACCCTTATTTTTAATCACATACTTAGTCTCTGCTCATAAAGTCAGTACATTCAGTGAATTGCTTCGCAAGCAAAGTACTGCGATTAGTTGTTTTCAAATCGTTTTTTGTTTATAATTCCTCCAAAAAATAGGATTATTATTTAGAGGTAAGTGAACAATCTAATTTCCAAATAATCGAAAAAAATTACTAATGATTATAGCTTTTAATTGTTTGTAAAAAATGTGTTTTAGTAATTTATATTAATATTGGTTTAATTTACTTAAATATTTTGAATTAGCAAAAAAAACGGAAAAAATTCACACTTGATTCTCATAAATAAATTTTCCGCAATCCCTATATATAAATTTTCAGTCAAATTAGTTTCTCTATCTGAATCTTTATTTAGTAGTAAATGACATAAATAGGCGCTTTCGATTTTCAAATAGTATATTGAGAGAAAATCATATGAGATGCATTTTGTATATGAAATGAAAAAATTAATTTTTTTATTTAGTGCAATAAATATTTTTTTAGAAACATGCTCTCAAAAAAAGAAGAAGAAAGTTTGGAGCACAATATAGAAAAAGGAAATCGCAACGACATGAAGCTAATCAGAGACTGGCGGGATCTCTAAATAAATATCTCAGAAATACAAACAGGCAAGCAATTGAACCAGAATCATCAACATCAGCATCTGGTTTAGAATTTCATGATGAAAATTTATCTCAAAATGTAAATTCATCAGAATATAATCCAGAAGATTGTACCAATAGAAAACTTGGATATTGATGCCTGGTTTTGACTTTGAATTAAGCGATCCTGTTACCTGGCCCGATACAATTTCTGTAAAAATTAGAGATTATTTAATTGAAAATGGCCCTTCCCGCTCCTCCCCAGTAACAATTCTATCACGAAGGGAAGAATCTTTGCCTAAAGACGAGATGAAGTCTTTCGCCCATTCAAATTGCCTCCGTTTAGCATGTGTTGTGTTGATACATCCTAAGATCCGTTGACATGTGGCCTCGGATATCCCAAATGATTCGCTGTTGTTGAAGCCTGTTTTTACAAATACCATTATAAGAAACCTTTTGGATGTTTGCAGCTTTTCCCTGGCTTTTCTGAAACGTCGATGTCAATCACAAGGTTTTTTTCGCAATAATGGATCACTGCCGTCCAAACTTCTACACTTGGTAAATTTCCAAAGCGAAAACAAAATGGGATGTTTTTTCTTTACTCGACAAACGCCATTTTTTTCAATCGCCGGTTATACTAAATGCAACCACCCACAAAATACGAAGCCACCGGGATTTAGGACAAACCACTTTTAGAAAAGAGGAAGAAACACAGAAATATCACTTGACTGCAAACATTTTCCACATTAGTCCGAGGACTTTTGAATCCTACTACGTCTATAAAGTTAAGACCACAACCAAGTTGCGCTTAATAGCTCATCATTCAGATTTATGTGTCAAATTTAATAATATTGCGATATAAAGTTGAGTGGGACAAGATTCACATTTATTAATATATTTATTTTTTATTTAATGACATTGAAGGGAATACTTATATTTTATGCTGTTTATTTCTTATTTTAATAAATATACTTAAAAGATGCATAATTACATAAATAAGATACATTTTATTAATTTTATTTTATAATAATAAATATCTTTAAATGTTGCAAAATTAACTTTTTATGAAACTTGATTTCTATTCTAGACCTTTAACTTTGCGTGCATTACCGCAATATGTTTCAAATATTTCCTATAGCGTAGAGGAATTTGAATCGCATTGGTATAGATGGCGTCCATCGGAATAAGATTTTTGAGCCGAAATGTATCCAAAATATGTTCATACATAAACAAGTAAATCTGAATACTTGAGTAAGAATAATTTGTGACGGGGCTTTATAGGTATTACTTCTATTAATCCGCTTGGGATTTTTTGGGGGCCAGAATGGCAATTCTTTCCAGCCAACCCAAGGTTATGCAGATTAGGAATCGTATATATTGGAACGTTTTTATTCGCTAGGAGCACTAAGTAAGGTAAGTGAAGTTCTAGGAGAAAGTGTATTCTGTGTGTTCAGAGAGTCGGTCTAAAGGTGCCAGTGAAGATAAGCAAAAGTGGGTCCGATACCAAAAGTGTATTGCCTTAGCCAGAGCAAGTCAGACTGAAGGATAAACTGATGATTTACGGACCGTAGCTGTTCGCCAAGGAAATAGCGGTAAGCTTGTTTGTTTAAGCTTTAAGAATAGAGCGGATACTATTAAGTAAGGAAATAATCTATAAATATAGATTCAGTGGTTAATTGCGCTATTTATCAGAATTGCGGTTTGCGTCGCATCACTCCTGATCATAAGCCTCCTAGACTATTGTTGTTTTATTGAATATAAATTAAGATCATAATAAACTGATTTTATTATGGCAGAGTTTGGTGGTTCCTTTTTCGTTCCCTCAGACGTAGGTCGCGTGGATGATGTGGAGAGGATACCCCTAGGGCCCTAACCCTAGGAATATCACACATTCTTTAAAAATATGAATCACGATATGATTTTAACTAAGGATGTTAGTAATATTTTTAAAATATGATTCCTATATAAAAATAGAGCTTTTTAAAAGAGTGCGAGAACAAGCATTGAAAAACTATTGCTTATTGAGTTAAGTGTTAGAAGAGAAAAGGAAACGTAATGCTGTAGACGAGGTCTAACCTTTTGAAAAAATATTTACTGCTAATTTTAAGAGAGTAAATTGTTTTTTTAAGAATTAAAACGAGTGTGCCATTGATTGATGGGATTCATGCGAGGACTCACCCGCCACTCTCACTGTGAAATTGGTAGCAACGGTGCCGTGTGGATTGGATGCTTTGCACCAATACACTCCTTGGTCCTCTTCCGAGAAAGAGTGGATGTGCAAGTGATTCCGACTGATGGACGAGTTAGCGACGGATTCCATCGATCCATTGGGGGTGACCTTGAACCATTCGACGGTGGGCTGAGGATTTCCAGAAACCGGGCACCGCAGTTTACATTTTTGACCTAAAGGGATCTCGAGATATTTGGGATTGACTTCTTTAAATTTGGGAGCAGCTGAAAAAAGGAAAAGCACAGAATGAGCATGCAAATGCAATGTCGATTAAAACTATTTTTAAAGAAATCTGTAAGAAAAAATTTCTCTATTTTCCTTCAATGCTAAGAAGTATGAGCACTCTTTTCTTCCCAAATTGGAAAAGGTTCCGACATCGATATCAGTTAAGGTAAACAAATATCCCTTTTACAAGCGTAAAAATTTAAAAATGCGTTTAGCATAGTAAAACGAAGTATTCATTAAACAAATTCTAAATGTGTAAAAAAAAAAGCATAGATTTATTTAAACGAAAGTGAATAGTGCACTTATCGACCCCAGAAAAAAAAATGTTTCCAAATTGTCATAATTTTTAATATTATAGGTGCTTCTATATTCTTAATTCAGTCACACCAGAGGAAAACAGTGATTTGTTTATTTACAATTAAGAATCCACAGTCAAAATAAAAATTAAATAACATATTTGTAGAAGTTGAATTCAGCACACTTTCGTACTTTGAAAGAATTTATTCAGCACCCGAAAGTTTCAAAATCGCAAGCTACACTGAGAGTGTGTGCTGCCATCTGTTACTAGTAAAAGTTAACAAACAAATTTCATTTCCACTACAGAAAGTCCCAATGTTTAGTTCTCCTGGGTAAAAGAATGTTGGTTGTTTTAGACCTAATCCATTAATGAGGAAGTTTCGCACATGCTCCTCGTTATTCACTCTGGCCATCCGCTCTATCCTTGTATAGGTCATCTGAGACCGTCCAATTGTCCTTGATATGTTCGAGGTGAATCTCCTCTACCACTTATTAAAAATAACCCCAAAAATTATTCCCAATGAATTCAATCAAAATCAGCCTGCTCCTCAAAGGAGACCATTAGATATCTTTCATCATCAGCTTATAAATTTTACCAGAGTGTCAGGGTTAATTTATACACATTGGGAACTTTCCAAAATTTATTTTTGGTTAATAACCTTTGTTTTTACATTTGTAAATCATTGTCCAAAATTTTAAGGGTTTTGCCTCTTTTCCCCAATCTCTCCTTTTCAGTTATCTATCTTCAAAGATTCCGTCCGGTTTTCCCCTGGAAATATATTAGTTACGATAGTCTCCATTATAGTACTTCCGCAGGACCGATCCAGGTGTGTGATTTGCCTTACTTGATGCGGGAACTCACCGCCAATTCATCTGAAATCACCCTTATCCATCCATCACCAAACAGATGTTGGATGCGACAGGTGCAGGTGCGCCATGGGGGTCATTGTTTGTTAACTTCGGCCTCGGTCCAGCGCAGACATCTGGTCTGGAATATAGCAATGGCTAAGAATGTCGGAGGCCGATAGGCATCATCTTTAGGAAAGTTTTGAATAGAAGTTGATGCATTGAGAGTGGGGCTGTAAGCGCAGGTGTGAGATGAATAGATGTGGAGTTATGGCGCCCCTGATTCCAGACGGATGGGGAATGTGTTCGTGTTTTCCGTGCGAAAATGAGAAAACGCAGGTGGGCTCGGCTGTGACCTTTCTTGACCTGCCAATGAGGAAGACGAGGGCAGACCCCTTTTACCCGCCAGCCGAGGGAGAACGAGGGGCGCGTGATGGACCCGCCCCTGGTAAGCTTAAAAAGGAAAGAAAAAACGCTGACGAGAGGAGACGAATGGACGAGAAGAGGAAAACCTGAAGCAACTGGACGGGAGCGGGGACGGAGAGATGCTAGAGCCAGCGCTGGAGTGACTGGGAGCCCGGAAAAGCAAGTAGGGGATTGACCCTCGAGTGATAAAGATCGTCCGCCCGGCTTTGGCCTTACTTTAATTTTAATGCTATTTTTTGAAGCTATTTAATTTATTTAAATATACAAAGTATGGCTGTAAATAAATTTTCTTTTGTGTACGAATGACTTAGATGACGCTAGTAGTTATATATATATATATATATACAGCAGCAGCAGCAGCAGGTATATATATATATATATATATATATATTAAATTGCGGTAAAAGTGGTGTTGATCCGGCATTTGGCGAATAGATGCCCGAATCCTGGTTTTATGGAGATAGAGAAAGAAGGCCAGCCGTGTGCGAATGTGATGTGATGAATTTTAATGCCCGTCAGCACTTTTGGGGAGCGACGTGACTCTCGAGAGGTTTCTGTGCCTGCTATGAGATGCTAAGTTTTCCTGGAGTCCCCTAGCTGTGAGAAGAGCCGGATAGAAGTGTCTCCTGTTCCTGCCTGATGAATCAACGAGAATTTAAGAATTTGCCTCGTGTGTTTTTGAGGGATCGTTTCTCAAGAGTTCCCAGTGTTAAGAAGTCACGAGTTCCTGTCAGTTTGTGGATGATAGTGCGGTTTTGCAAGAAGGATTTGTGTGTGTAAGTGAGAGTTCCTTGAGTGTTCCTTATGTCTACGCTCCACAAATTTTAAGGTGAGTCTTTTTCTTTTGAGATTATTTTCGACAGCAACTGAGTATTGTTTTTGTGGGCGTAAAATGTTGGAGATATGAATATAAAAAGACTAGGTAAATTTAGTAAACAATAAGAGATCTTTGAAAAATATTTTAAGTTTTGTATGAAGTGTATAAATGTGCGATATTGGTGCTTTTTGTTATAGATTTTGTGAAATTGTATGTAGTAGTTATACTTGTTGGTACAATATTGAGTAGGGTATTGCGCTGTGGTCTTTTAGATTTGTGAAATTGGCATACAGTAGTTATAATAGTGGGTGCTGGCGCCAATATTGGTGGTGGATATTGTTGTGGTCTTAGATTTGGTGAAATTCTTAGTATGCTGTGCAGTTATACTAGTGGTGTTATAGTACAATATTGTATATGCTGGAGGTTGATTTGTGAAATTTGGTATATACAGTAGTTATACGGGTAGTGCCGAGGATCGCGTGAGGTTATTGTGTTGGTTTTTAGATTTGCGCACATTTGTAAAATAATATAGTTAAATCTAGGTCTAGTGTATTGTTAGTTTACCTTGAAAATTCTGTGTATAATTTTTGTAACGATTAAGTTTAGATTTGGTTTGTGTGTATTAGCGCATCACATGGCGTTTCGTTAAAGGTTATTATTGTTGTTTGACGCAATGTTGTGAAGTTGCGAAAAGAATTAGGTGTAGAAGTTGATATTACTTCTTTAACTAGGATGGAAATTTATAAGAGAATTTGTCAAAGAATACTATACTGCTGAAGCTAGCTAAATATTTGTTAGAGGGTATTTTGGATGAAAAGTTGAAATTGAGGAACGGAACAACGTAGAAGACGGAAAATTGAGGAATTTGAGAAGCGTAGACTAGCTAGGGAATTGTTAGAGCATTCAATATTCGTAATCATTGCGAAATAAGTTAAACGAAAATGAATTGAAGTCAGGGAATAGGACTGTCAATCTCGCAAAATGTTTATTGTGTGTCAGGAAAACGTACCGCAGAAGCTAGTAGAACCGGTTAATGTAAGTGTAGCCTTAATTAATTTGTAAGTTAATAAAAGCTGCAAGAACGCCGGCGTTCGGTGATTTTGAAATAGAGAATTGCTGGGACAGAACGTTTTTCTGAAGTAAGAGGGATAGGAACAGAAAAGGAGGTTAGTAAATTTATGGTTGAAAAAAAGGAAAGAAAGCAATGTATAAATTGGTCATTGTAAGGGAACCCGGAGCCTTTTACAGGTGCAAGTAAATACAAGGCTATCGCTTTTGTGTGTTAAAAGGTAATAAATCTCTAAATGAAATAGAGCCGGGATTCTTTAGAATTTGATAGGAAGTTAGTGTCGAAAGTGAACCCTGAATTTTGAGTTGTGAGAAGGATGCGAGAAAGAAGATACCAGTATGATGTTAACAGGTGGTGAACAGCAGTTAACAGTGAATCGTGAAGATTTTCGAAATCATACAATGCAGATAGCAGGGCAAAGCAAATAAAGGAAAAGAAAACACGTGTAAAGTTGATGTGTGGGGAGGTTTGAGAAGTGAGTTAACGATGCTCGGCTCTCTCAAAACCAAAAGAGTTTGATAGGAACAGTTTAGAGACGGATAATAGGCCTTAGCTTTTAGTTCAGAATTTAAGTTCGAGGATAGATTTTACCTGAGAAAAGAGATCGCAGTATCATTTATCGTCCCCAATTTAATGTAAAACTGTACCGTACAGCCGAATTGTGGCAAATTTGGTTAGGAAAAAATAGCTCGAAGGGAATAGGGAAAAGATTCCGGAAATTCTCTATTCGGTGCAAGCTATTTATGGATTTTAACTTCTTCAGGGTGTTTTATGGTGTCAACTGTATTTTTGTAAATTACCGCCTCGATCGAAGTAACTATTAAGAATGATTAACACCAAAAAAGAAAAGAAAGGTTTCTTTTCTATATCCTGGGATGGATTTCTTTAAGGCAGAAGGATAGTAGTTTAAAATACGGGAAAGCCGTTCAAAATTAAAATTTGTTGTACATCCCAGATGTTAATTAATTTGCTACGAGAAGATACAGAGTATCTTTCGGATTTAGGTAACGGATGGGGCAGTCGAACCGTACCTGCCCGTTGTTTGTTAGAAGAGTGGAGCCGGTAATCTTATCCACGGTTAAATGTAATAAGTTTAGGAATTTCAGAACCAGGTGACGCGAGGAAATTTATCTTTTATTCAAAATGGAAGGTTTGGTGGTGAAAAGAATAGCGAGGTATCGTGGTCATCGTATTTCCTGATTTGTGAAGTGTATTTTTGCCGTTCTTCGCGGCGATGAGTTGTCCTGCGCCGTTGCCGCACGTTCGCGCGCTTGCCAGCGGTCGCAATTGGCCAACGTATGAGTCGCTTCCATCCATCCAAAAAGAGCCGCCCATCCCAAGTACGCAATATAGCACCCTTCGTCCACGCACCATACTAATTATATTCCCAATTAAATTGTCTAATTTTCCTCAATAACTACCCAATGGAACATTGCAATACCATGAATTGTGAATAATTTGTCATAAAATGGTTGTGAGAATGCCTACCGAAAGCCAAAATTTAACTTAATTTAGAAGGTCTTGATTTAAACTTCTAATAAAAGAAATTGTGCCTTTTAATGTTGTGTGCAAAGTTTGAGTTTTAGGTGTTTATTTTGTTTATTTAATATCGTTGAATTTAGATGGGAATAAGCAATTTCGGATTTGTGCTAAGTGTGAATTTTAATATCTGTGTATATGAGTTTGTGTGTGTAAGGGTGGAAGTTGATATTATGTGTTATTGAAAAATCTTTTGTGTTCTAGTAAGGTGAATACTCACAGATGTTTAACACAATTGATTGAGCGATTTAATGTATTGGAATTAGTGAAATATTATGATTTTGATTTTAACTTCTTGAAACCCTGAAAGTACCAAGGATGATGTAACTTGGCTAAGAAAAGGAAAAGTAAATCCAAGATTTGGATTTAAGCTTTTGTGCTGTAAAGTGAATGTTTTATGAATTTGATTTATTTATTTATTTTACTTTTGGCTGTAATGGCTTACTTTGGATTGCTGTCCTGGTCAGTCTCATTGATAAGACAACCTTTCGGCGTGAAATATTAAGAACTGAACTAGCTCTGAGGCCAGAGATCCAGTGAAATGGACCTTTTCAGGGGAAGGAATAAGTTGTGACGTCTTCACTGATGTGAACCCCACCCCGCCAATTCATCTGAAATCACCCTATCCATCCATCACCAAACATGTTGGATGACAGGTGCAGGTGGCCATGGGTCAGTTGTTTGTTAACTGGCCTCGGTCCAGCGCAGACATCTGTCTGAATATACAATGGCTAAGGAATGTCATGTTTGATAGGCATCTTTTAGAAAGTTTTTGAAATAGAAGCGATGCGCATTGGAGAGTGGGTTTGTAGCGTGGTGCGGTATAAATTTCTGGCGTGAGCAGCGGCGCCCTTGGATTCCGTGACGGATGGGGAGGAATGTAGTTCGTGTTTTCGCGAAAATGAGAAACGCAGGCCCGGGCAGACCTTTGACCTGCCAATGAGGAAGACGAGGGCAGTAATCCTTTTTGACCTAAGCACGAGGAGAACGAGGGGCGCGTGATGGACCCGCCCCTGGTGTTTAAAAGGGAAGAAACGGACGAGAGGAGACGAATGGACGAGAAGAGGAAACCTGGGTGCCAACCGGGGACCTTGTTGTGTATGGAGATATAGAGCCATGGAGGGACTGGAGCCCGGAAAAGCTGTGGATTGACCTCGGGAGTGATAAAGACTGTCCGCCCGGCTTTGGCCTATTTAATGAATAATATTATTTTTTGAAGCTATTTAATTTATTTAAAATATAATAAAGTAGCGGCTTGCAATAAATTCCCTTCGTACATCGACTGATCGACGTGCCATAACTAGGGTGTCGGCCAGTCTCTTTTCGCTGCTGTAAACACCTAATGTGCTGCCCCCTACAGAACTTTTCTTTCACATTTTGACGAGCATTACTTACGTTCACGTTAAAAATCATCTACTCATATAGGAATGTAAGTAAACACATTAATAATAACCTCAAATAAAATTTGAAGCGCAGAACTTTATTTTTGGCTAGGTAATGAGGTTATAATAGTTAAATAAAAAATGCTTTTAACAAAATAATAAACTTCTAATGCAATATAACCTTTAAAATAAAATAAACATTAAATAGTCTATAAAATGCAAACAACATCAGAATTTACTCAAAAATATATCTACTAAAATAAATACTCTTAAGGCACGTAAAATCTCGTGAAACTGAAAGTATATAAATCTGTCCTTCTACTAAGATTAAGTAATAACCAGGTCAGTGGTCCGGTGTATAACGCGCACTTTTAACTCAAAAAATAAGATCAGAATTTACGGTTGCGCGTTATACGCCGGGTATAAAAAATGGAGAGCTTTAAAATGCAAATTAGATGAGTATAGAAAAGATTAGACTTTTACATATATTTCCAAATACTGTTTCTGTGAAAGAAATAACATTCCTTATTAACTTAAAGGTTGTAATTTGAAAGAGTACACTATTTTTACTAAAGCTTGGAATAATATTCGAATAAAGGACTTTAAATCACAAGATCACTGCGCACATGCATTTCCAGGTTTTAGTAGAAACCTGCGCGTGTTATACGGCTAATATGTAGGGGCACGTTATACGCCAGATTTTACTGTAACTATAAAATAACTTTTCTGGCTTCGAGAAGCAGACTTGTTAATAGTTTCGGTTAAACTCCTCAAAGTTTTTTTCTCGAGATTTCGATTCACTGAGATCATGGCCGAGTCAGGTTCTTTCTTGCGCTTATATTATTTCCTCGCGTATTTTTTAATGATTTTAATTTATTAAACCTTCTTCATCGGAAGCTACAGAAACAGATTAGGTTAAAACAATTCTTAATGCTAGAGCGAAATTGGGAAAACAGGGAATAAGATCATTTTTCACCATGATTATTAATATCTAAGTGGGCTGTTTTTTTACCAAGAAAATATATTTGAATGAAGTATTTCATTAAAAGAGTTATATACCGTCTTCCATATCTTATTTTGGGATTTCTTTTTTATTTTCTCTTATTGTTCTAAAAGCAAATAGGTTTTTTCAAAAATTCATCTTGAAAATGATGTATCAGTTGTCTCCTTTAAAGTCACGTTCTCCCAAAATGTTTATGTGCTTCATAGATATAAAACATGTATATTTTTCTCTCTTAACTGTGCCCTCTCTTCTAAATCTGATGGGATTTCAATGGAGGAATCCTACTTGCTGTTATACTCTTCTATCATTTGATTCTTCCCTCATCATAATCACAAACAGAATTTTTGTCATCTTAGAAAATATTGTTGTAATTATACCTTCTTCTTTTAAATACTTGTATCTATTAAATTACTAAAATATCTCATTTCTTCTTCATCATAAATTTGGCCAATACGCTATAGTATAAGGAAGATTTAAAACGTGCTCATGCATCCAGAACTCCTGAAATGGCGATTCACGTAGGTATGACATACCTGAAAAGGCGGTATCCAAAGATATATGGTTTGTGAATTCACCTGGCCGCTTAAGGCCCCCAAAGATATGACCTTTTAAAAGTCAGCTACATCGAGAAACTATCCATTTTCCAAAAAAAGGTATAGAAGGAGCGTTGAAAAAGGTAGACGGTGGCATGACATACCCGGTGCTGGCAGTGCCGGGTTAAAACTGAGAAAGATCTCTGACCTGGATACATTCTATATCGGTATAGTTAAAAATATTTTAAAAAGTATCTCGCCATATTAGGAAAGTCGATGCCATTTCTTGGTAACTTCGATGCTTGCACAAAGCCCTCGAATCTTCTCAGGGGACGTTTTCCGATTCCGAGTCATATAATTTATTTCTGTGTAGCAGTGTGGAAGGAATTTCTTTGAATACTTGAAAATAAAGTTATAAATATTTGATTAAAAAATAGCTAAATTCTTTTTTAATCCAATCTAAATATTTAGAAAATTAAAATAATAATCTTAAGCTTTTTAATTTTTTTTCCAAACTCTCAAAAAATTACATTTCATTTTTTTTTCAAATTTTCTGACTGAATTATGAAATTTCTGATTTAATACAAATATATTTTGTTTAATTAATTGTTTGTTTAAACGTATTAGTTTCATTTCTAGAAAAAAATTAGCTTTTTGTTTGTTTTTCAAATATTTTAACACTTTGAGAATAAACACAACAATAAAACATTTCTAGAATAATTTGTAATTTCTAAGGTAACTCAAAACTTTTTGACAAAGACCACAATATTACAAAAGAAACCTAAAATTTTTTAACTAAATTTATATCTTAATTACATTAAAAATACTCATTATACAACCTTGCTACTTATTGAATCATGTTTTACTTGTTTGTTTGTGAGTGAGAGAGAGAAATCGCTTATGTACTTTATAAATGAGGTTGCTTCAAGACGGAGTCACGTCAGAATTACGTCCCATCGCCAAAAGTCCTCGTGTAGCTTAAAAGTGCGACGTTAATATTCAATCAATCACTCGGAATCACGTGACGAGGATACTAACATTTTCCCGCGTTTTGCATCAGTGTGTAAATTTCGTATGTTTGATATGTTTACTTCTTGTGTGTGAAGCTTATTTCTGAAATTTTACTTATTTTTATTATATTTTTGCATTATCCTGTTTAATACTCATATTAGGTATAGAAGTATTTTTCGTAATTTTAGCATACTCTGCTTCTTAGTTTAAGTGGTATTGCTCATTTGCGTTTGTGCGAAGCCGGCGGCTACAATTGGGTAGCTTTAAGCTATATATTTATTAATAGTTCTAGATTATTTTTAAAGCATCCTTTATAAAAGTCCTTTGTTTCTTGCCATGTAGTTTATTATGTTTATTTCTATTTAACGAGAAATTTACTTTACAGTATAGAATTGAGACCATTGAATTTTGAAAATTTCCTCATATAGTAATCCAATTACTATTGGCACACATAGAACACCCAATATAAATTCATAAAATAGTGTAATTCTATAAGAAACATGCAGATATGAAATGGTCCCATTTTGAAATGTTAATGTTTTCGAGTATCACCTTTCATTGTCTAAATTCCCTTAGTAATTACCACAGCTTCAAACATTTAATGTTTTAGAAAATACTATCTCTGCACTTCATAGAAGAGGATGGAACATGAAATGCAAAATAAATATATAATTTTGGAAATGAATTTATAACAAGATTTGTCAATAAATGGGAAATTTTGTTTATTTAAAATCCTCATACCATGCTTTCTAATGTTTAACAAGATTTATTCTTTTTGCGAGCAGAGTGTATAAAATAATAGTTGGTTGATAATTAAAGTTTTTGATCAATAATTAGGATTTCTTCTGTGATGGAAATGAAATTATTTTTGACATCATTTAAAGGCTTGGGATATCTGAAGTTATCTACTTATAAACAAACATTTGATATGTTTTATTGTTTACTTCCTTTGTAATTATTACCCTTCAAAGGGTTTGAATTTTTTAGAAATGCCTGTCTCCAGTATTCAGAAGGAAATGAATTTGACTTTTTTAAAATAAATTAAGAAACATGCTTAGAGAAATAGGCTTTTTAATAAAATTATTTTATGGTAGAACAAATTAAATTGTTTTTATGAAAATTTCTCGTATAATGAAGCAGAAAATTCTTATCGGACAGTTTATTCAATAATCATATTCATTTTAATATGCATTATTTATTGACACTTAATTTTAACATTACATGAGTATACTATAAGGACAAATAGAGAACAAATCCAGGATCTAACTGCCAATATTTAAAGTGCATAATATCTTGTTCAATTATTCAATTATTATATCTCAATTTTTATCTTATTTATAATTATTATTTTTTTGTGTAAAAGAATTATGGATTCAAAAATGACTTATGCAGGAGAGAACAGGACTTTTATATTCAATATATATACACACAAATTTATATTCTATAATATACACAATTTAATTAAAAAATTTTAATGCCTTAATTTTTTACCACATTCAGTATGAAATTCTAGATAAATAATATCTTTTTACTAAAATGGCGCTGCGAATAAAGGTTTAAAAATGTTGCACACTTTTTTTACTTATAATTTTACAGAAGGAAAAAGGTAATTTGCATTTCTAAAGTTTGAAGGTGGTATATCATCAAGTATAAACATTAATGAACCTGTAGTGAATTAAGATATTTTTTCATTTATGTAGTTAATGCTTTTCAAAATTTTTGATTCCCAAAAGAATGTAAAATTATATATAGTATAATACATTATATATATATATATAGAGAGAGAGAGAGAGAGAGAGAGAGAGACAAAAACTTGTTTTAATATATGACATGTAGGGTTACTTATCAGATTCTTGTGTGTTTTTATTTTAGACTACCTGGACCTGCCAATTGCTTGGGTCAGTGTGGTAAAAAAAAGAAAAAGTGAATCTTTAAAGTGTTTTATTTGCATTGAGGTATGACTTTTATATAAAAATTAAATGTTCTTAGCTATCACCTTGATGTTCGATCGAGGCAAAATTCATGTGGCATGGGGCTAAAGTATGCCTGTTGTTAGCTGTAGCTTTGAGCATCTGCAGTAACAATACAGTTTGGCATTGTTCACCTATTTTGAGGGAGAACAACCGGAGGTGGTCAAGGCCTCCCAACTCTCTTTCCCCTTCCACCAAACCATGAGAGAACTAGCCTCGATGCTATTCAGAGTACCCCCATGCCACAAAGACACTATACATTTACAAACATCCATGCTTTCTCCAGAATTTGAACCCATGCCCTACAACACAGCAGTCAGCGTCACTAACTACTATATTAAATGAGCAGCAAAATATATGTACATAAAAGTTTTCTTAACTGATTTCCTTTGTAACTTGTTAACCAAATACTTGGTTATTATGGTTTATTTTCTTTCTTATGTCATGAGCCTAAAATTATCAATCAAGCTCGAGGATAATTTTTAAATGAATCTACTCTAGATTCCTCAAGGGCAAATGGTTAGTTTAGAAACATGAAGTGTGTGTCTCAATGATATAGGAAATGTTTTGATTTTGCATTATATCTGGCAAGCAAAGTTTTTAATGGCTCTGGTGGTTCACCAAGTTGTGGCAGTTTAATTTTTCCAGTGGTGCAAAACATTCCTTTTGTTTCTCCCTTAAATTTCAGAGTCATGCAATAATGACACATTTCAGTCATTCAGCTGATGAGAACATGCTGGCTCAACCAATAATCTTCTGCTGGGTTGCACTGGAATGCAATGTAACTGTTATTGTGTGATTAGTCGCCATTGATGTTTGATGATGAAATATTGTTTCTCGTTGATATCTTTCAGCCATTCGTAATCTATTGTATTCCTTTTGTCAAGAACAGGGCAGACCTGATATTGTAAAAAACAAATGCTGTGCTCGCAAACATGCATCTTTAAGTCTGGTTGCATATTTCTCTGCTGCGTCCTCAGCCCGTGTCTTCGTCTGTTTCTCTCACTTGCTATGCAATTACTTGTTGCACTAGCTTTGCCAAGCAAAAACAACAACCTAAATTTGATTTCCTACAAAGCGTTATTTTTATGCACTGAAGCCAATTGACTGCACTTAAAAAAAATGAAAATTTCAAAATATTGAAAAAGAAATCAGGAACAAAAAGAAAGAACAAATTAAAAATACTCTTTTAATAAAATTTTTTAATTTTCAAATGTACATCAATCAACACAGCTCAATTCTAACACAATTAAAACCCAGAATTTTTTAAATTCCCCTCCAACAAATCCTCGGGGCCCAATTTTTACTATATAATTTAAATTTAAATAAAAATTAAGGCAGGCCCAACTTCTCCCAAAGGCCTTTTAAATGAAGGGGCAAAAAAAAATTTGAAAAACAATGGAAAAAAAAAATTAATTTTATACTCATATAAAACCCACCCTCTATAGAAAAAGATAGATCAATACCAGTGAAATGAAAAAAAAATAAAAGGGGTTTAAAAATGTTATTCATTTTGGGAAGAAAGGGCATAAAACAACATGCGAAAACCCAAAATTGGGGGTTTGCATTTTTTGTCATTTTTGAAAAATTTAATTTCTTTCTTTCATCTCCAACAAAGTTAGGGAGAAATAAAAACCCAAAATACATGTGTGGGGGGGTGAAAGATATTTTCAGAAAGAATACGGGAAATTTAAAAAATTGCTTGGACTTCTTAGCAAAAATGTATGATAAAGGGGTTATGATTGATAATTCTTGTGATTCACCATTCAATTAGCATTGAATTCTTTATCAACAAATGTAGTGCCTATTTTTTATAACAAATTAAAACCCATTTTGGGGGCCGGGGCTGCTTTTCTCTAGGACGTTATTTGTTATGTGGGTATTTGCGTATTCATCCCCCGCGGAAATTTAAATAAGAATCACACTATTTTCCACCAAAAAACCCCGACTGTTTGGGTTTTTCATATAAAAAAAAATGTTAAAATCTTTTTTTGCTTCGTTTCTAGGTGCGTTTTTTAAAAATTTTTTGTTATGGCGATACTAAAAACAAAATACCTTTGTGTGTTCTAAGAGCAACAGTCAAAAATTTGGGTGGTACATAAGAAATTTCATGACCCAAGAAAAATTGGGACATTTGTTTTTTATGATATACTCACAAAAATCAACACCATCACGCACACAATAGCAATGGAATTTATCAAAAAATAAAAGGTGCCCTTTCCATTAAAAATAAAAACAGACACTGGAACCCGATTGATTTAAAAAATGAAAGGTTTTAAAATTAAAAAAACATAAAAAAATTCAAAACTTTAAAAAAGGGGAAAAAAAAAAATTCTAACAAAATTTTTAAATTTTAAAAATTTCAAACCCAATAACAAAAGCTCAATTCGGGTTAAAACCGGGAAACGTAATATTTCATTCCCTTGAAAAAAATCCCCAAAGAGGTAAAATTCCTCTATGATTTCAAAAAAAAAATTTTTGACAGAACAGAATTCTCCCCAAATTTTGCCCTGAGAAATAAGAAAAAAAAAAAATTGACTTGTGTTGGGAAGCACAGTTCAATAGCAATGCGGTAACAAAAATAAATTAATGAAAAATTAAACCTTTGCCTCATGGACTCCAGAGGGGGGCCTTTTCCCATCAAATGTGGGTATTTTTTTATTCGCAAAAAGCTTTTTGGTTCAAATTAATGTAGTAATTTTTTTAAATAAAGACTCCCCCTAATAATATTTTTTTTTGTTTTTTTTTATGAACTTATTGATGTACTTTGAAATTATTTTGGTGCTTGCGTATTATTGCAACCTAATGCCCATATGAAATGAAGCACCGGTTGCCGATTCAGCATGTACGACACAAAAAAATAAAAGGGGTTTAAACGGTGAGTTATTAATAGAATTGGGTGATTATTGCAATAATAGGCAAGTATTTTAAAATTTTTTTAAATTCTTGGGGTTTATTACTTTGGTAACCTCATGGCATACATTATGGTTACCAGTTTTTTTTAAATCTGACTGAGCTACAGCAACTTTGGCCAAATTTAAAATGGGGATTTATAACAAAAAATTAAATTTTAAAAAAGATATTAAAAATAAAAAGGGCCCAATATTTTGATTAAACCCAATAAAAAAGGAACTTTTTTGAAAATACGGGGGTAAATACCCCAAAGCAGCGCTTCTTGTTACTGGTTTAAGGGTCCAATTTTGGCGGTCTAGCGGTAATTTAATGATGTGCAAAAATTTTTTAAAGGGTTTTTTTGAAATACATTGAAATGTATTTCAAAAAAAAGAATATAAAAGGAAAGTTTAAAAGAATAACCTAGATCAATCAACAAAGAATATCAATAAAATGTAATAAAAAGTAACATGTAGTAATAATAAGCAGCATATAATATCTTATATTATTTTATCGTAATGATATATAATATTCATATAGTACGATTTAATAACATTTTATTAGAAATAATAATCATAAAATTTTAAACCCAGAAATTATAAAAAGAAAAATTTTTGTCAAATGGGAAAAAAAACAAAAATAATGCATAAGATTACTCGTTTTTCCAAAATTATAAATAAGTAACAAAAGAATCTATATATAAATAAACAAAAAAAAGGGGTTAAAAAAAAATAACATAATAATTATATAAATAAAAAATTAATTTTTAAAATAAAAAACCCATTAATTACAAAATAAATAGCAAAATATGTAAAAATTTTTTTAAAAAAAATGTTAAAAAAAAACAATTATAAAAAACGGATATTATATGATTTTACAAATCAATAATTCCTTTTTTGTATTAACTTAGGAAAAAAAAATTTAAATAATGTTTTTTAAAAATTTAAAATTAATTTTTAAATTTTCAAAAATGGTTGTTATGAAACTTGCACTCCAAATTCCCTTAAACAATTTCATTGAAAAAAAAGAACTTTAAAAAAAACCTTTTTTTAAAATAAAATAAAAAGAAAATAAACAATTTAAAAGGGGAATAATTAAAAGCACAACACTTATTCTTCTAAAAAAAAATATTCTGGCTCCTCATTTTGAAAATATATTCGAAAATAGCAGAAATTAAAAAAAAAGACCCAAAACAGTAAAAAACTTACACTGAATAGTTAAGTTTTTTAAAAATTTAGAAATTTTTATTAAAAACCGTCTGAAAATTAATAGGGGTTACAGCGGGAAAAAAACGAATAAAAAGTTATTTCTAATATACTTATCCCCATGGAAACCCCACATCAAAGACAAAAAAATTTTAAAAGGTAACATATTGTAATATTATCACCCATCTTGGCGAACAAAAAACAAAAAACTTGGCGCTACTACCCCCCGGATATAAAATTCCCTTTAAAAAAACCATTTTCGTAAAAACCCAAATATATATATATATTATAAAAATATTTTTTTTTGTTTGCTTTTTCAAAAGGGGCCATAAAACAAAAAATTTAAATTTTTTCCCAAAAACAGAAAAAAAACATTTTTAAAGAAAAATACCACCGATTAATTTTGCCAAAAAACATTTGCAATGTGTAAAAAAATATTTGCAGTACTTTCACCAAAAAAAAAATGAAAAATTACTAAAATATAAAAAAAAAAAATTATATATTGAATTAATTAAGGATTAACCCAAAAAAAGAAAAAAACAGGCTAAGATAATACTCATAATATTAATTTCATATTGGTAGGCTACCCCTTTTTTTTGGCATGTTTTTTGAAATCCCCCAAAATTGGTATTTTTGGCCAGTCTAATGTTATAGTAATGTGAAATTAAAAAGGCACTTACGTATTATTAAAAAACCAAATTAGTGACATTATAAAAAATGAAGCACATGACTGGAAATTCAACGCATCAAAACTGGGATTCCCAAAAGGGTGGCTTATTTGAATTTGGCTTTGGGACAATAATATGAAAGGGTACTAAAATAAAAAATTACCCAAAGTATATAACTAACATAAAAATAAATTGAAAAATGAAGCACAAAAACAAACATTAATTTGGAAAAAAAAGGGGAACTAAACTATAAATGCAAAAGCATAATTTAAAAAAAATAAGGTACTTACGTATAGGCAAACCTTTTTTATGACATTATAAAAACAAGCATGACTCCCAATTCAGCATATATATGACATCGAAATCGAGGTTGCCAATTAGAAAAGGATTTTTAAACTTTTGGCGAGAGAGAAAATTGTTGGGAAAATTACATAAGTCCCAAAAAATAATTAATCTTACGACCACCTGCTTCCTCAACAGGTATTTAAGCCTCAACACATATTACAGGTTTTTAAGTTAAGAAGATATAAGTCTGTTTTGCTCATTCTCTGATGCCTATTCCAGTTTTGAAAGACTACCAACACTGCTTTTTCTTGGACAGTATAATTACCCAAGTTTTTATTTTTTTGCAAGACGATTTTTTTGCACTGAAGCCAATAAAAAAGGGTTAAAAAAAAAAGACACATGAAATTCCCAAAAAAGCTCTGGGGTGGGCCCCCGTAAACAAAAAAAACCTTTTTTTGGGTTTTATTTCAGATATGAACACCATATTAGTGACTGTAGTAAAATGAATGGGGGCCTTTGTAAAAATTCTTTCGGCCCCGATCAGTGGTAGCTTTTATACCTAACAAAAGCAAACGGTACCCATATTATCCAACCCTTTTGGGGACATTATATGAAATGGGAAAAAAACTGGTTGCCAATTCAACACATAGGAAATCCCAGGTTGCCAATTTGGCGAGGGGTTGGTGATTGCTGCAATACCAAAATACCCTTTATTTTATTTGTTTCAATTTTTTTATATTATTTACTTTTGAACCCCTTTTTTGGGACACCCCCGTCTTTTTTAAAAATAACTGAGCCACAGCAAGCAACATGTGGTAACAGTTATAAAAAAAAAATCTTAAGAAATATCAAAAAAAATTGGGGTTTTTTTTTTTAAAAAAAGGGGGTTTATTTTTAAACACAAAATATTTATTAAAAAAATCTTTTTTTTTTATATTTCAGAGGAACATAAAACATGTCAAAAAAAAAGATTAAAAAAAAAAGTATTTAAAATTTCTAAAACACAAAAAATAAAAATTTTTTTGGGAATTTTTAAAAAGATTACGGGGGAGAAAAAATCGCTACTAATATTATTTTTTATTAATTTTCTATCTAAAACAGATAACGAAAAAACAATACTAACATTAATTGTAGTAAAAGAACTGGGGAAAACCCCTTTTCAATAAAAAAATTTTTTGGGTTTTTTAAAAAAGATAATTTTGCCTTATAAAATATATTCTGCATGGGACTGAAAAAAAGTTTGTGTAATTTGTAAGCAAAAACACACATGTAAACATTCCCCGATAATACTATCAAATGCTGCCGGGGCCCAAAAAAAAAAATTTTTGTTGTTAAAAAATAATTTAAAAAAAATGATTTTTTTCGAAAAAAAATCCCCAATTAAGTATCAAAAAACGAAAATTTGGGTAAAAAATTTCCAACCCTTAAATAGTTATAGTAAAATATGTAATAATCTTGAAAAAAATTTCGTGTAAAATATATATTTTCCATTTTTAAAGGCCGTGACATCATTTGACGTCATAACACCAGAAAAAATTAAAAAAATTTAAAATTTTTAAAAAATTTTGAAAAAATTTCGAAATAAAATAAGTACATAAGAACCCGTCCGGATGCAAATGCAACGTTAAATCAAAATTTCAGAGGAAATGGTCCAGTAGTTTCGGAGATTAGTGGCTTTGAACAAACACACATTACATTTTTATTTACATAGATAATTTAATACAGAAATATCTCTATTAACTACTCTGAAGATGTGTAAAATAGTTAAAATTTAAGTTAACTAAATATATTTTATATTTTTATGTACGCTCTCTGTATAATTTAAAAAATAAACGAAAAATTTACATTCCTGTTTGATATCTAACCAAATTCCTTTTTTGCAAAAAATTTTTTTTGTAAACAAAAAAAAGTAGGAATGGACGATTTCTAAATGTTTGATTTTGAAAACAAGCTTATCCAAAGTGGTCAGAGCATAATAAGTGAGGAGATGGCCCAAAAAACCTCACGCTTATCATCTTATCAATTTTTCTAAACACTCAATTTTTACCTATTTAAAAAAAAAAGATTTTCTTCCTTAAAACATCTTATCTTTTTTCTATAATCAGGAATCATTTATAGTAAAAAAAGAAATTTACAATTGGGTATAATTGTAAAAAACAAAGAAAATAATTTTCCAAAAAATATTTTGGTTAGAGTTAAAAAGGGGAAAAAAACCAATACATATGCACGTACTATCCTCATCACGTGATCGTGACGTCACGTGAATCAACCTCATTGTGATTATCATATTTTTGTTTCTGTAATGCATTTTTCTATCACTTTAATTAAATAGTTTTATACTACTATGAGCAACTAAAAATGTTCCTATATTTTTTAACATTTATTTATTGTTCTGTAAAAAAAAACCTTTCATTAAATGCTTTTTTTTAAAAAAAATTTCCATAGTTCTGACATTCTTATTTTTTTCCTTTTTTTAAAAATTTTAAATATTGCTTTTAGATTGTTATAGATGAATTTTGGGGAATTTTATTAAACATACAGAATGTATACAATATTTTAGAGAAATTTAATTTTCGATTTTTTAAAGTATTTTTTTAAAATTATACACAAAAAACTAATTATTAGGTTGCATTAAATATTTTTTAAATTCTCTAGGCAAAAACCTTAATCAAAAAATATCGTGCAAATCCCCTCTTAAAATAGCAATGAATACAAAAAAAAAAATTTGTTGCCTTTTCCAAACAATCTTACAAAAAAATGGTTCTCTTAACGGGCTTAGAGTATATTAGAAAAAAATTTTATATATATGTATTTATTTCACATTTATACCTCAATAAAAAAAAACAAAAATGTGTGTGCATCTTTAAGTAAACTTAACTACTTTATTTCTTTTTAAAATTCTTTTCACAGTTTGGGAAACAATTAAACATTTAAAATTATTGATTTTTTTATTTTTTTACTAAACAAAATTATCGTAATACGTTATGATTACAAACAAAAAATCAAAATAAAATAACTATGTTTTTTTTTCAAAAAACGCCTTTGTTATGATCCTTTTTAAATATAAATAAATAATTAATGGGAATTTCTTAAAAAGGGTCATTAGTGTTTTGTATTTTAAATATGAACTACTACCGTTTTCATAAGTGACAAATTTTTTTTTATACGAGATGCAAATAATATTCTTTTTATTTGAATAACAATGCCAATTTAAAATATGTTTTAAGAAAATTACGATATATTCAAACTACGAAAAAATACACTTTTATATATTAATCAACATGAAAATATTCTAAGAAACTGATGCAGTTATTTATATTTATATAAATAAATAAAAAAAATAGTTATAATAAAAAACAACAAAAAATTTTTTTTACTTTATCTTACGCAATGATTAAAAAAACCTGGGCATTATAAAAACTTAAAAAACGAAAAGGAATTTTGAAAGTGAAAAAATAGTTATTTTTTTTTGTTTATCCCTTTTTTTTGTTCAATTTTTTTTTCTTGTCTAAAAAATTTGGGTTTAGATTCAAATTGACGCAAAATTTCCCCAGGGTTTTTTTCGAAAAAGGGGGGCTTCTTTTTTTGGGGTCATTCTTTATTTTTTTTCATTCGTCCTTAAGCATGTCATAAATCTTGATCGTGCTTTTCATCACTTTTTTCCGATGTGTCGGGAAAAACTTCTTTAACGCCCCCCCCCCTTCCCCATGGGACCAGCGTTGAGAACTCATGAATACTCGTTAAAAAAAATTTTAAATATAGATTTGGAGGGGGGACAGAAGGCTTCTTGCGCTTATGGGCCAGATCTTTTTCGGAACGGGGAAGCAGATCCCGGTTTACTGAAATGCCCTTCGGTCTTTTTTGGGTTTGTTACAGAAATAAAGAGAACCGGGATAAATAAAAAACTAACTTTCTCTTTCACTGGAACCCCTTCTAAAAAAATTTCCCAAATGCCAAAACCTTCGTGTTTGCCCCCCAGTGCGACGTTTATTACAGTCAATCAATCAACAGACGAAGGGGGTATTTTCATTTGCTCTTTGTCATTGTATGGCAGTTTTGTACAAATATATTCGGTGCTGCTGCAAGGAAAGTCTTCTTAATTATATTTTGTTTTCTTGTATTTAAAGTATTTAATGTAACTTTTTCTTAATACCTGTATACTTAATTTTGTTAATTTAAATTTTTAATTGTTTTAATTTTCTTTTTAGACTCAAAGTATATTTAAGTAATGTGATTAATAGAACTATTTGTTCATTGCTATTCCGATTCGCTTACAAAAATAGACATATTCTTAAGATCACTGCAGTATTCCTAATGATAATAATACTATTTACTTATAGTTCTATAAAAATGTGTCCTTTTTCTACATTTAATGTTTAATTTCAGTGTAGGATTCCTCTTTCTCTCTAAACCTATTTTTTAAAAATATTATGTTTCATTTTCATGCTTCATCTAGGATTAGAAAGAATCCCGCATTCATTTCTTGTAGAAAAAGGCTGCGGGGGGGGACCCACTTAGATATAAGCTAGGAACTTTACTTTTACGGTGTATTGGTGCGGGGACAAACTACCCCGTTTCAGAGTGGCGGGCAGAAACGTCCCTGCTTTCCTTTTTAGGGGTGTGTATATCCGAATGAAGGCGAAAAAAACCGAATGAGCGTTACATTCCCGAGCGTGACGTTCAGTCAAGTTCACTCTCTAGCAAAACGCGCCAATAGAAGCAATCACTTCAGAAAATAATAATACCAATAAGAATAAAGATGTACAATAATATAAATATTATACCTTTCTTTATATCCAATTGCTCACTACATTTCATATATATATATATATATATATATATATATATATATATATATATATATATATATATATATATATATATAACGTGAAATACTATATCACAAGCTTTATGGAAGACTGGTGAAGTAAGTGTCAAACCCGGGGTGAACTAGTCCCTTCTTTAGGCATGTGAGTTCTTTTTTTGGGGGTCTCTATCGAGGCCTGTAGAATCAACTCAGCCTTGTCCCAAGTCGGTTAATTTTCATGATGCAAAAAATCGATAGCATCCGTCGTATGATTATGTGGCATGTAAAAGATCCCTTGTGTCTGTTTGACTTCGGTGATCTCATCAAAATTAAATTCCTAGTATGGCTTGGCATCATTAGAGCTCAGGTGTATTTCCTCTGGGGAGGAAACTGGGCTTCAAAATTACTTGCGACGATTGGTATACCGACTTTTTGGTGCCGTACTAAAAAGAGATGCCAACTTCCGGTGAATGTACTAGGTCTGTAATGATAAAACACCAATTCGCAGTCCCATTAGAAATACATACACACACACACAAACACCCACACACATATATATAGCTGAATTTCATATTTTCAAAACTTAACCCATAGGAAGAACGGTATTTCAACGAGTTACTTCATAAGAGGTGAAGAAAAAGAGAATTGTCCATAGGAGGTCCGTCGGCAATGCCCTGGCAACGTTAATAAACCATTAACTAAAACACTGCATTTTAATGATTTCAACAACATTACACCAGAGGTTCGGTATTCAATCTGAAGCGTGTCTATAAATTATTCATTAAAAGTTTTCCAGTTAAAACCCAGAATAGGAATCCACTCAAGAAAGAAAAGATTTAAGTCGCGAATATCCTCTACTAGTTGACCTCCACCAGAGAATCTATTCTTAAAACGAAAACTGGCTACACGTAGGAACATATTCTCTGAAAGAAAAATCTCAACACTAAAATAAGTTCATGAGATTATAATATGCAAAATACTGCTCAAAATCTCGAAATAATAAAAAAACGCTATTTTGTTACTTTAAGGGGTATTTTGTTAAACTTGAATCTAAATTACACTGGTGTGCAAAACTTAAGCAACAATGTAAAAATTTAGCAGATAGCCATGAAATTGCAGAAAAGGAGGTCTGGAGATCAGTAGAGGGAACACGTAAGTCAGTAGAAACGTCATGCGTATGCAAATATCAGGAACAAAACGTCAGAAGCGATGTGAGCGTACGCAAAACGCGTGATGCCGGGCGCGCTGCTCAACAGTAGAATGAAAAAGGAGGAGACGTTCACCATACTCTGCAAGTGCCAGTGAGTCGTTCGTGAAATAGGGCTAAAAAAATATCTGGTGACTTCCCCGGGGAAGAATGATGGGAAAAGCGGAGGGGGGGCGTATTGTCCCGTGCAGCTGGGGGGGGAATCAAAAAAAGTGTCGTTTTCGCGCGTTTGGAAAGCGTTCCAAACCACAGGTACAGCTGTTAGAAAGGTTGGTGTGGCCCCCCGGGGACGACAACGTGGGGGATACCAAATTATCATCCTGCAGGCAAAAAATTTCAACGGGTCAGCAAGCGTCATTGCTCAGAAACCTGTACAGCAACAGGCAAATTTAGGGTTTACGTGGCCAGCGCCTTCACAAAGGGGGGTGTTCAGCCGTCCTGAACCCGCCTCCCCCTTGAAAGATGGGCCCCCGAAGCCACCCTTTACAGTGGGACAAGGGACAAAAACTGGGCAACTGATCAATGGGGCGGGTTTTCTTTACGGATGAGAGTCGGTTCCCCAAACGATTCTCAACGCGTTTTGATTTGGGGGAAGATCGGACCCCGGGTTTTTTCCCAGTAAATCAAGGAAAGACATCGTTCGGGGGTCCTGGGCTTGTCTGGGTGGCTTATGCTGAACGGCGGAACTGAGCTTCCCCTTTTGGGGGGAGGGCTGTAACCGGGGTCGCTATTGTGAGGAGGTACTTTTTCCCCATCTGCATCTTTTCCGAGGTGCCTTTGGGCCCCGACTTCATCTTTTGGATGACAATGCACGGCCACATCGTTCTTTCTTTTAGGAGCTGCTGGAAAATGAAGATATCCTGAATGGATTGGGCCCGCGTGTCCCAGATTTAAATCCCATCGAACATGAGTGGGATGCTTTGGGGGGACGTATTGCCAAACCCCTCACATTGGTACAACCAACAACTCAAACAGATGTTGATTAGGGAAAGGGCAATCACCCAAAAAATGTTGCACCAGCTGTTTGAGTATGCAGCGGGGAAAACAACCATTGTGTAAGGGAGGGCATATACCATATTAAGGGAAAATCGCTTTTGTTCTTCCTGTTGGGTAACAATCATGAGTCACGATACATGCGTTCTAAAGCTTGTTTTTTTTTGATTCCATACCGTATGCGTTGTATTCCTTTTTCAGCGCCGATGCTTTCGTCATCTATTAGTACATAATACTCTCCCCCATTTCAGAATTTCATGTCTCTGATGATTTTTCGTGAAGTTATGGAATAAACCCACCTGTTGCTTAAGTTTTGCACACCAGTGTATTTATAAAAAACTCTTTTACATTAAAAAAAAAAACGAAACGTGGAAAATAAATCTGATGGGGATAAGAAGAAAATTTTATATTGATTTGAAAAAAAAAGGACCGCTAATTTTTGTGCTTTCATTTATCCTCCCGTAATACAAAGAAAGAGAAAATAATGTCATTTTGCGGTGTAGTTACCAAGTTTCCCAGCTAAACATCCAGTGAAGAGGACAAGGAGACACAATTGAGAGGACAGATCCATGAGCTACGGTGGTGGCTGCTTTAACTAGAGGAAATTCTTTTAGGTCCTACATGGCTCCCAGGTAGCTGCAATTTAAAACAGGAATGGATTAAAACGAATCAAATGCACTTGAGAGGAAAAAAAGATGAATAAGTTTTAAGCAAACAGTCCACTTATGAAATGCGTAAATATTCGGAAACGCTAACAACGGATGTGATTTTGTTTTGATTGTTTATTTCAGGGATGGCGAACCAATGGCACGCAACACTATATTTTGGGCACGCCACCGATCAAAACGGGTTTTCAAATTCAAAAAACAAAGTTTTATAAAAATTACGAACAAACGCAGTGATCGGTCGCCTTTTCAGCGAGATTTTTGAGTTCAAAAAATTATCGGAAACGCTCAATTTTTTTTTTTTATACCCTAATGTGTTTTTTTTAATATACTGAACTTGTGTCCCAATTCGATTGGATGGAAAATGAAAAATTTTAAGTGCAACTGATTGATTTACAGTATAGTTTAATATGGATTCAAAAAATTTGTTGAAAAAAAGGGAAAAATTGTAATTGATTGAAACAGAAAGGGTTTAAAAAGCAAATGTAAAAAAAGTAATTGAAAATTTTTGGGAAACATGGAAATTGATTGTTTGAAGAAGCTTATGCTTTTTATAACCATATTTTCATCTACCTACGCCTGGGAGCATTTTTCAAGATGAATAGCATTACAGACTCGCGAAACCGTTTGGCAGATGACTCCCAAATTTAAACATGCATTTTTTAAAAAACATCTAAAAAAATTATTTTTTATCTAATTTTTACAGCAGAAATCATACTACTTTACTTTTAATTTTTAATTACACATATATAACTAAAACATTTACTACTATACGTACAAAAAAGTATTTTTTTTAAAAAAAAATAGAGTTTTTAGTTGGTTTTTTTAGTTTTATTATTTTTCCCAAATCACAAATCAAAATTATTTGATGGCAAACCCCCCTTGGAAAAATGGACGTTGATCCTAAAAACGCCACCCTGGTTTGTTTACTCAGAAGTTACGCAGTTTTTGAATCTTTTCAGAGGACTTGCATTAAGCGATAAATGTTGCCAGCAACCAATTAAATCTATTAAAAAGTTTATGGAGGACGGTGAAGAAAATATTCTTTTAGAATAAATAGAAAATTAGTCGATCGGATACAAATATTTATTTAAAGTAATCCTTTTCTGCCATTTCTTTTAATTTTCTTGCAATCTCTACACTCCATGAATTATAGAATTTAAAGGAGGAAAAATACGCATCAGATAAAAATCACTCTATGAAGTGGAATCATCCCAAAAACGTTCTGGGTGAAACGTTCCTCACAAGAACATTTCATAGAAAATCAATGGCTTCCCAATATAGCTTTCCTTTTAAAAGGGAAAATTGTTGCTTAGTTAATTAAATAACTTAAATACCACAAGAAGTGGTTTGAGAGAAAGGGACTATAGATGCTTCACTAGTTTTGAGGGCAAATAAAATTTTTCTTTTAATTGAATGTCCCTAAGTACAGAACCTAGGTGAGTACGGGTTTTACGCTCCCGAGGTGCCCTAGTGATCTTTTCCTTTTCCTAAGGGGTTTACTGTCTTTGGTAAACATGGGCTTCACGAACCCAGGGTACCCTAGTGATCCTTCTCTATTTTCGGCCCTTCTTGCCATTCAAATTTCCTTTTCTTCTTTTCCCCTCTGAACCACAGACCAATCTTACAAAATAAACTTTGTTCAAAATTTGTTTTCTATAGAAAAACTATCTTTTTATTTCTAACATATCATGGTTTCATTTTTGTATTGTGTTAATTTAGTTTCTTTTTCGTATATTTCTTTGAAAACTTTGATTATGTTGCTTTATTTATTTTCGATTAACACCGTTGGTTTTTCAACCCGCATGTTTGCCGTGTGCGGCGTCCCGTAAGGAGGAAAATGGTGTTCTGGGGATCCTTTGCGTTCCCTTTGCCCACGCGTCTCCCGTTGGGAGGAGATTGATGGCCTAGGGATACCTCTGCGTTCCCTTTGGCCCACGCTTCACTGTAGACGGGTGGCAGGAGTGAGCCCGCTCCAGTCAATCGGCTGGTAGTACCTCTCTTCGGTACCCCCGAAGAGACACTGCTGTAGGGTTAGTGTTGCAGATAAGGGGTGTCGGGTTTAGCCGTTGGATCCTCGCCCTGGACTGTAGCATTATATTCTGGGTGTACTCCAGGTAAGCGCCGTGCCTGGTTTTTGGCCAGATGACCGGCACACTGCCTCCCTTGTTGGACTCCGTGGTGGGTGGAGGCACGCCAGGATGAAGTTGTGTTCGCGTTTTTATGGATCCAATGCTGCTGTGCCCGGGTAAAGGCCTCGTATTACCCACTCTCAACGTCGATGATATTTCAAGAACGTCCAGATACCTACTTATTTCTTTAAAAAACAATGAAATGTCAAACAAATCGCCATTTGCTATTCATAAAGCCATTATCGGAATAGGTGGTGAACCGAAGTCAATTAAACGTTTGCGATCCGGAGATCTACTAATAGAAACTACATCTGCGTTATACAAACAAAGTCATTTCTTCTCGCGAAATCATTTCTTAATGAACCTGTAACAATGAGTCCGCATAAAACCCTGAATTCCTGTCGTGGTGTTATTTCTGAACCTGACCTGTTGACCACTCCTGATACGGAAATCCTTGAGGGATTCTCCAGTCAGGGTGTTATTCAGGTCAGAAGAATCACAATTAAAAAAAGACTCTACACTTATTCCAACTAAACACTTAATTTTAACTTTCAATAGCCCAAACTTACCGACAACAATAAAAGCTGGCTACCTCAACTGTAAAATACGTTCCTTACATACCGAACCCTCTCCCGCTGTTTAAGTGCAGAGGTTCGGTCCTCAAACCTCCTGCCGCGGTCAGTTAACATGTTTTTGATATGCATCCATTGGGCATTCTCCACGGATTGTACTCGGGAGCTGAAAAGTATTAATTGTACCCAATCCCATTCATTGATTCAAATTTATCCGAAGTGGAAAATAGAAAAGCAGATACAGGAAATAAAACAAATAAAAATATTTCTACCCAGAAACCGTAAATTAATAGCCCACAGTTATCTCAAACTTATGCTCAAGCTGCCAAATTTTCTACTTAAATAATTCTACACAAACAGTGAAAATAAACAAAAATAAAATGTCCACCCTGAAATTACTTGAACCACTTTCATCAACCCAAGACCAAATGTATTAAGGCCTCCTAATGTTTCCAGATCATCATCTTCAACCCAAGCCCAGCTCTTGCCGTCCACCCCTCTTCAATAGCAGCTACTAACTCAGACCCTCAACCACCTATTTCTACATCTAACGACGCACCTTCCACAACCAATAAATCCGCTTTCCCATCGAACTCTGGTGTTCAACCCACTTCTGCCTCTACCTCAATACAGGATGCTAAACAAAAAGCAAAAACCCGAGCAAGGAAAAGAAAAAAAGAGCTGCTTAAAAAAATGAATGATGCTGTAATAGAAATAAAGATGGCACCACATAAACCACGAAAAAGTACACCAGAACAGGATTCCTCAGACGAGGACATGATAGAATACAACCCGGACGAATTCGACCCGGATGAATACGTCCGGAAATATTACCCGTATAATAAAGGGGAATATATCAGTGTTATAACCCCAACTTGTTCTAAAAATGTAAAGAAGTGATTTTTATTATTTGACACCATAACTTATATATATATATATATATATATATATCATATATCGCTTTTTAACCTTAGTCTAGTTCGTAACTTTTTTAATTTTTGTTTAACATATTACATTTCACTCACTCACTACGATTGATCTGTTTTAAATTTATTTGAATTGGTGGGATATGCCCCACAAAAATTAAATGCTTTTATCTCATGAAAATAAAATTAATATTTTATAATATTTTACCTTATACTTTATTGCTGTGTTTTAAATATTATAATACGTTTTTAATATTTTTAACAATTGTTTGGCGCAGTATAGCCAGAATTGGCTCTCTTGAGCCAGAAAACCCCAAACTCAAACTCGGATAAGAGGAGAATTGACTACTGCTCCGTGAAGGTTGAAATCTCTCTTATTTATTTTTTCTTTCTCTCTCCCATCGTCTTATAATTCTTTCCGTTTTTTCTTCTTTCACTTTTCACTGAGGCTTTTTCCTGAAGATTCACTTCCGCCTTCAAAGAGGATTCCACTGAAAACATCTCTCACTCTAACTTGCAGAGACTTTCCCAAAAGACACTAACGTTAAATGCTTTCAGTTATTTCTGACAGAATTTTGTCAGTAATATATTATATTTACAAGTTGGATTTTGATTGTTTAATGAGGTCACCATATGAAGGGCTTTATCGGTATTTCTTCTATTAATCCTCTTGGGATTTCTTTGGGGCCAAAATGGCAATTCTTTCCCACCAACCCAAGAAGAATGCGTGGTTAACAGTGATGATTTAAGGACCGCAGCTGTTCTCCAAAAAAACAGCGGTAAGACTGTTTACTTAAGCTATAGACGTGAGCGGATTCTATTAAGTAAGGAAATAATCTATAAATATAGATTCAGTGGTTAATTGTGCTATTTATCAGAATTACGATTTACGTCGCATCAATCCTGATCATAAGCCTCCTAGTCTAGTGTTATTGTATTGTATATAATTCAAGATCATAATAAACTAATTTTATTATGGCAGAATTTAGTGGTCCATCTTTCATTCCACCAGACATAGATCACGTGGATGGTGGAGAGATGATACCCCTAACGCAACCATTTTGAAAATCAGAATGTTTTCGTTCTCTTATTCGCATTCAAAGGGGCCCTCAGGCCTCCGATAGATTGTTTCGTTCTGAAACTTGGAGACAACACTAGAGCTACTGGCGACAGACCTCAGAATTTCGAAATCCGGTTAGAAGACGATACTAACGTTGTGACGGGCTCACGCGTCTTTTCCGTAACATAACCTCTGGGTTCTTTGACGGCCAAGATTAATGGCAAATCTTTTCCAACCCAAATCCAAGAAGTGAAATGCAAATAAGATAGCTTTTAAAAGAACAGAAGTTTCAGTGAGCAGTATGGCAATTTAGGGAAAGTTATGTTTGGAAGACATACGAGAGTGAATTGACGGCCTTTCGTAAAGTTACCAAGAAATCGAGCCATTGTTACAAGGTGTATACCATTGCACGCACGCCCAGGTGTTTCGTACCGTGATAGAACCTTAGCTTGAATTAAGGTAAGACTGATTATTTGATATCAGGACGTAATATTATCAGAATTGAAAGTAGGCGGATAATATAATTATTTAAATAAGAGGTCTAATTTACGCGATCCAGTTTAACTATTGCTGTGTTTTTGGTTTATTAGATTCTCACTTCTTAAAATTTATCTAAATTATTACAGATTTAAGTTATATTCTTAATAAAGTCATATTAAAGAATTTTAAAATGTCTGATTTTTTTGAGAATCCTACACCTCTAATTCACGCTGACAATCAAAGATATGTTCACCATAGAGCGACCATATCACATTGGCGCCCGAACAAATTTAATTGATATGACTCTGGGTTAGGAAGCTCGACTGGGTTTGGTATTTTACCAGAAGTGTGCCTTTCCGGGTCGGAGAATGTGAGAGAATTTCTGGAGGCCAAAGACAATCAAATAAAATTACTAGAAACACCTAGCGATTTACCATGTGCTTATTTCAAAGGTCATCTCCGGGGAAAGGCCCGAGATTGGTATCAGATATTCGGATCAGAGTTAGTGCAGGATACCGCCACGGATTTCGCGCGGCTAAAAGCAGAATTATCAAAAGCATTCCCCGCCATAAGAAATAAGAAAGATTTGGAGACGAGGTTTTATGCCTCTCAGCAGGGAAAGAATTAGGAGCCAACGGATTTTGTTTACGATTTATTAAAATTACACCAAAAATTAGAACTAGGGATGTCACAGGCGGACTTGGTAGATCACATTTTTGTTAGACTCGAACCACAAGTTCAGGCCTATGTGGAGATCCAAAATCCACAAAACACGGTACAACTTTTGGAGATATTAGCAAAATTTGAAGAGAGGTATTCTTACAAATCAAAACGAGGTTCGCAGAATAGCGATAATATGGAAAGACAGAGTCGAAACGTGCGCAGGATGTCTAATTTCGATGATAATCCTTAAAACTGGAGAAATTCTGAAGTTGGGCGTAAACCAAATAATGGCAGAAATGATTATAGGAGTAACTATGAGAATGGCCGTCAAGGTAATAAGTGGTTCGAGAGTAGGAATAGATTTCAGAACGATGACCGCAGATTCAACGAAAGGGGATACCAATTTCGAAAGAAGATCGAAATGATGATTTTAATAGAGGGGACCGCACAGAAATATGGGTTCGAGTGAGAATTTCAGTCGAGACGATAGGATGCAAAGGGGACGATTGAATTTTTTAAAAGTTAATGAGGTTCAAAGTAATCAAAAGAACTCGGCCGATTAAACTTTCTGCTATATGTATATCTAAAGCGGAACTTCCATATGTTCCTATTTTATTAAATGACACATTTTTGAAAGCGCTATGGGACACTGGAGCGGAGAAATCATTTATATCGGAGGAAATATATAAAAAATATTTTTTTTTTATAAGCAAGTAAAAAAATCGCGTGCTCAGGTAATCACAGTACAGGGAGCGAAAAGTCAAAATATAGGAATTGTAGAATTGAATATTCGAATTAGGGAGTTTGAAAAACCTTGGTTGCTTCATGTGTTGACGGATTTGGAATACCCATGTATTCTTGGGGTAGATTTCATAAGTGGATCAAAGATTGTTTTAGACTTTGATCGAAAATCGTTAAAGATTCCCGATTCGCAAATAGAGAAGGTGGTTAAAACAATTGAGGAAGAAAATGTAGAAATAGATCTGTTTAACAAGGAGAGGGCACGACTAAGGAAATTCATTTGAGATCGAGACTTGGTATAATAGTAGTACTCTTTTAGGGGGTTCACCCCTCAATGTAATTCCGTCGAATGGCCAGTCAATTCGGAGAAATCAGTCTTCGAAATTCATGCTTAGCTTTTATACAATTAAATTTTAATTTTCCTCAACGAGTTTGTAGCTTGATTGGTAAATCGTCTGCTTTCTATGCTGGAGGTTAGGGTTCGATTCCAAGCGCGCGATCAACTTTTTTTCTTGAATTCAATTTATTATTTTTTAATTAAATAAATTTATTTATGAAAGTTTTATTAAATATTAAATATTTTTTGTATTTTATAAAATAAAAAATTACTTTAATTATATAAATAATTTTATTAAATTTTATAAATATATTTTATATTAATAAATAATATTTATAATAAAATATATAATAAATATATTAAATGATATTTTACAAAAAAAAAAATTAGTTGCAAATAGTTTTATAATGTGAAATGCAATATACTATAAATAAAATATTATATATAATATAAAACAATTTATAAAATATATTATTATTATTAAATTAATTATTTTATAATTAATATAATAAAAAAATATGTCGTTTTTATATGTTGTTATAAATTAATTATTTTAGAATTTTATAAAATATTTAATAAGTCCTTTTCAAATAAATTTATTTAATTTTAAAAAGTTTATTTAAATAATTTCTATAATAAATTAATAATAATTTTAATAATAAATTAATCATAATTTTAATAATAAATCATAATTTTAATAATAAATTAATTATTTTAATAATAAGTTAATAATTTTAATAATAAGTTAAAGTAAATAAAGTAATATAATAAATAGTAATTAATTAATTAGTATAAACAGTAATTAATTAATTAGTATAAACAGTAATTAATTAATTTTAATAAATAATAATTAATTTTTAATAAATAATAATTTATTAATTTTAATAAATAATAATTAATTAATTTTAATAAATAATAATTAATTTACTAATTTTAATTATTAATAATTTTTATTAATAATTATTTTAAATACTTTTAATTAATAATAAATTTTAATAGTTTTACTAGTAAAATATATATATTAATTTTTTTTTATAAAATACAAAATAATTACAAAAAAAATCATTTTATATTTAATAAACCTTTCATAAATAAATTTATTTAATTAAAAAAAATAATTAAATGAATTGAAAAAAAAAGTTGATCGCGCGCGTGGAATCGAACCCTAACCTCCAGCATAGAAAGCAGACGATTTACCAATCAAGCTACGAACTCGTTGAGGAAAATTAAAATTTAATTGTATAAAAGCTAAGCATGAATTTCGAAGGCTGATTTCTCCGAATTGACTGGCCATTCGACGGAATTACATTGAGGGGTGAACACCCTAAAAGAGTACTACTATTACACCAAGTCTTGATCCCAAATGAATTTCCTTAGTCGTGTCCTCCCCTTGTAAGACAAAGTTGGAGGATAAGCAAAAACAGGAATTACAAAAAATTTTTAGTAGTTTTAAGGGATTGTTCTCAGACAAACCAGGTCTTACTCATGTTTTATACCATGAAATTGGTACGGGAGATAGTCCACCGGTTGTTTCCAGGCCGTACAGGTATGATCGGCAAAAACAAGCGATACTCGAATTCCACATTGAGAAAATGTTACGACAAGGAAACATAGTTCCAATTCAATCCCCGTACGCGTCACCTGTTGTGTTATGAAAGAAAAATAATGGGTTACCACCGGATAATCCGGAAGCATATAGATTTGCGGTTGACTGTAGGAAACTTAATTCGGTCACGAAGTATCCACGCTATCCCTTACCGTTAATAGATGATTTAATAACGAATATCCCCTATACGACAATAATGTCATCTCTTGATCTAAGAAGTGGGTACTTTCAAATGGCAGTAAACTCCAGTGACATTGTTAAGACCGCATTCGTAGTAAAAAGTGGCACTTACGCATTTCGGCGTATGCCATTCGGCTTATAAGGGGCGGCTCCCAATTTTCAGAATGCAATTGACCTAATCCTGAAACCGGTGATAGGGAAGTTTGTGAGTGTGTACATGGATGACGTTATCATCTCGTCCCTATTGTTAACTCAGCATTTTGAGCATTTAAGGGAAGTTTTTAAGCTATTGCAAGATGCAGGATTGACCTTAAATAAAGAAAATGTGATTTGGGTTGTGTAAATTGAATATTTAGGATTGATTATTAGTAAGGAAGGAATCAAAACGGATGAGACAAAGATTCGAGCCATACTTGAATGAAACCTCCGCGTAATTAAAAAGGGGGACCCAAGTTTTGGGTTTTTCCAGTGGTACGAAAATTTTTATTAAAAAATTATGCTGTCTTTGCGAACCCCTTTATAATCTTAAACGAAAAAAAAAAAAATTCTTCTGATCTATTGAGGCGCGAAGGCATTCGACGCAGTCAAGGGGCCATAAAAAAGGCGCCATTTTTAAAATTGCCGGATTTCAAAAACCTTTTCGATTTTTTTCAGTCCCCAAAATAGGTTTGGGAGCGTGCTAAATAACAACAAACCCCATTGTATTTGCTTGCACTCGAGCAACGCTGAGAGGAATCATACGGTAACCGAGAGATTTTTGCAGGTGTGGGCGCTGAATAAATTCAGAACATATTTGGGATCACTCCGTTTACGATCACGCTGCTTTAACACGTTTAACTCTGGGGAAAAATTTGTCGAGCAGGATGATCAGATGGGCACTCAAATTAGCAGAATTTAATATAGAATGGGAACATAGACCTGGAACTCAAAATGCGGGGGTTTTTTTATCCAGAAACCCGGTTAAAATAAATGGGAGAAAAAGTAATTGTGCAATAATCGAGATCTAGACTTACGTCGCGAAAAAAGTTAATAACGAGCAAAGAATGACCCAGAATTAGGTTATATCTATAGATATTTAGAAAACCCAAGATAACCGTTAATGCAATATGTGGGGGTGGTCCGCGACTTCCGTCTAATTGAAGGCTTTTTTTTTTGGGAAAAACCCCAACGTCGTTGGTAAAGGTGTATACATTAAAATTTTTAAAGGAATGAAATAATGAGAGAATTTCATGACAACCAATAGCTGGACACATGGGAAGATTTAAAACGTATCTTTCGGGACGTTTTTTTTTCCCCGGGGTTTTTGAAATTCCCCCAAAACCAAGTTAAAAATTTAAAAAACGCTTTAAATAGCTGGTCGATTAAATCCGATCACCCAAATTATCCAAAGGATATTAGTTTGATTTTTTACGTCCGTCCCCCACACGAGGTGAGACGTAATCGTATTTTTTTATATTACCGATCATTTAAGCAAATGGGCTGAAATTATACCTCTTAAAAGGCCCAGCTCTTTTAATAGCGGATACTTTTTTTATAATTTTATATCACGTTTTGAAGCTCTAATAAAATTTTAAGTATAACGGTCCCCCAAATTTTTATCCCAAATATTTGAACATTTAAGTGAAAAATTAGGCATAAGGCATGTAAAAACTTTTTTTATATAGGCCTCAGAAAATAGAACCGAACCCTAAACGCGATCTGGTAAAAGATTCAAATTATGTAAATGATCCACGATATGGGGGCCCTTTTTTATGTGAGTTTGCTTATGCTATTCGACAGCAGTGAATGAAACGACGAGAAAAAAACCCTGCGGAATTATTTTTGTGTCGAAAGTTGATTACCCCATTTCAAAAAAATTTAAACATGTTTTCGGATGGAACTGAGTTTCGTAGGAGATTTGAAAAATTGTTTGCGAAGCTAGACGGAAAAAAAAAAAAAAACATGAAAAATGGGGGAAAAAATTTTTTAAAAGATCAGGCGTGATGTACAAATTAAAGTGAATGACTGGGGCTTGTTGAAAAAAAACCCTTTTATTTCCCCCAAAAAAAATTTGCGCAAATTTAAACAAAAATTTGAAGGTCCGTATAGGGTGTTAGAAGTAAGAAATAATAATAAAATGTTATAAAATGGGGTCATGAAAAAAGGGTTTAAACCCTCAATGTTGATCAAGGGTTTTCGTCATAGGGAAAAGTACGAGTTTGAGATAGGGAAAAGGTAGCTCGGATATTATTAGTTCACGTCAGGAAACAGGTTTGAAAACGTAACAAAGATCAAATGAGTCCAAAATGGTAGGAAGAAGGGGTCTATGAAAGGGGGTTATAGGAAAAGGATAAAGTAAATCAATGAAAGACACATAGCTAAGGGGCCATAAACGCGGGCCATTTTTCGCACCCTGCTCTTTTTTCCAAAATCAAAATTTAAAAAAACGCCAGGAAGATAAAGGGGTATAAGCGTCGTGGATCTTGGTCAAGTGGACCAAAAAAATTCAGAAACGGGAGACCGAAAATAAGTGAAAGACCATTGTCATCAGATAATAATATTTTAAAGAGGGAAAAGGAACTGAAAGGAAGGGGAAATTGTTCAAGATAGAGAAAATATAACCAGCCACCAAAAAAAACAGGGCCAGGAACCCCCACCGGCCGTGGATGAAGTCAAATCAAACCGGGGAAAAGCCGAGAAACACAGACCCTACATCGGGGCAGACGGGATCAAAAAGCAACCAAGAAATGAGAAGAGGAGCGAAAAATAGCAGACACTGTCACTGGAATTTTTAGGAGACGAACCCTAAAAAACAGGTTGTATTGTTTCATTTTTTATATTCTTTAACAAGTAGTCGGAAGAATTATTGCAAAGGGGCTCGGGTAGTTGAATTATAATCAAGCAAAGTTGACTCTACAATGAATGTATTCATTTACTTTTTTTGAACTTTTGACTTGTAAAATTTTTTTTCTCAATTGATGGAGAAAACAATTGTTATCATGCATTTGTTTACTTCGATGTATGACTTCGCTGAGATGCGACAATTCCTTTGGTTATTCGTTTTAATGATTTATTGAAAAATGTTTGTAATTGTATAGTGTGTATATATATATATTGTTGTGTATTGTTTCATATTAGTGTACATCTGGTTCAGGAAAACGCGGCGTAGACGGATTCTAACAATAACAATAACATTAACGGCGCAGCGCGACCGATGGGAGTTTTTTCAGAGAGCCAGATGAAATATATAAAATTTTGTTGTAATTTAAGTGATATATAATATATAAAAATTGTGAAATATACTGGTATTACATGAATATAGATTTTGCCAAGTAACTTAAAGAGTTTTCATTTCAGGGTGACTGACCCTGAATTCTGGATATGAATCAGTTGCTCACACATTGTAAATCCGACAGGATGGATATAACAAATGTTAGACAGAAGAAGATAGTAAAAAGAAGCAAATTTTTGGTGAATCCGACAAGATGGATGAGGCATACCCATATTTGTTGTAAAAGTGAAAATCTACCATGATTGAAATGCATGGCTGTTGGTGTTGGTCTAATTAATTGAGTAAAATTTATTGTGGCTGTCAAGAGTTTAAATTAAGGAGGAATATTGAAAATTAAATTTAAGATGAATAATGAAAATTAAAGTTTAAGTTGAATATTGAAAATTGATAGTTTAAATGAGGATTCAAGGTTAAAATTTAAATAAAACTTGGAAAGTGAGGAGATAAAAAAATAAAAATTTAGGCACTTAATTTCTTAAGGGCCATTAAGACCCTCGAATAAATCACGTTTTGCTTCTTGGAGGGGTTTGTGTCGAGCTCACGCGGCTTTTCTTTAACATAACCTCTGGGTTCTTTGACGGGCAAGATTAATGGCAAATCTTTTCCAACCCAAATCCAAGAAGTGAAATACGATTATGAAATGCAAATAAGATAGCTTTTAAAAGAACAGAAGTTTCAGTAAGCAGTATGGCAATTTAGGGAAAGTTATGTTTGGAAGAGATACAAGTGTGAATTGACGGCTTATCGTAAAGTTACCAGAATATCGAGCCATTGTTACAAGGTGCATACCATTGCACGCGCGCCCAGGTGCTTCTGTACAGTGATTGAATCTTATGTTGAATTAAGGTAGGACTGATTATTTGATATTAGGACTTATAATAATATCAGAATTGAAAGTAGTTGGATAATATAATTATTTAGATAAAGTGGTCTAAATTACGTGATTCGGTTTAACTATCGCTGTGTGTTTGGTTCATTATAGATTCTCACTCATATAAATTTATCTAAATTGTTAGAAGTTTAAGTTATATTCTTAATAAAGTCATATTAAGAATTTAAAATGTCTGATCATTTTTAGAATCCCACACCGCTAATTCACGCTGACAATCAAAGATATGGTCACTAAAGAGCGACCATATCACAACAGAACGGCGAACATTGGCATTGTTATCCACTATTAAAATCGAATTTGACAACATGTTTCTGGTTTTTCTAGCAGTGGATGATCGTATGTTGAGATGTGAAAAATAAAACTCAGACTGACATTTTTCTTTAAGAAAAATCATCTTTTCTTCTATAATGTTCATTCAAATGAAACACGGTCAGAATTACACACCAGGCATTACACACCATTACACACCAGGTGGCACCACGTAACAGCGTGTATCGGTAGAGATACTGACGTGTGCGCAACGTTTGATGTTTCATAGCGAAAGTGTGGTTTCACACCGAGGAGAAGGTTGTCACACAAGTTATCGTCCACTACTGAACATGCAGGCGAGTAAGAATTGACAATGAGGAGTGGTTCGATTTTTAGCGGCGGAGGGAGGCCGTGAAATGCATCGACCATTTGTTGTTGTTCAAGAGTTGTGTAATGTCGCAAAAGATTCCTTGGGGGCTAATGCGGTGAAGATGATATTGCAGCAGTTTTAGTGGGAAACGCTGGGACATCCACCGTACAACTCAGACCTTTCACCGTGTGATTTTCATGTTTTTGGACCTCTAAAACGAACTATTCGATTCACAACGGACGACAGTAATCTACTAGCTTCTTCAAAGATGGAATACACCGGCTAGTGTCACAATGGGATAAATGTGCCTACAGTTTTGGCTACTACTTTTGAGTATGCGTACTGCGTATAACTACATTTTTGGGTTAATAAAATCGTTACTGTTACTTTCCACTAGTGACTGGGTTTCATTTGAATGCTCTACTTAAGAGTTCATTCAACTGAATTTAATCTGCCTTCTTTTACTTCTTGCGAAACTGAAACAGAAAAGTATTAGTATAAAGGAAATAGAAAATAATACGGAAATTTATAGTATAACAAATTTTATGTAGGATCTTTTTGCTACCTCTGCATTTTGTGACATTACCACCAACAAAATATTTTGTTGCTGTTGCAAAATAACTTTTATATAAGAAAGCCAATTTATATATCTCGTCTGGAATTTATCCTCAAGAGAAAAGAGCCATTGACAGGATTGTGCTTAGTGGTATAGATGAGCGAAATTATCTTTTTTAATATGTAATATTTTCACGAAAAATCAAACAATTTGTTCATCCATGTTTGTTTTTCCTCTACGAAATAGTCGAGATTCTAATCGTCCAGAAGCAACATATATTCTTTAGATATTTTTCGCTTGGAAGACATGAGTGTTAATTAAAAATCAGTTTCACCCATAGAATGGTTGCTACTCCACTGCCATTTGCTTTCACTAACTGTTACAGTTAAAAAAGAAGAAAAAGTTATCTTGCAATTCATAGCAGCTCGACATTCGTAATAAAATTTATATATCGATGGCTTGTTTAATAGAAATTCTCGCTAATTTGTTAATGCATTGTTCTTAAGTAATTGTAATCCGACGTACATCAACCTTTTTACATGGCGGACCTAAAGTAGCGTTAAACCCGCATCTCGATAACGCCGATGTTAGAAATGTTAGAAATGTCACAAAAGCCTCTGAAAACTCAGCGTTTCTAAACATTTCTGCCGTGCTAAAAACTTTTTTTTTTCATTTTACATCTTTCTATAGTGACCAATCGTCCTCCTTTTATAGGTCTGTCCTTCCTCAAAAAGTGTCCTCATTTTCAATATTTTAAAACTGATTTGTTAACCTCTATATTCCAAACATGTTTCCAAAATATCGCAGAATGGTTTGAAACAAATATCACAGGAAATAACCGTTTTCAATGGTATTTTTTGACTTGGTCTCAAGTAAAGAGGGCAAAAGTAGAAAAATACTTTTGAGTTTTTATCGAAAGAAATGCCTGATATTAAAATCGATGACAATTGTCTGTTTGAAGTAGAAAGAAGACTGAATGTACATTTAAATTCTGATAAATTAGAACAATTAGAGAAAATCAACGTGTTGAGAAATTGGTAAAATATGTGTACAATTACTTAAAACATTTAAAAAATGAACACATTCCCTATGGAAATGTAATTATTCTTGTTGAATTTACGTTGTGCTGCCCTTGAAATAATGCATCAGTTGAAAGTTTTTTTCAGTTGCTAATGATTTTTGTGAAGTGATTAGTGAGAAATCAGAACTGAATGTTATTTTAGCTAAAGTGCTTCCCGTAAAATTCATTATGAAGGATATTTTTTGCCCGAACTTTCGATGTATTAGAAAATAATATGTTGACAAAAAAAGAAAAGAAAAAAAATATTCATTCAATGGAAAAATACTTTTTTAAGTTAATAATTAAAAAGAATGTAAGTATTTCAATCATATATTTAAGTTATAATTTTTTCTTGAATTTTTCGTCCTCTACATTGTAAAAAAAATAGTAACCTTATCTTTTCTCTCTTCGTTGCATGTTGCGGATGGATTAATTCCCTTTCTTCTTTTTTACCCCTATTTTCATACCAAGATGAACAATAAAAAGTTTTAAAAAAGGAAGAGAAAAAAAGCAAAGAAAAAAATTGTCGCGAATTCATCTACTTACGAACAAGAACATTTTGTTTTTGAGACTTGCCAGTCTTTGAGTGAGGGAAAGGGGAGAAAAGAATCTCTAGATTCCAAGAAACTCTATGCTCCTAATTGGCCAGTTCCCAGTCCGCCCACCGGCCGCGAGATTTGAAGCAATCACTCAAACGCAGAGATTTGTAAGCACCCTTCCTGCGTTTACTTCTTGTCACTGTCGCTATGAAAACGTCTCTCTCGGACAGCGACACAATAAAACACGTAACTTGAACGGTTGTTTTATTAGACCACAAAAATGACTCGCGGTAAACATGATTCGAGAAAGCGAATCAGTCAGCCTTGTCTTCAAGTCTTATTAATCCTCAAATTATTGAAAGTGTTATCAAAAAAACATTTTAACATGCTAAAAGGCTAAATTATAAATATCTAACATTTACCACAGAAGATTTAAAGAAAAAATTAAATCTTTAAGATTCTGGGAAGCAATAAAGAACATTTATATACACATTCTATTATTTTTATAATATAATAGCATGTATGTCACTAACTGTTGTGCTGTAGGGCCTGGGTTCGATTGCCGAAGGAGGCATGGGTGTTTGTAAATGAAGAGTGCCTGTGCGGCATGGGGGTGCTCTAAATAGCCGCAAGTCCTCTTGTGAAGGGGGTGGAAAAGGAATATTGGCGAAAAGCCCCTGACCACCTACATGTTGTCCTCCCTCAAAATTGGAGTGGGGCCGAGCCAAATCGCACTGTCGCCTGTGTGGTGCTCAAAGCAACGGATAACGAAAGGCGTAAAGGGAATTTAGTGGCCTCAATCTGGCACCATCAGTCAGGTGGCATAAAGAACAAAAAACATTTTTATAAGCCTTTAAAAATTTTGATTGAAACAAAAATGAATATTTTCAAATTATATAAATCATTATTTTGAAAACCTGAAAAAATATTATTTTCATACCTGAATTTAGGAGGGGAGAAGAGGGAGGCATATCTTTTACCAGAGATAAGGCTCGAATAGTAAAATCTAAGTGGAAAATCTCTCAAACCACAGTATGAAAGTTCTCCAACCACAACAAAATTTTACTTCATAAATTCAACTTTCAATATAAATAATACATTACTAAGAAATGCGAACATGTTTTTGTTTTTATACATAACAAATGGTTTAATTTAAAATATAAAAAAACAAATAACATAAAAAAAAATTAAGTCAATTCCTACTTAGATCAACAAAGAAAAATTTAATTTTAGCTACTTTTTATTAAATAGTTACAATTAATATAAATATGTATATACATATGACAGAATCACAACATTAAGTGGTAATTAATTTTTGTTAATTATCATTAAAGTATCGTATTCATCCAAAACAATCGTGTCTATAAAATTTCAGTACAACTGAATGACGTGAGAAAAAAACCTTTTCACACACACACACACACAAGTTTTGACACGTCGCCAAAAGGGTCGCCAACGTGACTGTATTTGTAATTCTTTAAATAATTAGTTTTAATCAATTAGTTTTTATTAATTATAATTAAATTATTGTATTGGCATCCAAAATAATCATGTGTATAAAATTTCAGCTCAATGGAGCGATTTAAAATGTATTTTATTAACGATTGAAAATTCCACCAAGATAAATAAATAAATATAGAGAGAGTGCGAGTAGGAATATATAGTAGGATTGAATAAAGAACAACGAAAAACTTTCAAAACTAAAAGTTTTAGAAGCATTTTAAACAAACATGCAGATTTTTGCCTCAAAAAATTGAGAATGCACCTTTGAATCTTTTGCAATATCTCGCATACAAAGAAAGTATCTTAAGACTTTTCTGAACGTCATCGTACCAATCCGATCCACTTTTTGGTGGTATCTGAAGATAAAGTGCCACATTCTTGCAGCAACTCTTACTTTAAATGGGGTTTTGTTTCAAATTTTGGGGGGTTTGCACAAATTTTCAATGACATTGATGTCGAGGAACTGTGGTGGTGTGTGTAACTGCTGTTTACAATGATAAAGATACCGACATGTTCCGTGTGTCTGAGATCCTGCTAGAAAATGAAATTTCCATCTCAACTCAAATTTTTAGGACTTTCCTCTAGATTGTTGAGAAGTTTATCGAAGTAATTTATAGGGTTGACAAATGGCATGTATAACAGCTAAATTCCCTACCCGGCAAAAGCCATACAACTCCAAACCATGACGGATCCACCATCATGTTGGATGGACGGATGTCAATTTTTTGGATCCAAACAAGGGGAGAGTCCTGGGGGTCCAGACCTCAATTTTTTTTCCGATTGATTATAATTCTAAGTATATAGTACGTAAAATTTAATTAAATATTTGTTATTAATGATTAATTTTATTAATTAATGCTAATTATTTATTCAATAATTAGTTTTTTACAGTGTTTTGTTCCCGAATATCGACAAAATCAAAAGGAGCATGATACAAGAATGGTGAATTTTCGATCCCAGACCCCCCTTCCCCCCTTGAAAAATTCCTGTGGGCGCTACTGCCTTACGTCAATACTGATTTCTTCGAGGAGCCATTTTCCAGTTAATGCTTGGCTTCTAAGTTCTGCTAACAAACAAAACTACGCAAAAATAACCGTTGAAAACTAGATTAAAATAGCAATCAAGTACAAATTATTTAGTGATAGTTAAATATATTTTTCATTAGTGTTTTCAATTTTTTGAGGTAAAAATCTGCTTATATTTATCTAAAATGCTTCTGAAACTTTTCAATTTGAAAATTTTTCGTTGATTGTTTTTTTATTATTACTTAAAATTAAACCATTTTTTATGCGTAAAAATAAAAACATGTTGGCACTTCTCGGTAATGTGCTATTTCCATTTAAAGTTTAATTTATCAAGTACAGGCAAGGTGTACTCTCAATTGTTTGTGCCACTCTATATGACAGTTATTGATGATTTAATAAAGTAAGGCGCTTTTTAAAATAACACGTTTATTAATACGTTTATGATTTAAAACAAACGAAATGAATTTTGTTCGGCAAGACGCCGTTCTTTATAAAAATAACCAGACAATAGTTGTTGCAAATTATAAATATCTAATATAAAACTAATATATGTTGCCATTATTTAAAATAGAATACATGAATTAAAGAGTTGTCTTCAATAGACCTAGATTAAGTGGGAATTTTACTACTTTTACAAAAAATATCTTTATATACAAAAAAACAAAAACAAAAAGTGGATAAATTTTACGCTGCTGTTTGTAAAAAATGCAACACTATGAAGGAATCATCAGAATTAAATGAACTTTGCAGCAAATATCAATTATAGGATTTTACGTAAAATAGTAAAAGTTTTAGAGCCACCGCGCATGCGTGGCGTGCGCAGCGCCCTCTGAACTGAAGCTGAAAGCTTATAAATCAGGGGTACTTAACCTTTTGAGGACGGCCAACAGGAACTGACCCTTAAAAGACGGCTCTGGCCGATGTGCTTTCCCCTCGGATTCACTGTCAGTAATGGCGCGTACTAAGCAGACCACTGCCGTGACTACGAACCTACCACTCCCTACTGACCATGACCTATGCAACGATGATCCGACTGGAGTTCCTTCGATGCCAAATGATTACCACCGAAAAATTCCTGAACCTCGGAACCATCAAGATTCTGCCGTTACATGACGAAATGAGAGAAAAGACAATTCGACACAGATATAGGTGAGTTGACTTTGCTTGGTTCTTGCCCAGTAAACTGCCTGTATCATACGGAATACGACCCCCTAAACATATTAAATGACCTAACCCAAAAAGAATTAGCTATTTTTGAGGAAACGCTCAAATCTGAAATTGCTACAAAGAATAAACTAACACCCCAAAGAAATGATAGATAAAACCGAAACTGCAAAAGATACAACCGAAGACAAATCAATTGTCAAAAAAAATACCCGTACCAAGGATTTCGTCTCCCCCACAAAATTTGCAAAGAAGCAAAATGCTTGCGGAGAATGATCCCGTTGGTGCTACCGCGCCCATTAAGATAGCAAACCAGTACCAGGCCCTTGCTGGAAACAGCACGATCCCGATCCGATATCGCAGTGGTGCCAATTGCCACCCGAAAAATACCCCCCATTAGCCTAAAATTCCAAACGATTGTTAAAGAAATATCGCAAAAATTCCCCGCTTCCAGCACGAAACTGTCTGGAGAATTTCTAAAAATATTCGCGACCTCGCCCGACGAGCATCGTAACATCACCAAATTCCTTACGGAAAAAGGCGAACAGTACTTTGCCATCGAGCCGGTCGCAAAACGCCCGCAGAAAGTGGTCATTAAAGGCCTACCCATTACTACCGACATAGATGATATCAAAACTGAATTGACGGAGCGGGGCTTTGATATTATCAAAGTTGCCCAGCTCACCAAAGCAAAGACCAAATTTAAACTTCCCTTCTTTTTAGTCGAACTAAAAAAATCCCCCGACTCCCCAGACATTTTTAAACTACAAAAGTGCTGCTACCTTACTGTTAAGATAGACACTTTCAACAGACGCCCAGGGCCCACACAATGTTACAATTGCAACTTTTTCCAACACTCCTCAAAAAATTGTAAAATGATTACCCGATGTTTAAAATGCGGCCAGCCACATCGAACGAGTGACTGCCCCATTAAAACGACGATTGAAAATCCAACATGCATTAATTGCAATGAAAAAGGCCACCTGGCCAACTCGCACCACTGCACCAAATTCCCGAAATTAAAACCCAAAAAAGGAGACCCTTCTCAGGACAGACAAAAAGACAACTCCCAAAATATCTTTGCTAAAATCAGAGAAAATATTTCCTATGCAAACGCCCTAAAAGGCGACCACAAGATGGCGCCACCTCCTGAGCAGACCAGTAATAAATCAAATGAAACCCATTACCCCTCTCTTCTTGAGTTAGGCAAAAAACTTAGACAGGCTCAAGGCGATGAGACTCGATGTCTTCTATCGTCATCTGATTAGCATTTAAATTAAATATCCATCCGGGGCTCAAGAACATGAGATCAAAGAAGGAATTAGGGAGGCGAGAGACGAGAGGTATATATGAGAGCGAGAGTGTACAGCTGAAGACTGGCATCCACTCCCCTGACTAATAGTAATGTAACTTCCGATGAAGTTACCCTCAAGACTAAACTTCCCCTCCTGTCATGCTTAAAATGAAAAAAGAATTTCCGAGATCAAATTAAATTAATTTTCGAAAAAATTCCAAAAATTTGCAATAGAACTGCCGGTGATGTAATTAAAATTTTCACAAATGATCTTTGAAGAATATCGAACTCTTATCCACTTCTTGGAAGCGGATATGAATTCGAATTCTATGTAATTAACCGTAAACCTAACAAACCGATAAAAGCTGTAATAAAAGGTCTCCCCTGAGTTCCTCTAAAATTGAAGATATCACAAACGGTTTAGCTGAAGAAGGTTTTGTAATTGAGTTGTAAAATTTGTGCTTATGTCTCGAAAAGAACAAAAATCCCTCCCATATTTTCTAGTACTTCTCCCGAGAAACGCCAATAATAGCAAAAATATTTGATTTAACAAAAATTAGGTTACTTACAAGTGAAAAGTAGATGGTTACCCCGTAAAGAGGAATAACCCAATGCTTCAACTGTAATAACTTTTTTCATACTGCCGCGAACTGCCATATGCAGTTCCAGATGTTTAAAAAATGTGCGGTAAAGAGCACGCTACGAGAAACTGCCAAATTAAAGAAAAGACAGGAAAACCCCCTTTTGTATTAAATGCGAGGGTTGCTGGCCGTCTGGTACGTTATACAAAATGTCCCAAATTCCTGCCACAACCAAAGAAAGAGCTCCCTTCAAGGACCCAATGAAAAGAAAATTTCTGCCAGTAAATGGATTAAAGAGGGAATTTCCTTCGCTAACATTTGTTAGTGGAGAAATCTCATTTCCAAACCCCTACTGAAAATGAAAAATAAAAAAATGATAACAGAAAGTGAAGATTCCCCCGTGGATTCCTTCTTAGCCAAGAAAAATAATACCCTTGACTTAATACAAGTTCTGGAACTTTTAATGTCATTTTCACAAACCTAGTAAAGAAAAATCCTAGTACTCCTCGATCTTCTCTAAATTTAAAAATGCAAATTGGACGAAGTTGAAAAACCTGCCTTCTAGTTAGTAGAAGCTCATGGATAAAGTTTAATCTACTTACATTATTTTAACCTTTTAAATTCCCTCCCAACATGCTTCTTTCTTTAATAGTTGTCTTTAAAAATATTTTTCTAAGTCAAAGAGTTAGTGCAGTTGCGCCTCACTAACCTTCAATCAAAGCCCACTTCATAGCACCACTCATTGGATCTCCACTCCCCGGGCTCATGCCCCTCCTCTCCCTAAATCCTGCTGCAACACCATGAACATCGAATATCCAGATAGAGGGTTGAAGACTGCTGGCGCAGTCTAGGTACCTCATTCCCAAAATCATCCGTCACAAAGGAAGACTGGTTTGAGGGAGCCGTTTGAAAGCCCCTTCAGCGATAGAGAAAAAACGATAGTGAGTCCGTGAAGTACAGCGGATTCCGAACTGTGGAGACCCGGGTACGGTCTGAGGCCCCATCAACGATAAAGAAAGAGATACTGGATCCGCGAATCAAGGCGGATTCTGAACCGGCGAAACCCTGAGGGAAATGAATGGAGGTTCCTCTCCAGCTAAAGTGATAGAAGCGTACCTGGGTCCACGGGGCAAGGCGGATTTTGGAACAGTGGAAATTGCGAAGGAGCAACTGCATGGATTTAGGAGCCAGTGAATCTACCCAGACCGTGGAATACCGAGAATGAACCCTTTACGCATATCTTTGGTCGCAGTTTTCGTGAATATTTATTACACTGTTTTTTTAATACCGATTATTATTTATTTTTTTGCCCACGCTTAAAAGAATGTATGCATATTTTCCATGCTAAATAACATGACGTTTATTTGTTTTTGTTTTCGTCTTAAGAAAGTACGGGGCATTTTTATACATTAACCACTCAAAACGTTTTAAAATGCACTTGAAAATAAAACGCATCGAGTAAAGGAATCTCGGAAATTTGGAGTAACGGAGAGGATCACTCGTAAGGGTGGAAGAAAAATGCACCCGCTGGTGCCTCGGTGGCAATCAATTCCGGGTGGGGCTCGAAAATCGGCATGCAGTAAAGCCGCCTAGTATTCGCAAGTGAGGCGTCACAACAAAACAAGTGACACGAGACCTTGGCCCCGCTAGGCCATACCATGGCCCCTCGCTGGCCGGGTTGAAATATCTGTTCTGGGAAGAAAAAACTGTCAATTCTTCAAATGTCCTCGCTATGTTTGAATGGGATGCATCGTCCCCAGGAATACGATTTTGCAGGGCGTTGTCAGAGAAACAGCTGTCTTCCCCTCTGCCAAGAGGGTACGTTCTTCTTCGAGACATTTGGTGAAAGATTAGGCAAGTATTCATTCTGTGAAGGAAAATGTTGCCATCTGCGAAGGTTACTCAACATTTAGAACCAATTTCTGTCCCTGAAATAGTGCCCTATTTTTGAAACAAAATAAATGTAAAAAAAGCTCCTTCTACTTAAGGCTGTAACATAACATATTTCAATAATAACTACATTTTAAATTATATGGATACAGTCGAACCCCGATCTAACTGACGAGCATTTTGTTCGGTATTATTCGTTATATCATGGTCCAAACGAGCTACAAATCTTTTACACTTACCTTTTGGAAACTATAATTAATAACTACGCAAAAAAAAAAAAAAAAAAAAGATCCCAGTTAGAAATATTACACACTTTTTATTCAGATGCCAAAAATACTTTTTAACTAACGTACCAGTTATTTGGAAATTTTAAACTATTGACCAACAGATGTTTGATAATCTTTTCGATTCCTCTTATGGGGAGAAGAAAATGGTTGCATCCTTCCAATTCCTGCATGTATTAGAAAGGAGGATCTGCATCAGAATCACTATTTATTGGCTCAGTCCCGCATCAAAAGTAACATAATCGTTGTTGTCGTGCTTTGAATCATGGGAAACATATGAAATACAAGTGAAGGAGAACATACAATACAATAGAAGAATATACACGTTTATTACAGATGATGATGATCCCAACATATAACAACAAGAGGTGCACTGCTTTCCCTTCGAAACGGGAATCCATTACGGGCGAAAGACCGACTTCTTCCCCGAACCATGTCTTACTCGAGATTCGAACGCGAGCCCACTCGGTTACAAACCGAGGGTCCTGGCTAGGCGACAACATAATCGTTAAAATATCTCCAGTGTTGTGGAGTGGGATCTCCTATTCAAATCGGAGGATGTACGGAAGCCCTCAACAACAACTCTAAATATGTTTGTAGGCATACGCCTGCTTCTTTTGATATCAGCTTATTCTTTGCGTTTTACTATCAAGTAAACTAAAAATTCAAAGTATTTTCTTTTTACTTCAATGGAAACAATTTAATAATGTATGGAAAAAATATAATTTTAAATTTCTATAATGTGTATTTAAAGAATTTATTTTAGGAACACGAGGTAAATTGATAAATTATTAATATTTCATTTACGAGTTCTATTAGGGTCAAAGTAATAAGACGGACCTCGTAATTTAAATGACGATCAAGTAAGGAGAACGATAGTCAAAAGTAGAGCCCCTCACTTCTTATTTCCACACCATAACAATGTAAGGATTTTTGATTTTATGCGTATCAGCTCTGCTATGCAATGGAACCTCTAATCGTAATCTTCTTTAATAAAACATGTAGAGACTACAATGTCGCACTATTCAACAAGGGCCAACACTTATAGGCTTAGGATATTCACATTTTATAAAGTACAATTCAAACACCTAACCGCTATTCATCTAATTTATTTGCCACAGTAAATGTTTTATTATAATTTTCTGCATATATAAAAAAAAGAATTAGATCAAAAGTAAAATAAGATTTTTAAGTTTTGAAAAATGCTGTTAATAAAATGTAGGTTTAATCTTTAGGATTCGTTGAGTACTATGAATTCTATATCACAATATGGAAAAAATAAAAAAAAATGACAATTATACACCAAATCTTCCTTTTATGGAAGATATATGAAAATTCTTAAGAGTATTTAAATTTTAAAGTATTTTTCTGGCATGTTCTAAAAAGAATGGAAAATTAAAACATAATTATACATCAAATCTATATCATTCCTTTATGGAAGATATATAAGAAAATTTTAAGAGGTTTTAAATTTTAAGATTTTTCTGGCATGTTCTAAAAAAAAGAAAAACAATTATAAATTGAGTAACAAATGAAGTTTCCAAAAAAAAAGATTTTATGACAATACGTTTATTGACATGCAGATGGTGTGAATACTTTGTAAGAGCTTTTAAACTTACTTCATTATCCAATTGAGAAAGTCTGAATTTTACATTATAACATAAAAGAGACATGAACAGCAATTGTGCTTTTTATTTTATTTTCATTTTTTAATTATAATTATGTGAAATTTATGAAGAATCATATTATTTGTTTCTTATTTCTAATTAGACTATTTTAAAGTTTTAACAATTGTGGTGTGGGTACTCTAAATTCCCTACATTTAAATGAATTTCAAAAATAAATTGTACATTTTATAACTTATTTTAATAAATTTAATTGAAAACTCCTAAATTAAATAAATTTTTCTTAAATAAAAACGACTAAATTTGGATTAGTTTGTTGTAACCTTTTTCCTGCAATGATATAAGCGTTTAATTTTTATGAAATGGTCTTTATATCACCTCACTGTTTTGTGCTATTTTTCCTATGCCTTAATAATATCGAAGAGGAAATCTAGGTGAAAGTGCTAAGCTTAAATTGTAAGGTAAGATTTTTAAAAAAAAAAAAAGATATAAATAAATTTTGAATTTTTTGAACTGAAAACATTAGTAAATGGTTTCTCCAAGAAACATGCGTTTCCTTAAGAAAGGGAGACTATTTGTGTTTAGGACTTTCTGCTGCGAACATCCCCACTATTCAGCGGGATATCACCGAGTACCCTGCTTCTTTTGTCCGCCGAGGCGGTGCCATCAATCAGCTGCAAAGGGGAAGTAAACTTCGCTGGAAGCGCTGTCTTTATGGCTTTTTTCACAAAACCGCCGTCTCCTAAAGGTTAATCTTTTTTTCTGCTGGGCCACAATATCTAACGCAAATATCTGTCAGCTTTTTCACGCGGGTCGCATACATATGTTAGTTATTCCACACGGGCCGCAACATGAGGATAAATAGGGGGGGAGGGAATGCTTTAAGACTAAGATAACATTGGAAATTTAAAATGCGAAAAATTGATCAAAATATTATAACTTCTGTTTTTCTTTTTTTAATTATTTTTTGTCACTAACACCAAATTAGAACCATTAAAGAAACATTCCTTCACAATTTCTACATCAGTAAACGGTTTCATAAGATTACCAAAAATATAACAAATTTCTTGGGATATTTTCGTTGCTGCTGTGATATTACTACTACTGACGAAACGCTGTTGCAAAGATTATTCGAAAGAAAGCCTATTTATCACCTCTTGAAAGAGATCTTCGAGGAAAAGTGGCATTGAATGATTCCTGTTTATTGTGGTATTTTTGAATATTAGGCAATTTTCGTGAGAAATCAAAACAATTACCGATACATTGTTTTCACTTTTAAAATAGTCAACCTTCCAATCGCCTTGAAACGATATATTTTCTTCGAATATTTTTCACTAGCAAGTTATGAAAGATAGTTAAAAATTAGTTCCATTCACAAAATTGTCACTACTCCACTGTTGTATGTTACCACTAACCGTAACCGTTCCAAATAGAAAAAAAGAATACCAATCTAAAACTTTACGACACCGACAGCAAAATAAAGTAAAACTTCGGATATATTTCATTTCTGCCGTATGGATTTCCCTAACAGGCTTTTACTCTGGATAACAAGCTCTTAAAAAGTAAATTTTTCAGAGCAATGGGCCATAACCGGGTCACTTAAAAAGGATCGGTGGGCTACAGGTTTAGTATCGTGGTATAAATAGAGGGCTTTAGCGAGACGTTGAAAATAGTTAATGATTATTTGTTAATGGCGAACGTTTAGTGACACTTCAAAAATTTCAGCAAATTATTTTAAAAACTTTTTGAGCAATGGCTGTCCCCATTTGAGCTTTCCGAAAAAAACACGTTTCGAGTAAAATGTATTTTAAAGTTTGCTTTTACTAAAACACTTGTAGTTTTTGTTATAGAGAAACGATATTTTTATAAAGCTAATAAGATGCCCTATAAAATAAAATCATGAAAAAGATATTAATTTTTTAAAAAATCATAATTTTAGGGTAGTCGGATACCTTAAATTGCTCAAGACATAGGGGCTTTAGGGGGGGGGGAATAACTAAAGGAATTGTAAAGAGAAATTATGTATAACAAGTGTTTGGTTCTTAAACTCTTAAAATATCTTATTTTCGAATCCGCCGTCGTCAGAAACAAAGACTGATGCCTGCAATGGTTTAAAAAAGACTTCATATTGTACACACAGAAAGCGAAAATCTAAAAACCAAAGTGTCCGCTTAAAAAGGCGATGCTGTAGAATTCGTAGTGAACACTAACTAGATTCTACGTTTGTTAAACCCTAAATTCTATAAAACTGATTAGAAAGGATTGTCTGACTGCGCAATCTCTGCCAAAAAGAAAAAAATGTTGATTTTTGAGTAGGGAGTGCCTTTCTGTCATCGGCAGAGTTTGAGGAGTTAATTTTAGCCCTTGCGCGATAAAGTCTTCCTCTGAAAGATAAAAAACGACTTTATTTTCGTTGGCCGCCATTGAAAGGATTCCTTTGAATCCTCTACCACACGGACAGACATTATTGTTTTGATACATCTCTGCGACAAAATTTTTAATTTTTCTCTTTCTTATTTTTTTTTAAGCCAAACCAAGGTTTTACCAAGAGAAATTATTAAAATGAATGGAATTGAAGATAAAATCTACTGAATACGAAAGGAGAAAGAAACAACTCTTTAAGGTATCCGACTACGTTCGGAACCGTGATTTTGCAAAAGCGTATAAATGGATAATATTTATGATATCACTTATTATGCGTCACTTAGATTAGAAAATGTATATAAAATTGTTTTTACAGCTCATTATTACAAATAAAAAATATTTAAGTACAATATTGACAAAAAATGAACATAGAAGAACCCATTTTCAAAATATTCTCCCTTTTGTGAAAATACCTATTATAATGCACATTATTTTGTTGGTATATAGTTCAGACCTCTCTCTACAGAGGCTCAACTAGGAATTTTTGAAATATATAAACCTTAGAAGTGTTTATCCTATATTTTACAACCCTGCAGAGGGAGGAAATTTCAAAAGAAAAAATGCCGATAATTATTTCAATTGGTAGTAACTCTGAAAAATAATATGAATTTTTCAACAATTCTTTAGTTCAGACTTCTGAGAAGAAGTGTTTACTCTTGAAGGTCAAAGCATATTATTTTAGAATCATTTTTGTATAAAAGGAGAACATTTTGAAAAAAAGTTATTCTAAGTTAATTTTTTGCCAAAATATTGTATTTAAATAAATTTTTTTGTCAAAATGTCATTAAATCAATTTTAAGCATGTATTCTAATCTAAGTGACACTAAATAATATGAAAATTATCCATTTATGCGCTTTTTTAAAATCACAGTTCCGAACGGATACCTTAACTGGTCCTCGGTCGTGAGGACGACACTTGAACTGGCACCATGTCATCGACACGGCAGAAGACTCGACTGAAACAAGTGTCAGCAAATATCGATTGTGTGTCTGATCAGGAACCAAATCCAATCATTCCTTCCTCAGTGACTCAACAGCCTTCTCAAGAAGCCGTTTCCAGGTTAGCCTTCTTCGTGTCAATTTAAGTTCTAAATCCTATAGAGGATCTTTTCATGAGGGCCATCTAAGATTTTTCTTCTCGCGCTACCGGCTGGAGCATTGTTATCTTTTTAGTAGTGCGGTCTTCGTTCATTCTGATAACGTGACCTGCCCATATAATTCGTTGTATTTTGATCGAGCTAACGAAGTCAGATTCTTTATATGACTGATAGAGCTTGAAATCTGATCCTCTTCGCCGCGTTCCATTTTCCTGAATTCCTCCAAAAATAAATCTTAAAATCTTCCTTTCGTTGATACTTACCATGTTATCATCTGCTCGAGACATGGACCAAGTTTCACATGCATAAGTTAATACTGATCTTAAAACACTTTTACAAAACAGAACCTTTGTTTTTCTTATGATTCAATTCCATTTCATATATTTTCGTATTCCACCTATTAACCATAGTAATCCTTCCTCAATATTGCATGAACATAATAGTTAAGAAGGTTCGATGATAAGCTAGAGCAATAACATAGGACAAAAACGTGAGTGTAGTAGTAATAATGTGAATGGAATAACTAAGAAGCTATAAGCTAAACTTGAAAATTATTACGGAAAAAAAGAAATGATATCAATTTAATGTTATCAAGAAATTCCCTCAGGAACCAGTGGTTCTCATGTAGCTAGTAGGAATCTCCTTACATTAAAGGATCCATTTCAATGTTTTTCAATCGTAAGAAGTTTGTTTCCATCAGCAGTAACGAAGTGGTTATTTATGGTGCCACTCCCGAGCAGATGCACGTTAATTGAAAGTGATATGGAAATGTAGAGAGATGCCACTTGACCATGCTCAAAAACTACGCATGCCGAGAGAGCTATCCTCTCAACTGACCAGTATTGTACAGTCCGAGGAGAGGTCGCTTTTCAGTTTCTTTTCAAAACATCTATAATTCTAACATTGAAAAGTTCTTTGAAATCTTAAAATAAATATAAATGATTATTTCCTGTTATTCCAGAAAATGACAACAGGGCCGGATCTCTGCCCGGGACGGCAAATTTTAAGGGCGGCATTTGGATAGAATTTGAAAAATATCTTTTTGTTAAAAATTTTTTACATATCTTCTGAGATATTATTGGATATGAATAGGATATTTTATTTAACTTATCTTATTTCTTTATTTTGTATCTTTTATCAGTTTTCCTTTATAATGAAAATTGAAGGGTTCGAGGTAGGAGTATACGTTGAATCATGAAATTTGGTATGTTTACACATCTTTCATGATTCTTTCCATCCAGGAGTGGGGTCACAATGGACATTAATTTCATCCATACGATGTAGGGTGTCAACTATCCAAAAAGGGACAGGAGTAATAAGAATTTTTGATTGACAGAGAGTAGCAAGAGATGTTTTATTTTAGTCTTGATTGTAGGTGCTATAAGTTAAAATACATACTTGTGATCCACACCGTCAGTAGGCTCTTTTTCAAAGAAAATGAGCCTGATGAAATGGGCGATTTCTTCTTTGATATTTTACTTGTTTGTAATAATAACAGGTGATTATATCATTAATTTCGAATTATGTTGTGTTTTTTAAGACAAAATTACATATGCTTATATATGTAGGATATTCCATTTGTAAGAAGTTAGATCATATGACATTTACCGAGGTCGGCAATTCTAATCAAAACAGTATTCCACATCAACGCCATCTAGCGTCCTTTTTAAAAACGCCGACATGAACCTTTTCGCCAGAGTAGCCCACTAACATTCGCTGTCGAGAGAATAAAAGTTTTCGCGCGTCAGCGCACTTTGCCCCGCGCCAGGCGGTATATCTTAATAGAACCATAACGAGTTCTATCATTCTAGTCCGCGCCAGGCGGTAAGTCTTAATAGGCCCCATAGTCAAATTCTATTTAATCTCAATTGCCTCCCCTTAAAGTAATAATACGGATCTAACTTTTCCTATTCTTCCTTGAAATATGCTTTATCTAACTTTTCCTATTCTTTTGAAATATTCCCATGTAAATACTCCCCATAATTTAATAAATTATTTAGTTTTCAACTAGTTTCTTTCTTGAACTATGTTGTCTATTTTATTTCAAAATTAACTAACACACCCTAAAACCCCCAGACACCACGCCATAAAAACCCCGCCATCTGGAAGAATTCAATCTTTTTGAAGATTTCAAGCACCTACAGAAATAATTGGGGATCGCTCCGGGATTGATTGTTTCTAAAATCTTCTTTCCTAACCTTCTTCTTTTTTGAAAATTTTGGCTTAACGCTCAAATTGGGGACGCTGACTGAAATGTAAACAAACGGTTTGCCTCTCATAACCATAACATACTAACATTATAGCAACAGTGTTCCTTTATGAAGTTACTTCGTCGTACAAGCGCTTTGATGAAATTTCAGTGAGTCCATTTCAAGCTTCATCTGCAGAACTCGGCCAAGAACTTTCAATTACGTTTTAAACAACTGTATCAGGTACTGTGTTTTATTATGTTCTTCATTAAAAGAAAGGAAATCTCTAAAAGAAGAATTTCAGAGCCATCGTCATGCTGTTAATATCAAAATTGTGTTTGAATTCTTTGAAAGTATGTAATTCATATGTTTAAAGCATAATGTTTATCTTTAGTAAATACTATTTTTCTATTTGTATATTTAATCGCCCGTATTAAATTCTTGTAAGTATATCTTTTAAAATATTAAGGAAATCGGATGAATATTCAAGTTATTTTATCCTTGCAATTCATTTAAAAAACGAATTGATTTATTGTATTTGATATGTTGTACAATATGCAAAACTAAGGATTTCCGTTTTGTTGCGTCACTGACCTTGACTGGTGCCTCTTAACATTAGAATTCATAAATCCATCATTCTCAGGATAAATATTTCCGCAATTTTCGATTACTGATCTCTTTTTACATTTTTCCCACAGCTGTTGTGTAATAAATTAATTCATTTCCTGTATTTTGAGAAGAAGCACTGAATTATTTTTCTTTTCATTTAAAACATCGTTCATTTTATAATTTATTGATGAAACATCCTAGATGATCCAATTTAATGGCGTACTTTTTATCATTCAATATATGAATATTTTGTCTATTTTTTGACAGAATTATTATGCTTTCTATTGAAAAGTGTGCTTTTATTATTAGAATTTGATGATGAGATAAATCCCGAATGATTTTATTTTATTGGTGTAATAAAAAATATATATATGAGCTTTTTCCCTAAGTGACTAACTCTTAATTGTTTCTGTTTCGAATGATTAAATTCTTTTCATTTTGTAATAAATTTAATCTCAGTTTTTTTAAAAAACAAGATTTACTTTTAAGTTATTTTTACTTTCAAATTCTTTTTGCATTTATTATAACAAAAGTGTGAGACAACTGATGTATTAAATGTTTTATAGAAGTTTTTTGGTTGAAATTAATAATTGAAGTATTTCACCAAGTATACCGTTTTAGCTCGCACTGTTGTTTTTAAACATTATTGGTCTAAAATATTTTTAAGCGTAAAAAAGTTTTGAGAGTATTTCCTCATTGCATTTTATCGCATTTGGTGCATTACAAATTAATCTAAGAATTTTGTTTAATTGGAAAGCGAGATTTGCTATGTAATTATAAAGTATAATTTTCCATTGTTATTGTTGAACGTTATCACGTTTAGTTAATTCTTTTTTAGTTACTAAATAAAATTAAATATAATTTTAAAATGGCCTATCTCGGCAAAGGTCGACGTGAAGATTTATTCACCTAGCCACAGAACCAAATTTAAAAATTCGATAAATCTATACCACTACCAAAGACCCACTACTAGGTGGAAGTGGAGAATATGATTTAAGATCTAAATAAAACCTACACACAACGATAGTAGAGGATCGTAAGGCCAAGGAAGAAAATTACGCATAGAAGAACGGGAAGAAAAATTACGCATAGAAGCCAGTGCAGAAAAATTACGCATAGAAGAACGAGAAGAAAGAATACACATCGAAAAATTGAAGTTTGATGAACAAAAACGTAAAGACGAATTTGAATGGAAAAGCGAGGATCCAAGCGCAATTTAAATTAGGTGCTGATACATCCGAAGGCAGTAATACTCAAATTTCACCTCAAAGAAGTGTCAAATTTATACATCGTTTCGATTGAAAAGTAGGCGACATCAGTCTTATCTTTAAAATTTATCTCGAACGTCAAGCGCATACTTTGATATAAATCAAGAATTTTGGGTTTCCTCATCTGTTAGGCTTATTACCGGCTGAAATATTCCTATATCATAACGAGAGCCTGATGACAAAGCTCAATTTTACGAAATTGATGTTGGTGTATGACTTCATTTACTGAAAATCGAATGTTTCTGCTAACTCCATAAAAATTCACAGCTATTTGTTTCTCATCAAAAGGCTCCTGAAGGAACATGATTGATTTTTACCATGAATTAAATACCGGCTTCCAACGGTTGGATATATACGGTTTAAAGATAGATACCTTCGAAAAATTATCTGATCTAATCATAACGATCAATCCTAAACGGCAAAACACCCTTCTTCAATTTAAAGAATAATACTTAGGATCAATGGCCACAAATTATGAACTCCCTGTTCAATTAGCAGAAAAACTCGAAGAATTCGAAGACGTTAAAAAGACACTGAAGCCAGTAAGTACAAGCAACCTATTTGCGCTAAAACAAAGAATTCAAACCCATTGAAAAAAACTCGTAGATATGAAGCACCGAGAAATTTGAATAATTATAACAGAACAGATATGCAGTTTCCTGAAGTGTCGTAATTACTTTCTGGAAATGTAAAACATGAATCTCCCCTTGGTCACCAACTACGAAAATGTTCAAAACATGTCAAGACAATGCACAGAAAGGTGACATACCAAAAAATTACGAAAACACCCAAACTACAATGCTCAGACGAATTATTCAAAGTCACGGAAATTCAAAGAACGTCCAGAGGAAACTTGCACACCCATCGTTATGGTGGGGCTGGGTTTTTGATACCTGAAAAAGAAATATTTTTCGGAAAGAAGAAGAAAATCACGGCGCTTATAGACAGTGGTAGTACCGTAAGTTTGCTGCGAGAGAACACAAGAAGAATCATGGACCCAACAAATTATCGAAGAATAAAAATACTTCACAGGTATTATGAAGCACAGGTGACAACTATCGAGGTTCCTTTGAAATGCGAATTTCTGTAAATTGACAATGAAAAACTATTCATTGACTTGCATGTTGTGCCCAAGTCAGATAAATAAAATTGAAGCAGTTATTGGGTCAGACCTTTTGGAACAAGCATCGATAAGTTTCACGAAAGAAGGAGCACCATCAAATATGAAAATCAAGCACTTATAAAATATCTGCTGAAAAATCTTCAAGAAGAGCTAGACCGCGTCATGTTGAAAATTGCCGAATTAAGAAGGAACTCGAGAAGTTAATACAAGATTATAAGCCAGTGGAAAAATAGCATCTTTACCGACGTCACAATGAGAATTATTCTGAAAGACGAAGCAAACCGCAGTCTGTCAACCACCTCGTCGACTAGCGTTCACCGAAAGACAAGAGGTAAATAAACAAAATAGAGGAATGGTCAAAGAAGGGATTATACATCCGAGTTCATCGGGAATATGCAAGTCCGGATCGTACGGTAAAAGAAAAGATGATCGTCGAGAATGTGTAATAATTGTTGGTGAAAGTTGGAACCAGAAGCTAGTGAAAAGAGCAATTTCCTTACCTCTCATCGAAGATAAAGTTTTTAGACACTTTGCAAGAAGCAAAGGTATATTCTACATTAGATTTACGTAATGGCTTTTCCACGTTGATGTTGGACAAAGATTGCAGAAAGCAGTACGTCCTTATCGTCCCAGACGGCAATTGAATTCACCAAATTTCCTTTTTAACCGAGCACAAGTCCGGGAGTTTTCCAACGCTATAAGTTTCAAGTATATTTAGAGATCTTACACGGAAAGGAATTGTAATCAGTTATTTGATGATTCCAATTCCAGCGAAAGACGAAAAGGAAGGTCTAGAAAACTTTAAAACATTTTTCGAAGTCGCTACAAAAATACGGTTTGAAATTAAATTCAAGAAATGCCAATTCTAAAAAAAAAGACAATCGAATTTCTAGCCGCTGCTGTGGAAATGGAACTATTAAACCATCTACTGCGAAGACAATAAGCCGTCCGAAAATTCCCCGAACCAAACAACAACAATAAAACAGGTCCAGTTAACCGGTTATTTCCGCAAATATATCAAGGACTATCTAACGATAGCTAAAACCACTTAGCGATTTAACAAGAAAGAAAAATCCTCTTTTGTTTTGGGACTCGCCAAAAGCAGCATTTTGAGAAGTTAAAGAATATGCTGGCGTCCGAAGGCCCACTCTTGCATATCTACATATATGGAAGAACAGAACTATAAGAACAACGGGAATTTCTAAGGAATGACGCCAAAAAGCGAACATTTTAGAAACCATACAATCTGAGAACCGAAAAAGACATACAACAAAAGAAGAAAGATAACTCCAATGTACAAAAAGGTGATCTAGTATCCATCCAAAGGACTCAATTTGGAATTTATCAAAACTAAGACCAAAGTTCTAGGTTGGTCCTTATAAAATAACTAAAGTGAATTTGTGAGATAGATATGAAGTGGAAAGGTTGGTCACGAAGGACCGAATTCCACCACCACCAGCTGATTTAATGAAATATTTTATACAAATTAAATTTTGATAGTAATTATTATATTTAATCTTTTCATATTATATCCTTTTCTGAGAAATTACACTAAGTGTTTATGTGGTAAAACTCGCTTCCAAATATTATCTTATATTCGTTTGTAAACAATTATTATATTTTAGTATTATTCTTTACCTTCGGACCTTATTTGAAGGATATTTTTTTGTGTTTGTGATTTGGTATTTAGTTAATTGCAAGTCGCAATATAGAATATTTTGGTATTTTATGTTTTATTTTAGATCCGGAATTGTAACATCGGGTATGCATCTTTTCATCTTTGTATATTTCGCATTATAATAAGAACAATATTTTTGGTTATACTGCATAAACATTCATATATTTAAAAATTCTATGGTTATAGCTGAATCCAATTTAGCTTTTAGTAAATAATTTCCTAGCTCGGAATATTGTAAGAGCTTGAGAGACCAGCTCAGTCAGAGGAGGGTGATTTTGTAGGATATTCCATTTGTAGAAGATCATATCACATTTACCGAGGTCGGTAATTCTAATCAAAACAGTATTCCACATCAACGCCATCTAGCGTCCCTTTTAATAACGCCGACATGAACCTTTTTCGCCAGAGGCCCACTACTAACATTCTCGTCGAGAGAAGTCGTGTTCGCGCGTCAGCGCACTTTCGTCCGCGCCAGTGGTAAATCTTTAATAGAACCATAACGAGTTCTATCATTCGTCCGCGCCAGGCGGTAAGTCTTAATAGTAACTATAATGAATTCTATTTTAATCTCAATTGCCTCCCCAAAGTAATGTGGTCTAACTTTCCCCTATTCTTCGAAATATTCTTATCTAACTTTCCTTATTCTTTTGAAATATTCCCTATGTAAATACTCCCTATAATTTAATAAATTATTTATAGTTTTCAACTAGTTTCTTTCTTGAACTATGTTGTCTATTTTATTTCAAAATTAACTAACATACCCTAAAAACTCTAGACACTACTCTTCTATGAAAAACCCCTGCTTATCTAGGCTATAATTCACCTTTTGGAATGATTTCTTTTGCTGGATTCTCAATACTTCTATTATTATATATATATAGTGTTGCTGTCTTTTTGTTTGCAAGAGTTATTCAAGTTTTATAGGTGTGTATCTATGTGATCAATTTGTCTTTATAAATTGAAACTTTTTTGCTTTGGAGAGAGAGGCGGCATTTTCCATTTTTGTCCGGGCTACTAGAGCCGGCCCTGATGCGGCTCACCATCTGGCCTACTACAGATTTTAAAATCAATACTTTCAACTTGAAAAAAATCATTCAAAAAGAGTTTTTTTTTTTACAAATACTAAAATTTAAATTTTGAATGTTTTTTGAGAATTTCTACAAACACCTCTCCTGTTAAAACATCTATCTGGGTAATAAATTGAGTTTTCTGATCGGAAAACTTTTTCTGGTGGTATTTGAGCAGAACGCGCCCTTTGGTTTTGCCAATTATTCAATGCTTTTAGAGTTAAATTTTTTAAAATTGTGACGAAGCCGGTCTTTTCCCCTCATTGCTAAGAGTGGGGGCTGACAGACGTGGGAAAATTCCAGACATTTCCCTAATTGCTGGGAAACAATTTCGTAACTGGATGGTCAAAGATTTTGACCTTTCTTTCCAGGCTGTCCCGACAGTCAAAAAGAGACGCCGTAACATTGTGCTTTAGTTTTCTCACGATTCGGTGACGACAGCGTCTGAACTTACAATGTGCACCGAGCCATCGGTGCCCAACAAGTGTAAGAGATCGTACCGGGGCTTCGAGACCGTGATAAAAAGTGGGCTCAAGAACATGAGATCAAAGAAGGAATTAGGAGGCGAGAGACGAGAGGTATATAAGGAGAGCGAGAGTGTACAAAGGAAGACTGGCATCCACTCCCGACTAATAGTAATGTAACTTCCGATGAAGTTACCCTCAAGACTAAACTTCCCCTCCCTGTCATGCTTAAAATGAAAAAGAATTTCCGAGATCAAATTAAATTAATTTTCGAAAAATTCCCAAAAATTTGCAATAGAACTGCCGGTGATGTAATTAAAATTTTCACAAATGATCTTGAAGAATATCGAACTCTTATCCACTTCTTGGAAGCGGATAAGGAATTCGAATTCTATGTAATTAACCGTAAACCTAACAAACCGATAAAAGCTGTAATAAAAGGTCTCCCGAGTTCCTCTAAAATTGAAGATATCACAAACGGTTTAGCTGAAGAAGGTTTTGTAATTGAGTTGTAAAATTTGTGCTTATGTCTCGAAAAGAACAAAAATCCCTCCCATATTTTCTAGTACTTCTCCCGAGAAACGCCAATAATAGCAAAAATATTTGATTTAACAAAAATTAGGTTACTTACAAGTGAAAAGTAGATGGTTACCCCGTAAAGAGGAATAACCCAATGCTTCAACTGTAATAACTTTTTTCATACTGCCGCGAACTGCCATATGCAGTTCCAGATGTTTAAAAAATGTGCGGTAAAGAGCACGCTACGAGAAACTGCCAAATTAAAGAAAAGACAGGAAAACCCCCTTTTGTATTAAATGCGAGGGTTGCTGGCCGTCTGGTACGTTATACAAAATGTCCCAAATTCCTGCCACAACCAAAGAAAGAGCTCCCTTCAAGGACCCAATGAAAAGAAAATTTCTGCCAGTAAATGGATTAAAGAGGGAATTTCCTTCGCTAACATTTGTTAGTGGAGAAATCTCATTTCCAAACCCCTACTGAAAATGAAAAATAAAAAAATGATAACAGAAAGTGAAGATTCCCCCGTGGATTCCTTCTTAGCCAAGAAAAATAATACCCTTGACTTAATACAAGTTCTGGAACTTTTAATGTCATTTTCACAAACCTAGTAAAGAAAAATCCTAGTACTCCTCGATCTTCTCTAAATTTAAAAATGCAAATTGGACGAAGTTGAAAAACCTGCCTTCTAGTTAGTAGAAGCTCATGGATAAAGTTTAATCTACTTACATTATTTTAACCTTTTAAATTCCCTCCCAACATGCTTCTTTCTTTAATAGTTGTCTTTAAAAATATTTTTCTAAGTCAAAGAGTTAGTGCAGTTGCGCCTCACTAACCTTCAATCAAAGCCCACTTCATAGCACCACTCATTGGATCTCCACTCCCCGGGCTCATGCCCCTCCTCTCCCTAAATCCTGCTGCAACACCATGAACATCGAATATCCAGAGGGTTGAAGACTGCTGGCGCAGCCCAGGTACCTCATTCCCAAAATCATCCGTCACAAAGGAAGACTGGTTTGAGGGAGCCGTTTGAAAGCCCCTTCAGCGATAGAGAAAAACGATAGTGAGTCCGTGAAGTACAGCGGATTCCGAACTGTGGAGACCCGGGTACGGTCTGAGGCCCCATCAACGATAAAGAAAGAGATACTGGATCCGCGAATCAAGGCGGATTCTGAACCGGCGAAACCCTGAGGGAAATGAATGGAGGTTCCTCTCCAGCTAAAGTGATAGAAGCGTACCTGGGTCCACGGGGCAAGGCGGATTTTGGAACAGTGGAAATTGCGAAGGAGCAACTGCATGGATTTAGGAGCCAGTGAATCTACCCAGACCGTGGAATTACCGAGAATGAACCCCTTTTTACATATCTTTGGTCGCAGTTTTCGTGAATATTTATTACACTGTTTTTTTAATACCGATTATTATTTATTTTTTTGCCCACTCTTAAAAGAATGTATGCATATTTTCCATGCTAAATAACATGACGTTTATTTGTTTTTGTTTTCGTCTTAAGAAAGTACGGGGCATTTTTATACATTAACCACTCAAAACGTTTTAAAATGCACTTGAAAATAAAACGCATCGAGTAAAGGAATCTCGGAAATTTGGAGTAACGGAGAGGATCACTCGTAAGGGTGGAAGAAAAATGCACCCGCTGGTGCCTCGGTGGCAATCAATTCCGGGTGGGGCTCGAAAATCGGCATGCAGTAAAGCCGCCTAGTATTCGCAAGTGAGGCGTCACAACAAAACAAGTGACACGAGACCTTGGCCCCGCTAGGCCATACCATGGCCCCTCGCTGGCCGGGTTGAAATATCTGTTCTGGGAAGAAAAAACTGTCAATTCTTCAAATGTCCTCGCTATGTTTGAATGGGATGCATCGTCCCCAGGAATACGATTTTGCAGGGCGTTGTCAGAGAAACAGCTGTCTTCCCCTCTGCCAAGAGGGTACGTTCTTCTTCGAGACATTTGGTGAAAGATTAGGCAAGTATTCATTCTGTGAAGGAAAATGTTGCCATCTGCGAAGGTTACTCAACATTTAGAACCAATTTCTGTCCCTGAAATAGTGCCCTATTTTTGAAACAAAATAAATGTAAAAAAAGCTCCTTCTACTTAAGGCTGTAACATAACATATTTCAATAATAACTACATTTTAAATTATATGGATACAGTCGAACCCCGATCTAACTGACGAGCATTTTGTTCGGTATTATTCGTTATATCATGGTCCAAACGAGCTACAAATCTTTTACACTTACCTTTTGGAAACTATAATTAATAACTACGCAAAAAAAAAAAAAAAAAAAAGATCCTACAGTTAGAAATATTACACACTTTTTATTCAGATGCCAAAAATACTTTTTAACTAACGTACCAGTTATTTGGAAATTTTAAACTATTGACCAACAGATGTTTGATAATCTTTTCGATTCCTCTTATGGGGAGAAGAAAATGGTTGCATCCTTCCAATTCCTGCATGTATTAGAAAGGAGGATCTGCATCAGAATCACTATTTATTGGCTCAGTCCCGCATCAAAAGTAACATAATCGTTGTTGTCGTGCTTTGAATCATGGGAACATATGAAATACAAGTGAAGGAGAACATACAATACAATAGAAGAATATACACGTTTATTACAGATGATGATGATCCCAACATATAACAACAAGAGGTGCACTGCTTTCCCTTCGAAACGGGAATCCATTACGGGCGAAAGACCGACTTCTTCCCCGAACCATGTCTTACTCGAGATTCGAACGCGAGCCCACTCGGTTACAAACCGAGGGTCCTGGCTAGGCGACAACATAATCGTTAAAATATCTCCAGTGTTGTGGAGTGGGATCTCCTATTCAAAAATCTTTTGGAAGATTTCGGTTGGATTCCCACATATATATATTTTGTGTTGCTGTCTTTTGTTTGAAAGAGTTATTCAAGTTTTATGGGTGTTATCTATGTGATCAATTTTTTTTTATAAAATTTGGCTTTTTTTTTTGGAGAGGGCGGATTTTCCATTTTTGTGGGGTCTAGACCCGGGCCCCTGATAAACTCCCATTTCGATTTTAAAATTCCAACTTAAAAAAATCATTCAAAAAGGTTTTTTTTTTAAAAATACTAAAATTTAAATTTTGAATGTTTTTGAAAACTCAAACACCTCTCCTGTTAAAACATCTATCTGGGTAATAAATGATTGACTGGCATGAGCAGAACGCGCCCCTTACAATTATTCAATTTTTTTTAATTTAAAATTTTTAAAATTGTGACGAAGCCGGTTTTTCCCCTCATTGCTAGGTGGGGCTGACAGACGGGGGAAAAATTTCCCAGACATTTCCTAATTGCTGGGAAACAATTTCGTAACTGGATGGTCAAAGATTTGGACCCCCTCTTTCCCAGGCTGTCCCGAGGTAAAAAGGGCCCTAAAAAATTGTCTTTTTTTTCTCACGATTCGGTGACGACGGCGCTCTGCTTACAACACCGGCCATCTGCCCAAGGGGCGAGATCAAATGGGCCGGACCGATGGGGGGGCCCAAAAAAAAGGATCAAAGAAGGAATTAGGGGGGCGAGAGGTATATAAGGAGGCGGGTTTAAAAAGGGGAAGACTACCCTCCCGACAAATATAAGTAATTCCGTGAAATTACCCTCAAGACAACTTCCCTCCCTTCTTTAAAAAAGAAAAAAAATTTGAGATAAATTAATTTAATTTCGAAAAATTCCCAAAAATTTCAATAGAACTGCCGGTGATGTAATTAAAATTTTCACAAATGATCTTGAAGAATATCGAACTCTTATCCACTTCTTGGAAAAAAGGGAAAAAGGGAAATTTTTAATTAACCGTAAACCTAACAAACCATAAAAGCTGTAAAAAAGGTTCCCCAGTTCCTCTAAAAATTTAAGATATACAAACGGTTTAGCTGAAGAAGGGTTTTTAATTGAAAGCTGCACGCACATCTCGAAAAAAAACAAAAATCCCCCCCCATATTTTTTTTTCTTCTCCCGGCCCAAAAAAGCAAAAAATTTATTTAAAAAATTGGTTACCAAGTGAAAGTAGTTTTACCCCGTGAGGAATAACCCAATGCTTCAACTGTAAAAACTTTTTTTTACCGCGAACTGCCATATGAAACCCCGATGTTTTTAAAAACGGTAAAACACGCTACGAGAAACTCCCAAAATTAAAGAAAACGGAAAACCCCTTTTGTATTAAAAAGGGGGGGGTAGGGCATTCGGCATTTATACAAAAACAAACCACAACCAAAAAGGTGCCCCCTTCGCTGACCCAATGAAAAAGAAAATTTCGCCATAAATGGATTAAAGAATTTCCTTCGCTAACATTGTTGGGGGAAATCTCAGTCAAACCCCCTGAAAATGAAAATAAAAATGTTAAAAAAAAAAAATTCCCCTTGGTTTTAGCCAAGAAAATAATACCTCTGACTTAATAAAAGTTCTGGAACTTTTTAATGTCATTTCACAAACAGTAAAAAAAAAACCCTAAAATTCTATCTTTTTAAAATTTTAAAAAATGCAAATTCGGACGAAGAAAAAACCTGCCTTCAGCAGAAGCTCTCATGGAAAAAGTTTAATCTACTCATATTATTTTAACCTTTAAATTCCCCCTTTTTTCTCTTTAATATTGTCTTTAAAATATTTTTTTTTAAATCAAGAGTTGGGGGCGTTTAAAAACTCACTTCCAACCTTCAATCAAAGCCCACTTCCATGCCCCTCCTTTTGGGTCTCCACTCCTAATATGCCCTCCTCTCCCACCAAGCTGCAACACCATGAACATCGAATATCCAGATAAAGGGGTTTAAAACTGCTGGGGCAGTCTAGGTACCTCATTCCCAAAAACATCCTCCAAAAAGGGCGGTTTGAGGAGCCGTTTGAAAACCCCCTTTAGCGATGAGAAAAACGATGGGTCCCTGAATACCGGATTCCGCTTGGGCCCGGGGCGGTCTAGGCCCCATCAACGATAAAAAAAATCTGGATCCGCGAATAGGCGGTTCTGAACCGAAGCGGGGAACCGGGTGGAGGTCCCCTCCCGCTAAAGTGATACAGCTATACCTGGGTCCACGAAGTAAGGCGGATTTTGGAACAGTGGAAATTGCGAAGGAGCAACTGCACGGCGGATTTAGAGCCAGTGAATTCACCCAGACCGTGTGGAATTACCGAGAATGAACCCCTTTTTACATATCTTTGGTCGCAGTTTTCGTGAATATTTATTACACTGTTTTTTTAATACCGATTATTATTTATTTTTTTCCCCTCTTAAAGAATTTTGCATATTTTTTCCATCTAAATAACTGACGTTTATTTGTTTTTGTTTTTCGTCTTAAAAGTACGGGGCATTTTATACATTAACCACTCAAAACTTTTTAAAATGCCCGAAAAAAAAACCCACAGTAAAAAATTTGGGAAGGAAGGAGGATCACTGGGATTGAAAAAAATGCACCAAGCAAAATTTGGGAAAACTAAATTCCGTAAAAAAAAATCGGCTTTCAAAAATTTTCGGTACCCAAAGGTGGGGCGCTCATAAAAAAAAAACAAGCGACACGAGACGGCCCAAAAAGAAAAAAATGGCCTCGTCATGGTTGAAATATTCGTTCTGGGAAGAAAAACTGTCAATTCTTCAAATGCCCTCGCCGCTGCGTTTGAATGGGATGCATCGTCCCCAGGAATACGATTTTGCAGGGCGTTGTCAGAGAAAAAGCTGTCTTCCCCCTGCCCCCGAGGGTACGTTCTTTTCGGAAAATTTGTGGTGAAAAAATTAAGGGAAGTTTTTTCATTCTTTAAGGGGGAAAAAGTTGCCATCTGCGAAAAGGGTTTCTCAACATTTAGAACCCAAATTTTTCCCTTCCAAAGAAAAGGGCTCTATTTTTTCTAAAATGTAAAAAAACCTTACTTACAACATAACATATTTCAATAATAACTACATTTTTAAAAATTTTGGAATTTAAATGGGGAACCCCCCATCTAACTTTACGAGCATTTTGTTCGGTATTATTCGTTATATCATGGTCCCAAAAAAGGCTACAAATCTTTTTTCACTTCCTTTTTTAAACTATAAATTAATTTAAAGCAAAAAAAAGTCCCACAGTTTGGGAAAAATTACACACTTTTTATTCAGATCCAAAAAAAACTTTTTTTTAAATAACGTAAACCCGTTATTTTTGGGAAAATTTTTAAAATAATTTAAACAGATGTTTGATAATCCTTTTTGATTCCTCTTATGGGGGAAAAAAAATGGTTTTCATCCTTCAATTCCTGCATTATTTGAAAAGGGGGATCTGCATCAGAATCACTATTTATTGGCTCAGTCCCGCATCAAAAATAACATAATCGTTGTTGTCGTGCTTTGAATCATGGGAACATATGAAATACAAGTGAAGGAGAACATACAATACAATAGAAGAATATACACGTTTATTACAGATGATGATGATCCCAACATATAACAACAAGAGGTGCACTGCTTTCCCTTCGAAACGGGAATCCATTACGGGCGAAAGACCGACTTCTTCCCCGAACCATGTCTTACTCGAGATTCGAACGCGAGCCCACTCGGTTACAAACCGAGGGTCCTGGCTAGGCGACAACATAATCGTTAAAATATCTCCAGTGTTGTGGAGTGGGATCTCCTATTCAACACTCACACGATAGATTACACTCATAAATACTCTGTGCCTGTTAAGTCTAACTGTTTCCTGTAGAAATTTGTTGCTCATAAGAAAAGTCTTTTTCTGTTCCGGACGAGAAAAATATGTTGTTTTGAAAAAGAAGATCCAATTTTTTCTGATAAAAAAAAAAAAAAAGCAGTGATATTTGTTTGGGGTTTATTATATTTGTTACATAAGAGTTTAACGAAAACGTTAATTAATTATTATTTATTGGCTTGCGGGAATTTTAAACACACATATTTTTTTTTTTCAAGTCTAGTTGCAAAAATTTTAAAATAATTAAATTTAAGATAATATACTTAGGTGTTTTATATATAATATATAAACTTTATTTTTAATAAACTTTTTTAGGCATTAAATAAAAAGGAGTAAATCTAATCTAATATTAAACAGTTCATACTTGCTTAGTATGGCTTTTGTGTGTGTGTGTGAATTTGTAGTTTTTTTTTACCAAGTCATATATATTAGGATTATTTCTTGAAGATGCTAACAAAATTAAATTGTTTTAGTTATATATCAGTTAATTTTGAGCGATATTATGAAATTTTACCATGCTCGTAATGTAAACCATTTGTTCACAAATATATGTTGATCCAAAGCTATAATAATATCTGACAGCCAAACCATCTAAATTTGGAAAATATAAATGTTTTGTTGGTACAAATTTCCCAAATTCAATATAATGTGGATCACTTGAGTTGAAATAAGTTTCTTATACTTTCTTTTCAGTCCAGTATGGTGCAGTAAGTTAATAATTCCAATTTGTGGGTAACAACATGGAGAAATTGAAAAATGATTTATGAAAAGATCAGCATTTTATTTCTATCTTGAAACTCATCCAACCAAAAAGCGAATGAATTCTTCAAAATGAATATTAAATCTATTATATCTCAGAGAATTATTAACTTTGGTTGATAGTTACTGCATTATTGTGAAACTTCTTCGAAATTGTTTATATCAACTAGTTAATGTTTTTCCAATCGATCCGTGGATCTTTAGTTGGCAACACCTTAAATGCAAATGAGGACGTGTTATAAATATACAACTGCAGATGACGAAGGAGGTTTTTGTATTCGAGGATCTTTCTTTAAATGCTTTTCAATTGAAATATATTTTTAAGTTTACTACAATAGGTGTGATAAATGTTTTTGATCCTGTACTTTTGAAAACCTGATCTCTCGTAATTCGACCTGCCACGTCTATGAATATTCTCAAAAAAAACATCTGGGTCCAGACAACACAGTGCAGTAAGCCCAGTTTCTTAATCCAGGCTATGTTAGCTGAATGCTATTCAAGATTTGGAAGAGAAGGAGAATAATACAGTTCCAGTTCTGACTCCAAATAACTGGACATGCAAGTCAAACTTATGCATTATGGCAATTTATTATAAAGACTAAACCCATGGATCCGGCTGTGGGGACAACCTACAAGGAAAAGTCTAAGATCTTTTACTCTCATCTCTACGAACTTCAGTCCTGATCTCAAAAGTGCAGAAGCATGGAAGATATTAAGAGATCGTTTCGAACCGATGACAAGGGAAGGGGTAATCCAAATCTTAGACGAATTTTTCGGCACCAAGTTATGACGGGCTCACGCGTCTTTTCTTTAACATGTCCTCTGGGTTCTTTGGAGGCCAAGATTAATGGCAACTCTTTTCCAACCAAAACCCAAGAAGCGAAACGTGAAGCTGAAATGCAAATCAGATAGCTTTTAAATAACAGAAGTTTCAGTAAGTCGTATAGCAATTTGGAAAATGTTATGCGAACGATTGATGCAAGCGTGAATTGACAGCCAGTAGAAGTTAACTTGAAGATTAAGCCATTAGGTCAAGGTGTATACTGTGACGTCTTCGATTGGGGTGAGCCCCACCCTTCCTTCCTTGACCTCGGGCAAACACCGATACCCAATCTGGCAGTCAAAATGGCCAAAGAGAGCCACAACCCCATTGACAATAGGCGAAGCCTGTCTGAAATAATCCCGTCGCCTCAGCCTGTGTCGAGAGAATGGGATTATAGAACACAGGTGGTGTGATAGACAAGTGTATACAGATGTTCGACAAGAATGATGGCACCTTTACATTCCAGACTGACCAGGTATGCATTTGTGTTTGCCGCACAAGTAGGACACGAATGTGGCCCTCCAATGAGAAGAGACGAGGGGCGTGGTGTGGACGCGCCCTGGTGTTTAAAAGGGTTTTTTTAGGGAACTTGAAGGAGACTCTCATTCTTGGAGGAGACTTCCATAGCACCACTCTCATTGGATCACTTCTGAAGTCATGCCCTCCTCTCCCAACCAAGCTGCAACACCATGAACATCGAATATCCAGATAGAGGGTTGAAGACTGCTGGCGCAGTCTAGGTACCTCAGTCCCAAAATCATCCATCAACTTGGAGGAGAGCCCTGAATGGAGAAAACTTGAGAGGAGTGTAGTGTTTCCTCCCTTCACCAGGAGGCGCACTGTGCTCCCCTCCGGGAAGAATGTGGTTTTTTTAGTATAGAGCTGTGAGCTTCTAGGCACCGGCGCGTTAGGTCGGTGGCCATTTTGAGTATTACCCGCGTGGGTCACTTAATTTTAAAAATTATTTTTTTTAAGTTCGTAATAAATTGTGTTGTCCTCAAGAACATGTCTGTTGATGAAAGTACAACAACATCACACACTTGGCCACAACTTATCACAAGGAGCCCTGAGAAAAAAAAGAGATTGCAGAGGAACGAGAGATGAGACGATGAACGCCGGTGGAGTTGAGAGTTGAGCGAGTGCCTTTCGGGAAAAGGATGGAATTCCCGTGACTTAGACTGATTGCACCGGCTTGGCATATAACTGGGATTTTATTACTTCATATATAGAAACCTGTAGAGCAAATAAATGCTTCTTTTATTTTAAAATTCAATCTTTCATTTGTTACCTACTCACGACGTTACAATACCATTGCACGCGCGCCAAGACGCCTCTTCATAGTATTGAAGCTACGATCAAATTAAGGTAGGATTGACTATTTAATATTAGGACGTAATATTATTAGAAGTGAGATTAGGCGGGTTCAGTGGCGCAAACAAGGGGGGTGTCCTAGGGGTCCGGGCCCCTCCCAAAGCCCTTGATTTTTTTTCCGATTGATTATAATTCTAAGTATATAGTACGTAAAATTTAATTAAATATTTGTTATTAATGATTAATTTTATTAATTAATGTTAATTATTTATTCAAGTATTAGTTTTTACTGTTTTTTGTTCCCGAAAATCGACAAAATCAAAAGGATCATGATATAAGAATGGTGGACTTTCAACCCTGGACACCCCCCTTGAAAAATTCCTGTGTGCGCTACTGGGCGGGTTAGATATTGATAGTGGTCCTAGTTACACGATTCGGTATAACTATTATTGTGTGTTTGTTCATAGTAGATTTTCTCATAAATATATTTATCTAAATTGCTAGAGGCTTAAATTACATTCTTAATAAAGTCATATTAAGAATTTAAAAATGTCTATTCCCTTTGTAAACCCTACACCTCTAGCTCACGCTGACAATGAAAGAAACGGTCACCCTAGGGGGGCGGTTTCACAAAGTATCAACCAGGAGAGGATGTTGGCATCTTTCTATGTCGGCAGCTAGGCTACAAGAAGCAGGTCATAAAGTGGACGACCTATACCTAGGATTCCAAATGATCAGGTATCTTCCTCAAAAATTCTTATCAACAGTTCAACAGATCTACAGATGGAAAGAGGAGGAATTTTTTGCCGGCAAGGTAGAAGCGGAACTAATAGCTGAAGCCAACCGATTACACCTAATGAAACAAGATCTACGAACTGTTTTCCTTAACAATGGTTACAACCTCTAACAAATCAAGCGCAGTTCCTGACCGCGTGGACGCATCTTCTGGAGATGCGAGTGGTAATATATGGTACCAGTAAGATGACGGTAAGGTATTTGTTAAACGTAAATATGTTATGAATAGGACAGTGAAGAAAATAGGCCCTTGTTTTCTGTGCAAAAAGTATGATCATCTTAAGGTAAATTGTAAGGATAAGAATGCTCGTCAAACGTCTCTTAACGAAAATTTTAATTCAGAATTTAGAGTAAAACTAAAGTTTAGTGAGGCAGAATACACAGCTTAATAGAACAAAATGCTCAGTTAGAAACAAGTTATCTGATAAAAGGGTTTGGGTAATAGATACAACCGCAATGACCCATTTTTGCAATGATAAAAGCTTATTTTTAGATAATAGCCAGTTACGAATATGCAAATGTTGTTAGCCATAGACAACAGAGATTGTCCGGTAAAAGGGATCGGAACACAATAAGGGGCTTTAGTTTAGTTTTTTTCCTTTAATGAAATAACTTTTTAGAATCCCAAATTGAGGAGAAATTTGTTGTAGGTTGGAAAAGAAAGGTGCGTTCTAAGGGTCCGTTTATAATAAAGATTGGAATAAGTTGTTCTCGGCTAAGCGACGTGATAATTCATATTACTTCAAACCTACGTAGTATGTTACCCCAAAGCCTGAAGAGTGAAATTCTGTTAGTAATATAATCAGTAATTTGCATTTTTTCTCCTGTACCATAATGTTAAAAGAGTTATCACTTTGCTTGTTAAAACGAAAATGTAATTTTCTAGGAATATTTTTGAAATTTATAAACGTTATATTTTATCAACAGATGCACGAATTACAATGGAGCAAATTTTCATGAAAGTTGAGACATTTTTCTGTTTGAAAATGTGCTCCGCGTTTAGTTAAGGTTATAATATATTTGGCGCCTAGAAATATCACATTCGGTTGAGTGTCCCCCGGTGGTTATACAGATTATCTTGACACCGTTTTTAATTCTTGCCAGTCCTTGGGAATACGATAGTAAAAGTGGAGCCAACGACTCCTGTCTTGCGGCAGACGGTACCGAAATAACGCCTTCAGAACAGGTGCCCTGGCACAAGATCAACCGAGTATCTGAATCTCTTTTGTTCCTAACAGTATAATTTGTAATATAAATCCCCATTCGGAAGGATTTTATTAACCGAGACACCATAATGAATTCCGGTCCTCAGTAACCTTCAGACTATGAAAAGCACGTGATCTGCACCAGTTTGTGTGCACAAGTCAAACGCTAAAGACTCATGACCTTGCCACTACACGCTCGCAGGACAGATAAATATTTTGTGGTGAAACCGTTGCTGGTTCAAAAGTTAATTGTACATATAAGAACAACGTTAATTATATACGAATGCCGCAAACAATATAAAGCTTTCAGTTCAAGAAAAAGAAAATTCTTTGTCCTAAAATGTCAGTAAAAAAGAAAATTCCAATTCTCATGGATGGCACCTCAAATCAAGAACATTATACTTGATCTGGCATACCTACTAAACTGAAGACTTTTAGTTCCCTTTGGATCAGCAACCCCCTCTTTTAGGCCCGAAATAAAAAGAAACTCTTGAACACTCGAAATCTTTACCAACCGCCTAGTCGGCTACTCTCAACTAACAAGACTCTGACGTTTTGTTAACACCACACTTTCTCTAGGACTATTGGCGACAGCCTCGTGGCATATTTGAACTTACTTCAAGTGACAAGACAGACACCTGAGATGGCACCCTTTTCTAACGAGCATCAAGCTAGTGTGAGAGCCTCAGCATTAACAACGTGCATCAACCCCTCGGTACGGAGACTCGAACTCGAGACTCAAAACAACGCTGGAGTTCGAGACAATGACACCTTGGTAAGTACGAGTATATGTGTACCATTGTATTACATTTTTTTTTGTTCTATTTTATTCATTGTTTCCAATAAATTACCGGTTTGGAATTTAAGGATACGCTGAAGATGATTTCGAAAGCTACAAAAATGCTGCTAAATGTGCAGACGACGAGAAATTATTAAGCTACTCTCAAATATCCACTTTGAAAATTAAAAATATTATTTTTCATATGAAATTATAACTTACGAGTATTAATTTCTTTATGGCCCTAGCTGGAAAGCATCCTTAACACTAAGGATTATTTTATATTTTATAAGCCATTTTTATGTGAGATCGACATTAAAATGTGTCTTACACAAAAGCTATCAATTCAATAATTCCAAGTCAGGGGATTAAAATTCTAATTATTTTTATGTATTATTTAATGCAGTTAATACAATCGGAAATATTTATATGGAGACGTTACACACCTAAATAATTTAAATATAATTTGTAATATATTTCATCCTTTCCCTTCGAAATGAAAAATAGAAATTACGACAGTGGGGAGTTTTTTTTATGTGTAACATCTTTCCTCTCGGTTGCTGGATATTTGTTGGGAGTGATTTCAAGAAAAGGGACGGATGTGTGTAACAGGATGTGATGTAAACGCGCGCTACTTGATTTGACCAATGAGAGTGCGTGGCTGTATCTTTTCGCTACCCTCGCATGGGGGTCCAACTCTAGTAGCCATCAAGCACTCGAGCGCTTGACTCTAAATCCGTTAGTAACGATATTGGGAGACATAAGTGCGGCAGAGAATGCTTATTTGAAAATGGATAAACAGAGATTTCGGTGGTCGCATACATTTCTTCGAATCAAACGGTTAAAAAAAATTAAAGTCTTCCTGCATTTTGTACTTTTACCATATATCGAAGTTGGTTCTGCTCTTTTAAAAAAAATTATCACTCGCTTCCCCTGATTTTGAGCGGTGATTTTAACTTTAATTTCAGTTTGCCAAAAGCTGAGCCACTCATAGCTTTATGAATGATGAACTCAAGCTCGAAATGAACACAAATTAGAATGTTTCGACTGCTAACAGTGGTACTGTTATTGACGCTGTTTTTCAAAGGTTTTTAAATAGTTTGAAATCACAGGTATATGTGTCATATTTTAGTTATCATAAGTCTATTGTGTCTCCGCTCTTCCCAAATTGAACAAGAATAATTATTTTTGATAAAATTATTGCATTACTCCTTTTGTTAATTAAATATAATTTTCATTAAAGATATATAATTCGATAGAAAATTATTTCCAATCCTACCCGATTTTCATATTTTTTTCAGGAAAAAAGTTAATATTGCGTATTTACCACGATAACACGTCAGATCATATGCGACTACTGTAAGACTCGTTTTTTTTTCTCCTTCCGCGAAGCGCACTCGATTTTACAACCAGGTGACTGCAGCGCTGTCCTTCATTTGCTGATGGGATTGGTTATTACTCTGAAGAAACTCATCATTTTGAGCCACGTTTAAGTGACGACAGCTCGCCAACAAATATTGCTATAGAGATGAGAAAGAATGGGTTTATTTTTTTACAGCTGCTTCATACAAGGTAGATAATTTATTTCCCGCTCCTTCTCAGAGCGTGAATGCAAAGAAAAGAATTGTATATTTTGTTCATATAGAGTGCTACAAAAATGAATTTTTCCTGCATCTTAATCTATTGATTTTTCAGACAGCCACGTCTCCTTTATCAAAACATCATCAATTACGTTTGAGAATAGTTGGAATTAAATTCAAAGTAGAATTAAAAGAAAGTTTTTTCGTACAGGATTGCTTTTGAATTGTGTGTGCTTGTTAAAGATGGAATGCATCCGAATTTTTTTAATTTGACAAATGAAATTTTTTCTCCTTCATGTTTCTTCCCGAATGAAACTAAAACTTCGATGCACCGACCTGCTCTTTCAATCATTTCTGCTCTCTTTATGGTTCTGAGTGCGTGGCGCAGTGAAAAAAAGAATCGATTTTCGATGAATAACTTCGAAAATAAGTCGGCATGCAAGTTTCTTTATTTCTATAGGAATTATAATTGAAATAATTTACTAATTTTTATTTAGCTACCCCCACAAAATCCCGCATAAGATTAATTTATCATTAATAATTAATATCTTCGCTAAATTATTTTTTTTTATTTAAGATCCTCTACATATGTTTGTTTTGTCATCATAAATAATTTTTAGATTACGGTTTATAATTTCAAATATATATATATCCTGTGAAACGTTTAATTTTCTTCAAAATAAAAAGAACGAAGACATTTATTTGTATCGTCGTTAACCTTGATCTAAAATGGTCTATTTTAGGATTCTGTTTGTGGACTGTTGTTTTGCGTCAGTTCATAGCTAAGTCGGTTTCAAAGTACAGTAATATTTCGATTGACGGGATTTTCACCAACAATGAAACTCAGACGGAATCAGCGCCAGATCGTAATGAAATTGAGAATGTTATTGCCTTTCTTGCAGCCAAGTAAATTTAGAAGTGTTGACGTTCCTACAATCGGGAACTGAAACAATTGATGAGCTCATATAAATTCATGAGCAAGAAAAGGATATTGAAGAACTTAATAACTAGTTCAGTCAGAAGATTAAGTAAAAGTAGGAAATTTCATAGAAGTTTAATTGAAAAAGGGTCACAAATTTTAGAAAATACCAACGAAAAGCGTATTTTTGCAACAAAAAGTGGAATATTATCATGTAACGGGCAAATTTTGCGGGAGGAGAAAAAAAAATCTTTCAACTGGTAGAATACTTTGATTTTATGAAACATTCGACATCAAAATAAAACTTAGGTTTGTGAATTTGTATTTATTTGTTTCCAAATTATTCGTCCCTGAGTAAAAATGATTCATACGCGAAAACTGCCGCGAATTCGACTTTCCCGGTTATCACACAGTTTCCATCTATTGTGTGTAATTTCGGGCTGCATTTAAACGCGGCTTTCAACAACGAACAATAAATATTCGGAAGTACTTTGTCATTACTCAGAGAAAGTTTAGGAAAATGGGCAAAAAGAATTTTTCAAGTATTTGTAAGACACAAAACAGGCAACCCTATTTCAGGAAATGTGAATTTTCAGATAAAGGCGGGAGGGGGGGCGTTTTACTGCAGAAAGAAAACAATTCCCCAGAGCTAGATTTTTTTCGCGAGGGTTTTCTGGATCCCTGGGGCATTTGGCTGACACATGGCGACGTCAACTTTACGACATTTCCGGAGGGATGTGCAAAATTTGCGAGCTTCCGGTGCGAGGGAATCTGCCCAATGCGGTTAACGCCTCCTCCAAGGTAGTGCAGTCAGTCTTGGAGGACGATTCGATTGATTTGCGAGGAGAAAAGTACGAGATGACGGGGCTGTGTTTTAGTTAATTGCCTTCGGGTGAAGTAACATTGTTTATGGCTCTTAGTCACAAACAGGGTTGCAAGATCTGCTAAGCAAATATAGAATATTTTCCAAGCATGTTTCTTAACTGCTACACTCAATCGCAGCACGATTTGAATTTTTAATAATAATTTTAAAACAGCGATGCCTGTTAATCGCGAGAGAAATTGGGACTTGAAATGACGAGTAGAATTCTTGTTTCGTAAATATCACACATTGTGTACGATCTTTCAAAATTTACTTTACCTAATGTTAACGGATCCATCTATAAAAGTTGTTTGCGCTGCCGTAATATACAACTACTGCATCGCTTCCTCAAGGCGGCGATCTTATTAAATACGATAGTAACAGGCTTTGTGTATTCCTGGCCAAATGGAACTCTGAGCACTAACACTTGAGCTTCCCCTCCATTCCAGTCATTAGGACTCGACACAAATTATGCCCGGCGCTGCCAAATGTGTTCCTTGGAAATTTTTTAGTACAATTTAATTCTTCATGAAAAAATAAACAAACAATTCTCGAATGAGGACTGCTTGTTTATTTTTTCAGCTACTTTTAGTAAAAATAGAACAGATTTCGTGATTTTCAAAAATAGATCCAAATGTGTTGGCGGGCGAAAAAGAAGAGCAAGACGAAACTTTTTTCTTAAAGACAAATAAAGGAAACAAAAACAATTTTAATATCTCCCCACTTCATAGATGGCTTCTCTCATGCGTAACACTTTAATTCAAACACACATACATAAAAAATTAATAAATAAAATAATTTTTTGGTAAACATTATCTTTGATTCTTTCCTAATGGTTATAGATTGATTCTCAGCTCTATATGTTATAATAGTATTTTATTTTAACACTCCTTTTTAGTTATCATTTGAACACTTCCAACATTTGAACCTTCAGTAGATAAGTAGTTTTTTAATGGTATTTTAACTTTTGCAGACCCCAGGAGCTGGTACCACTTTTTAGCGTGGCACCAGGGTGACGAACCTTTACGGACCAACGTGCCATTTTTTTATAAAGAAATACTAAATAATGTAGACACGTGCCGTCAAATAATTTAGTGATTATTGGGAAAATATAACAAAACTAAATACTAACAACACAACTCATTATTTACTACAGAAAAATACATTTCGTATTTTATAGTAATAAATGTTTTAGTTAAACGTGTAATTCAAATTACATAAAGAAACATTATTGTGAGACTACAAATTAATTATATTACGATTGGATAAAATGTTACTTTTTAGCATAATGCATGCTGAATTGGAGTCATTTGCCAAATGGTTTCTTAGCGAGTCTTAATGTTATTCATCTCTGAAAATAATGACTCGCAGGATAGGTTAACGAAAATATGGTTAAAATAGCATTAAAGCCTGCTTTTTCAAACTGTTAAACGTATCTGGAATTGAATTTGATGATTCGAAAATTTTGTTACTGGCATTTTTACTTACATGGTTTGTTAATCTTTCTGTTTCAATTCTAACTTTTTTCTTGTTTCAATAAATTTTTGAATTCATATTGAACTAGACTAAAAAACAATAAGTTGCATTTCAAATTCTTCAATTTCCTACGTCGAATTGGGTCAAGTTCAGTTTATCAAATGATGTCACATCAAGGCATATAATAAAATTGTGCGTTTCTGATAATTCTTTGAACTGAGAAAATCTCACTGAAAATTCCTTGATTGAAGAATCAATCGTGGTTTATCGTTTTGATTGGTGGCGTGCCCAAAATATTGTGCCGCGTGCCATCATGGTACGCGTACCAAGGTTCGCCCTCCCTGCTAGAGGCGATACCAATTACCGCAAGCAATTTTGATGCCCAGTTTCCTCGCCAGATGATGGCACCTGAGCTCTTGACTAGGGTTTTTAATTTTGCCGAGGGCATCCAAGCCAAACAGTCACTCAAGAGATATTTTACATGCCGTATAATCATACGACATGCCGCTGTCGATTTTCTGCATCAGGAAAATCCATCGATTTGGCCGGGGTCGAACCCGCAACCTCTTCAGTGTAGACCAGCAACAAACCAACCAACTCAGAATTAATTCATTTTTTAAGGAATTTTCAATAAGCATTCATAAAAAGAAGTATTGTACTAATTCCAATCATGTTATCGCAAAACCCATAGCAACTTTCGTTATACATAGTTTGTCGTACTTGCAAATCAAATTTCATGCGTGTACGTATATTTTTGTAGGAGGAATAGCATTTTAAAATCACTTCATAAAGTTTTCCTTAGAAAATTAAATGGATAGCTTTTGAAAAAATTTTGAGCGCAAAATCTGCTTTACATAACATACACACACAGGAGGCAACAAAAAATTTTGAAAATCCTTAAATTAAAAAATTTTGTGTAAATCGTACCATATCCCCTTAAACAAATAATATTTCCCGTTTTAGATTCGCAGATTTTCATACTTTCAGCAGAAATTTCTGGTTTTTTTTCCTCTTTATTATTTCTTTTTTGCACTTGTTCTTACGAATCATCCTAAAGAGTACATCTGAGAAGCGTGATTTAGGCTTTTTTTTATGATTTGAAAAGAAAGGGGAAAATGTCTGTGATGCAGTGGCGGCCGAAGTGTACAAGAATGGCGTTAAAAAGAATGAATGTGCATTGTGCAAAAGAATAACTCGTGCAAGGATCAGATTTTGATGATGGTTCGCGGCACTTGGAGAAAAATGCGCAAATCCAACGTTTGTACATTTCCACGCTCTTGTAAGCAAAGGCCTTTCTTTTTTCTTTAGTTTTTACGAATCAGAATTTATTCTAATCACGACTTTAAAAGCATTTTTATTTATACTTTTCTTCTTTACTCTGATTTTTCTGCCTCGTGTAGCCCTTAAAATTTTGTGCGAGTTACTTTTATTTTAATTATACTGTATGTTATAGAGAAAAAGTATATGAATTGATAAGGAAAATTATTCTTTTAAAAGGTTCGATACTGGGAAAAATTTGTAAATTCTAGGCTACGCAATCAAAAAAAATGGCATGTTGCCTCAAATCTAAAAAAAATTGCACAAAATAGGAGTCTGAGTTTGTGTCTATTATGGTACCAAAGTTTTAAAAATGAGGTAGTAAAATTTTTTTGTAGTTAAGAAAATTTTAAAACATAAATAACTTGTGCAAGATTATAAGGAAATTTTTAAAAAGTTAAACATAAGTATTTGCAAACAGTCTAGATAATATTATTGCCAATATCGTCCTAAGATTTCAAGATAAAACTCTTTTCCAATGACAGTAAAATAACGTAATGTAACGAACTGTAGACAACCTTCTAAAACTAGGTGGCAACGAGGATTGATCCGAAGATGCGCATGCCGAGTGTACTGATTACCTTCGAAGAGGGCCCATTAATGGGCCCACCGGGGGCCAGGGGTGGAGATTTGTTTTGGATTACCTCTCAACAAAATGCCCGTTTTTGATCTCCATCCGGAGCGGGGGTGGGGGATTTAAAGTGTTTCCCCTCAACGGGGGGTCGGGTTTTTTGTTCTCCATCCGTGAGCGCAGAGAGAGAGAGAGCCCTGAATGGAAACCGAGAGATAGAGCCCTGGAGTGAGACAGAGATCGAGCCCTGGATGGAGACAGAGAGGAGAACCCTGGATGGAAAACTTGATGTAGACCCTGAAGGAAAAAAAACTAGATGGACCCTAAAAAAAAAAAGGGGAATCGAGTTTTTCGGAAAAAAGGATTGAACCCCCCAACGATGTCCGCCCTTTTGGCATATTTTTTGGGATTTTTTAAAACCTATGGCAAAAAAAAAGCTCTAATTTTAAAATGAGGTGTAAAAAAATTTTTTTTGTTTGCTAACTACCACGAGTTACAGAAAAAAATAATTGGAAAAGTGGTGTAGATCCGGATTTGAGTAAATAGATGCCCGAATCCAATAGTTTTATTGAAGATAGAAAAAAAGGGCCACCCGTGTGCGAATTTTATAGAGAAAATGCCGGGGGGATTTTTGGGAGCGCCGCCAAGAGGTTTCTGCCTTTGTGATGAAGCGTTGCCTTTTTTTAAAAAGCCCTAAGATGTTTTCCTGGGGGTCCCAGTGTGAAAAGAGCCGGATACAAGTGTCTCCGTTCCTGGATCAATGGGTACATATCTCATTGGCGTCCTTCCGGTTGGGGGTAAACAATATTCGCTAGGAGCCTGAGGAAAGGTAGCAAGAAAAATATTAAAGAAGTTTTTAAAAGGTTTAAATTAAGAGAGAGAAGTTTTGAAACTTTTGGGTTGACGCAGAAAAAATTGGGGTGCTACGTGGTAAATTTTTACCACGAACTTAAGACATTTTTTGATGGGGCTAAAAAGGATTAAAAATAGAAACTTTTTAAAGTTAAAAGATCTAATGTTGGTTTATCAAATTAAAAGGGTAAAAATGAATTTAAGGGAAAATTTTCTAGATGAAGGGCAAAATTACTTCCCAAAAAATTTGGAGGGGAAAAATTGAGGAATTTGAAGATGCAAAAAAACGATCGGAGGGAAAATTGAAACTGGTAGACCATAAATTGAGAAATAACAGCAGATAGACAATAGGTGATATCCATTCCCAGCTAGTAGAACTTTTTAAAGGAAATAAAACTTTTCGGTAGGGCACAACATTTTCTTAGAAATTATAAATGAGATGTACCTTTAATTCCGCACACCCCAGCGGCGTCCAGCCGCGAAACGCGTCTTCCAACTACGTCCAATAATGCCCTCTAAACTTGAAAAACTCAGAAAGCAGAATTGTCGAATAGGTGTAAAGCCTGAAGGGAGTCTCTTAGATCCCTTATACATCAAAAGGAAAAGTAAAACGGTTTTAGAATGTCAATTCTGAGAGATACCGGAGCAACGGTAGATGTTATTTGCCAAAAATGTAGATAGGACAGGAATGAAGGCGGAGCATGTAATGGTTCGACATCCCCTGGACGATCACATGACATGCTTACCTGTTGCTGAGGTGGAAATTGAATGCGATTTGGGGTACATTAACATCAAAAGCAGCAGTGATAGGGAACCACTTGGATCAAGGGCGGTATATTTGGGTAACCAAACCGCGGCTCTTCTCCGGAATTGGGGAAATTGTTCCTCGGATGTCGGAAAAGTAAATACTGTAGTTACTCGCGCGCAGACGCGACAAAGTAGAGAGAATGAGATTTTTAATGAGCCGGGACCAAATTGATGAAAGGACTGATCAAATTTAGAAGGGGGTACAGGAAACCCTTAGAAAACGAAGAGAATTCCCTCCTTTTGGGCGTTTGGGCCCCATAAATCCTGTGACTAAAATAAATTCAGTACTTTTTCTACAAAAACAAAACAGTGAAGAACTTGCCTATAATTTCGGAAGTATTCGTAAAACTGATGTAGATAGCACCGAGCTTATGCTAACGTCTACGGAAGGTAATAATAAACTTATTCAATTGGGACGCTTTGCCTCTAAATATCCTGACGTCATTCCGTGTCGGATAAAACATCGAAATCTGTACTAATGCACTTTTGCAGGTATTTAGTCGGAGGGGTTTCGAAAAATACATCGGACGGAAAAAATCATGAGTCGTTTAAACCCTTTGAATTCTTTAAGAAAGTTAACATAAAATTTCCAGGAGTTCAATTTTCCTTCCTCAGGAAACACGGTAGAACGTTTCCATCGGTCAATAAAACAAATTTTAACATCATCATTTTTGAGGCGAATTTTTTGTTTGGAATAAAACTGAGAGGATATATTAACAGCTGAATTTTTCCATTCAGACAGGTCATAATTATCTGGTATCTTTAAAAATATTTCTGGAAAAAAAGTACGATTGCTTTTCATGGTCTTATCCTTGCAATTATTTTTTTTCCTTGTTGTACATAGGAATGAAGACTTGAATAATTGCTTAACCCCCGTTTCAAAACAGGTACCTTACCAAAACAGTATAACTCTCATTTTTATTATTTATTTATTTTAAAAAATGGATTGTAAGTAGGAACTCCCCACATTCAGATTAAATAGAACAATCTATGTGTACTATGTATAGCCATATTGTCGTTTTTTTTAAAATCATTTTAATGTATAATATATTGTTTGTTATTCTTTTTAGTTCATCATGTATAATCAATTAAGTAGTAGTTTTATTTGATATATTTTAAGTGTTTTGTGCTGCATATATACTTTCTATGTTACTTTATTGTGGCATAAGTTCTTTTTATGGCCTGGTCATGAGTGGAGAACACTTCAAATAGCGTTATCGAAAATGATATGTTTAATGTTGAACATTTTGCATTTAGTATAGCTAAACTGAAGTAGAAGAGACTTATGTTTCTCCTGTGTCCGGAGAAAGCAAAATCTGGATGCGGGAGGAGTTTGTAACGAACTCTAGAACTTTTCCTACTCGAGGTGGCAACGCGGCCTGATCCGAGGGAGTGCGCATGCACGAGTGCCAAGTCAGAGGCAGTGGGCGTTTACCTCTCGACGTGGGAGGCCAAGATTTGGTGTGCTCCATCCGTGAGCGTAGAAAGTATGTGATTTCCTTTCGACAAGAAAGATTGTATTTTTTTAGCTCCATCAGCGAGCGTAAGGGAATATCTCTCTACGAATGTCATAAATTCGGAATATTAATGATTTTGCCTTAAAAATTGTAAATAGTGTACAAATTGTTTATGTGGACTGTCCTGAGTGGTTGAAAAAAATAAACTTCAAACTACCAACCAAGTGTCATAACTTAGATGCTTAGGACATTACAAGACTAAGAGCTCAACTCAGAAATAAGTTAAAAGAAAATGAATTGAAGTCAGGGAATAGGATTAACAATCTCTCAAATGTTTATTGTTTGTCAGGAAACCGTACCGCAGAAGATAGTGAACCAGTTAATAAGTGTAGACCGTTAATTAACGAGGTAGTTAATAAAAGCGTGGAGGACGCCACGTCTTGTGATTTTGAAAATGAGAATTGTGACCCCGTGAGATGGACGAACGTTTCCTCCCCGTCTGAAGTAAGAGGGACAGGAACAGAAAAGAATAACAGGTTTATGGTTGAGAAAGAGATCAATGTGGATAGAACTGGTGATTGTGAAAGGAATGTTGGGTCGATTGCAGGTGGAAAATGTGTTAGAGCAGTTGCTTTGTGCGCAAAGCGGATAATAAATTCCGATGAAATAGGAGATGGTTCTTTAGAATTGATAGGATATAAAGGAGTGGTAAACCCTAAAATCTTGATTTGTGGAAATAACTGCGAGGAAAAAGATACCATTGTGAAGTTAACGGGTGGTGAAAAGCAGTTAACAGTGAATCGGGAAAGTTTTCGAAATCATACAATGGCTAAGATAGCAGGGCAGTTAAATGGGGAAAAAGAAAACATATGTAAAGCAGATGTGCGAGGAGGCTTGAGAGGTGAGTTAACAATGCGTTTGCCTCTCTCAAAACCAAAGGTCTAGTTTTAGTTCAGAATTTAATTTCGAGATAAATTTACCCGGGAAAAGAGATCGCAGTACCATTAATCGTCTCAATTTAATACAATTGTACCGTAAGAAGCCGACTTTGGCAAATTTGGTTAGGAAGAATAGCTCGGAGGAAATAGTGAGAGATTCCGAAATTCTTTTTACGTTAAAGCTATTTATGGATTTTAACTTTCCGGGTGTTTTAAGAGAGAGTCAACTGTATTTTAAATTACCGCCTGATCGAAGTAACTATTTAAGAATGATTAACACTAAAAAGAAAGAAAGGTTTCCTTCAGATCCTGGGACGATTTCTTTAAGGCAGAAGGATATTAGTTTAAATACGGGAAAGCCGTTTAAAATCAAAACTTTTTGTACATCCCAGATGTTACTTATGCGTCTTATGGATGTAATTTAACGACACAGGTTATGAGATGGTTAAAGCAGAATGATGTATCACGAATGGTCGATATAGACATTCTGATGCAGATTTGGAAAAATCGTGTAAAGCAAATTTACTTTGTATTAAAATGGTTGAGTAGGATTGGGTCGGAAGTCAAATCGACCAAAGGTAAATTAGAGCCATCAGAAAATTTGTTCCATGCACATAATATAGACTTAGTAAATTCATTACATGAGCTAATGAAGTATGTTAATTATATTCCCAATTAAAGTGCCTAATTTTCCTCAATAATTAACGTAGTAGAAGATAACACCATCAATTGTGATTAACTTGTTATATTGGTTGTGAGAATGCCTACCGATAGCCTTAGAAGGTCTTGACTGAAACTTCTTAATTAAAAAGAAAAAAAAATATTTAATGTTGTTTGCAAAGCTTGGAATTTATAGGTGTTTATTTTGTTTATTTAATAACGTTCGAATTAGTAGATGGGAACAAGCAATTCTTTGGATTTGTGCTAGGTGTAAATTAATATTTGTAGGAGTATGAGTGTGTGTGTAAGGTGGAAGGATATTATGTGTTATTGAAAATCTTTTGTGTCTCTTATTAATGTGAATGCTCACAGACGTTAACACAATCGATTGAGCGATTTGATGTATTTGAATTAGTGAAGTATGATGATTTGATTTAACTTCTTTAAAACCCTAAAAATTTAAAGTCTGATGTAACTTACAGAAAAGGAAAAAGAATCCAAGATTCGAGATTTAAGTTTTAGTTGTAAAGTGTATGCTTTATAGAATTTTGGGATTTACTTATTTTTTCTATTCTTATAATTGTATTTTTTACTTGATTTGCTGTCCTAGTCAGTCTCATTGATAATACAACCTTTCGGTGTGAAATGTTAAGAACTCAACCAGCCAGAGTCCAGAGCAGTCCAGTGAAATGGACCTTTTCAGGGGGAAGGAGTTGTGACGTCTTCGATTGGGGTAAACCTCACCTTTCTATTCATGCGAAGTTTTATGGCTCCAAACAGACGTTAGGTGACAAGAGCACGTGGCCATGGGGTCATTGTTTATTGTTTGACTTCGAACAAACGCAGACATCGAGTCTGGAAGTTACAATATCTAAAGAGAGCCGGTGACAATAGGTTGACCTATAGGTGAAGCCTATATAAAGGCGGTGCCGAGAGAATGGGGTTATAAAACCCAGGTCTAGTGGTGAATAAGAGTGTTCAGAAGTTAGATGAGAATTCTGGCGCCCTTAGATTCCAGACAGACCAGGAATGTGTTTGTGTTTGACGCACAAATAGGAGACGAATGTGGCCCGGGGACGAGAGCAGACCTTTTTTGGCCTGCCAATGAGAAAGACGAGGGGCGTGTTGTGGACCCACCCCTGGTGTTTAAAATGGGTTGATTTTGAGACAGAGAGGAAGCCCTGGATGGAAAACTTGATGTAGAGACCTGGAAGGAGGAAACTGGAGAGGAGCCCTAAAAAGAAAAGAGATTAGCGAGTGTCTTTCGGAAAAAGGATTGAACTCCCGTGAAATAGACTTTCCGCCCGGTTTATTGGATTTTTTAGTAACCTATGAAGCAAATAAATACTGCTTTAATTTTAAAATGAGGCTGTGACAAATTTTCTTGTTTGCTAACTACTCATGACGTTACAATGCTAATAGAATACAGAAACAAATCTTTCGGATATCATAACCAAAAAGAATTATTTGTGCCAAGTAGCGCAGTTAGGGCCACACTCAGAAGCCTAAGTCATCTTTCAGATGTATAAACACGCCAACCAAATTTCGTTGATATAGCGCAAACATCCTGATGATGGCATTTTTATTTCATCAGGGTATTTTACTAATGAAGATAAATGAAACCAAATGAGGTCATGTGATACAAGATATGTCTGAATCAAAACAAACAATTTAAAGCTAGTTGAACTTAGCAATCGCATTATACTGATTAATAAAAGCGGTCCTGGCTTAAATCCGTGATACGACTAAGAAAAAAAAAGACCAAAATACTACAGGAAACTTCCCTTATGAAACAAATGGAATCGTCCCTAATGACAAGGATTTGGCCAATATCCAGATAAATAGCACATTTTTAACACGTTTTTATAGTTTCCTTGATGTAAC